>CM031243.1:316398885-316906385 GCA_018340775.1 Taxus wallichiana var. yunnanensis | reverse complement strand
CTTATATCTATAATCCTATGATGACACTTTGTTGTATTGTATATTGCTACTCCTTGTTTGTTGACCTAAAAATGGGTTAACAACAATTTTCGTTGGATTGACCTCACCACACCCCATTAATGTGATGACCGTTGCACTACACACCAATACTCCAAATAGGGATAAAATAGTACATAGTTATCCCAATAATATGATGAAATGGAGAGTAATAGAGAATGTAATAAAGATGGATCCCTCGATTCAACCCTCACACTCAAGACCTAGCACTTGGTTTATTCGTAGTGCATATATTTGTGATCTAGGCCATCAATAAAGATGTATTCAAAATTTGAGTAGTTTTGTTGTGGTTAGGCTCTTTAAGGAATAAGTGCTTCAATTATTTGTCCAATGTCCTTCTTAGAATGTGCCTTTGACATAGGATCCCTAGATACCCATAGTGAGTTAGGGTGGATAAATAACCATTCAAATATTTTCTTGCTCATCTGACCCAAAAGTACCACCTAGGTCAACCAAGACAAATTTTGCATCCGAAAAGAAGTCCATTGCAAGTATAAGGGACAAGTTCGTAGCATGTGGAAAGGTTTTTCAATTGAACTCTCCTTGGGCCCATGAAATTACTGAGGTTAGAGATAGAATGGGTTATGAGAGAAGAAATAGTTTGTAGATGTGCTCTACAAAATGTGTAATGATTTACGAAGTGCTAAAATGGAGAATAGTTGTCACCTAGTGGAATTTGGGTATGAGATATAATATGAGGCTTTAAGTTGGTCAATAGGTAAATAGAATGATGTTAGGATAAATGTCAAAGTGATATTACTAAGTACACATGACAAATTTTGGGTACTACATTATGGTAAAATAATAACATTACAATAATAACTCACATCCACAAAGTGTACCTTTACCACTAGCCCTCTATGCTATCAATAATCTAGTGGTGTCATGGAGGAGGGCAACTAGATTTATCTCAATAAGTATTATTAAGACACGCTCTTGTGAATTTTCTTTTCTTGTAAAGAACTTGTATTTTTAAAGAGAGATCATACATTTAAATTCTATAGAAGATAAGATATATACACTTCATAATTGAAATATAATTAGGTTCCCCTTCATGGAAGGAGTATTAGGTAGCCTCTTATATACTATAAACTGCCCAAATAGAGCACTCCACGAGTGTTGGATTTTGAATTCAATGTTACATGTCACAATAAAATTATTTGATGATCTAGAAAATTATATGGATGTCATTGATGTTCAAAATTTAATATGCATGTCAAATTTTTTTATAATAACTATTACAAAATACATACATTGAGTTTAAAATTATATGTATGTTGTTATTTGTAATATTCTCCCATAGTTTTGTGACTTTTATTTAATTTTGGATAATATATTGGAGTAATCAATTTCATAGTTTTTCACATATTCATTTTTTCCCATAAAAATTAATGTTGCACTAATTAATTTGAAGATCCATAAACATCATTAATGTTTATGTGAATATTAAAACAAAATTTTAAATTACAATTTAAAAATATTGAAGAAAATAATAGAAATGACTCAGAATGACTGGTGAAAACTTGTAATTCTGTAGAAAATGAGTTCCAACTTCCAACTTCCAAATTGCTAAGAAGATCAATTTTCAAATTTTACCTTTCTTACAAAATCCCAAATCCAATGCATCTAGTCCATTATCCAATCTTTATTTGTAAGAAAACAAACTATTACAAATCAAAATCGATAAAATAAAGCTAAATAAGAAATCAAACAAAATTAATTAAAAATCAACATTAATAGATGTTTCTCTTTTATTAATGAGATATGAAGATCTTTATATTTCATTGTTAAGATATCAACATAATTCTATTATTAGTCCCTTGAGCGAGGTAATTATAGTAATGTCGATTTCTTATTACTTTTTCTTTCTTTCAACCAATCACAATCATCTATTTTTCTTTCATATGGTCTTCACAATAGTTTTAAACAATATATATTTTAAAATTCATTTACAAATACTAATTTTCTCGTATGTGATTGGTTGATATATTTTTCTACTTATTCTCCTTATTCCCATACAAAAAAATGATGTCATAATTCATTCTATTTTTAAGGAACACTTCCCTATTTTCATGGACCGCATATCAATTTTTTCTTCCATCCTAAATGACAAGTCCTATATTTAATGCAACATTTTTTTATGGCTTGTCCCCATAAACATTAATTTATTCAGTCGTTAACATTGATGCATCTATATTCCAGGGAACACATGCACATATTTAGATCTTATTAATTAATACCATATTGACAGTCTAAGAAATTTGAGGGCCATGGCCACGTCTGCCACTTTAAGTGATTTATTGTTAGTTTAGTATCTGCATTCTGTGAAACCCTCTTAGTGAATCCATGCCCTAACATCTCCGATAGAATCTTATCTATAATAAACAACTCGCAATTCCTCCTCGTGCTTTGCATGATTGTAATAATGAATATCGTGATTGTGTTTCTTTAAACACGAAATCTTTGAATACAAATTGTGAGCATTCTCCTGGTCTGCATGAAAAATGCTCTCTTGCCTTTTTCTTTTACCATCGTTCAGGTCTTCCCACAACGTCTTTTCCAGTGCCCTCGATGTCTACCTGATTTTTCTTTCACTGAACAAATCATGTCCCTTGAAAGCACATCCTCCTGATTGCGAGTCTGTCTTTTATGTGTATGTAACTCCAAATTTTACAGGTCTATTTGAAATACATGATTCTCCTTCATGAAGTTTGTCATGAAAACTATCTTCAAACCTTCTTTAATCTGGTCTCTCTCTCTTTGCATGACCTCAAAATCATGAAAATTGTAATTAAAAATGGCAATTCTTTGCCTTCATCTGCAGATTTTGATGGGTTAACCATTTGTGTATTGAAAAATACCTCATCTTTATTTAATTAATTTAGTAATTACCATCCATGGGGCTTTAACAAGGGTATATGAGCATTGCATTTCTTTCAAGTTACTATCACGACCAAATCTTTGTGTTTTAGTTTGGCGGTATTTATATTTGGAACCTTGACGATAGTTGTAATTTTTATTTTTGACTCTTTTGCAGGTAAAATGCTATGTAAGTCAACTACTTTCAGAACTTGAACATTGTCACAACTGAGGGGTCTTGCATCTAGATATTAAAGGCTCCAATTTGCTTCTTGATAATGGAGGTGTCTTAAAAATTGCTGATTTTGGACTTTCTACATTTTTTAATCCTGATCACAAGCAACCTATGACCAGTCGAGTTGTCACACTTTGGTATCGTCCTCCATAACTTTTGCTAGGGGCTACAGATTATGGTGTAGGTGTTGATCTCTGGAGCGCAGGTTGCATCCTTGCAGAGCTTCTTGTAGACAAGCCAATAATGTCAGGGCGTATAAAGGTAATTTTATATGTACTCGTTTTTTTCTCTAGTTGATATTCTTGATTCTTGCATGATTAAATAGTTCTCTCTATATTGATTTTAGTCTATACTTCTACATTGCTTCTTTTGGAAAGAGACAATTATAAAAATATTATATAATTTTAAGGCTATTTTAAATTGGAGACATCAATACCATCACGTTCTGTAATGTTTGATCCATTTTAGACATCGACACTTTCAGATTTTGTAATGTTGGAACCGAAATCAAGTGTTGGCATCATATTACTGGAAACAATCTCCAACCGTTTGTCCAATGCATACGCATAAGATGCTATCTTATTGACCACATCTCGTTGTCTTCAATCAACCGACGTAGAACCATTAAATGGATTTCTCGTGTATCTGTTCATATTCGCGCCTGGTTTCCAATCTAGTTCTCAAATTTAGTTGGCACATAATCATTGAATGGGAATGCTTGTGTACTATTTGAATCCCTCTTCTCACTTTTGAAGTCATCAATCCTTAATTCCCAACAACTAGGTATAAAAGGACATTAATAATGAGCCTTAAATGTTAGCTGTTATTCATGTGATCATATTATTTGCTACATTTTATGCCAACTTCTTGGCTTTGCTGCTCAACTTGTTCTCTACAGTTCACCTAATGTGATAGGGTGATACCCAGAAAAATGAATGGCCTGGCCTGCATTTGTTGCATGCTTATTCCTTCTATTAAATGCAAGGAATTCACAAATATCTCTTGTCATCTTTTATCTCACACACATTCAGCTATGAACTTAGGCTATCTATCTTAATATGAGCATATTGAAAAGCACAACAGACAAATTTGGAAGGCCTTTTGGAGGAGATTTTGCTGCATAAAGTAAGGCATATTGAAAAGCACAACAGAAAATTTGGAGTGCTTAATGAATGTTTTGCATCGGATCTCATCAAAGCACGGATATGGGTTTTTCATAGAGATAAAGAAAGATCGTAGACAAAACCAGGATGAATGCGTGACAGAAGCCTGCAATCAAAACTTGGACTGGTCTTTTTCCAATATTTTCAGTGAAAACTAGAGAGCAGACACACAATCAAAAAAATTGAATATGAATATGTTTCAAGGGAAGCTAATAAGCAATTCTAAATCAGTAACAATGCTTATGAGGAACATGGACCTGCTTTTTTGTCCATTTCCAATGGCATTGGACAAGGAGAACTAACTGCTACAACATCTTCATGAAAAACAATCTCATTGCAAGTCATTTGAAATAAGAAAACATCCGTTCATGGTTGATAATATCGAATACTACAGAACAAGGAGAATGTTAAACAGAGAGCAACAACCCATTGTAAAGAGAAGTTACAAGTTCAAATCTTGCAAGGGATACAATATATATGCCTCGTATTTGAAGTACAATTAGGTGCCTCCTCCATTCTAAGAATGAGAGTACTAAAAACAATTATTATTATAATATTTCCACACCCTCATGGAAATTATTTGGTAAAAATATAGGGAAAAAAAAAAAAACTATTATTTTCCTTTTTAAGATTCCTTTTCATTCCAACCCCACATGGCTAGGTAACAACGTTCACCCGACAGAGAGAATAAAAAACAAATGCAGGATTTTTGTTTTTTTCGTTTGTTTTACTTCTGGACTACAAAATAATTGGCCATAAACCAGCCGTTTTTTCCAAGAGCCGGTGAATATTCCCCCTGGTGACCCCTATCTATATATGGCTTCCCGAGTCCCGACTCATCAACTTTCCCTTCCCCTTGAGCACACTTCCTCGAAGGTTTAAATTAAAAAACTCAACACTGCGTCGAGTATTTTCGTGTCCGAGACACAACAAAACTTCAACTCCGAGGTATTGTAGGATCAACCTTGCAAAAATGGTGGCTAACTGTAACGGTCTTCAGGTAAAGACAAATCCCTGTAAATATTTCTAAACTCCTGTTAATTCCGAACACAGAGTGCCGGTTTAGTTAGTTATTGATTGACAATTACTGCAAAGCTTTCTCTTACGGTTGAATACATATATTTTTCTCTCTTTTCTTTACAGGCATGGAATTTCAGGCCTAGTGAGGCTGTGATGTGCAATAATTTGTTAGGCGTTCGAGAGTGTTGGAATTTGTGATGTCGCATTTGAATCCGACAGGAAGACCAAGATTCCTCTGGGGCATGGAGATCCTTCGCCTTTCGATTGCTTCAGAACGTTTTCTGGTGCAGAAGATGCGTTGATCGACTCCATTAGGAGCACCAAATATAATGGATACGCTCCGGCTACTGGCTTGCCGGAAACTAGAAGGTAATTACTTCCTCCTTATTTTCCATCTGCATTGGGAATGTAAAAGCATTATCTTAGCTTTTACACACACACACACACACACACACACACACATTCTCGTCCTGTCATCCTGCATATATCTGTTTTGCTGTCAGCCTGCAACCTTGGGCTTAGACCGAGATGTATCATTTCCGTTTGTTGGGGTATGCTGCACCTGTATTTTTATGTATATTAAAATTGTTTTGCCTTCTTCTGTCATCCTGCAACCCTTGGTTTAGACCTAGAGATACCATTTCCGTTTGTTGCGGTATGCTACACCTATCTTTATACTTATTAAAGTTGTTTTCCCTAGTAATGTAACCTTGCAACCCTTGGATTACACCATGGGGTATCATTACCATTTGTTGGGCTATGCTGCATCTATGTTTTTTTATATATTAAAATTGTTTTCCCTTGTACCGTTAGCCTGCAACCCTTGGCTTAGATGGAGGGCATTTTTCCTGTTTGTTGTGCATGCGCATCCAGCGAATTGAATGCCCTACCCATTTTGACACTATAATACACTGTAACGTTTCATTTGTACAGCATTGATAAGACATGGCAAAGATGTAAATATAATTTAAAATGATGTAATATTCTTAAAACCTGAACTAAAAAAATTTGATTTTTAGTTTCATATCAAGTAAAGTGCATAGAGATAATAATAAACAAATTACATAAAAGCGGAATTTGTTCAATGTTGTCCATCAAATTTTTTTATAATTTTTTTCTTGAGTCTAGGTTCTCAATTATTTATAATTTACAATACATAACAAAACACTATGTGGCACAGAATGTAAAGTTGGAGTTCCTGCATCTTGATTCATGTGCACTTTGATTGTGTTCATCCAAATACTAGATGGCCAAATCTGCTTCTCAAAGCATTGGCTCATCATCACCACCAATCCATTCTAATTTAGGATCAATCTTATCAAGGTAAATTGGTTGATGCTCTTTGCCGATCCCTGGTATTAATAAGGCATAAGTTTGTATGTAAGAAATCTAAAGTAATTGCAACAAAGACATAAAAATTTAAAATATGTGAGAAAGTAATATATTATTAAATTTTAAATCTTGAACTTTATTAAGGCAAAACCAAAGGTTGTGGTGTATAAAACACGAAATCAAACATCCACTTTTGGTTCAAGTGGGTGTGTTTCATGGACTGCATGTGTTCAAACACATTTCAAAACAGCTCACAAGTAGAAGAACTGCAGAGTTGATTCAAATCCCAATTTCCATCCACCTAATCAATTTAGTCTCCTTGCCGAAGAAATCATACCATTGCCCTAACATTTTTTTGTTTGCAAAATATATTATAAATTTTAAATTTTAAACTAATAACACCTGAAAAATATATATATTTTTGAAAGAAATATCAATAAATGAATAGGCTAAGGCTAATTGCAAATTAATAAATTAATACATGGGACCAAAGTCTTGCTGGAATCAGCTACACAAAGACCAGGAAAAAAAAATCCCTTCCCCTGCCGGTACTTTTGGAACTCAACTATAGCCATTATCTGATGCTTTGAGTTAGGAAAAATCTTGCAATGCATTTGAATAAGCCCTTTGTCACCTCTTCATCGTCCTTGAATCTATCACAATAAAATAATATTGGATGTAAGTTGTATACATCAACATGGAGGTAACAATGCATTTGTGAGTTCCACATCTCATCAACAATCTCCCATACAGGCCTGTACTTCTCTACACCATTTTCTAATCTGAATCTTATGGCCTCCATTGTCCTATCCATGGCCTCATAAATAAAATCCTTCCCATCAACCATCCTCAATACTCTTACTAGTGGCTTTAAAATTTACACAATCTCATGTGCAGCCCTCCAAAAGGACTTCTCAAAAACAAGGTGTGAACTATATAGGACATCCATGTGACTGGAAAAGATGCGTGTTGCCTCCTTAGATGAACGAATATTCATTTCAGTTTCATCTTGTTTGTACAAAGATTTTGCAAGGGAAGAAAGTGGGTTGAAAATCTTGTCATGCTTGGGATAACAAGCTCCTTTCCATTAGGGAAAGTTCTCTTCATATTGAGAACCCTAGTGTCATTGTATTTGTAATTGGCAACAGTTATTCCCAAGTCTATAGCACATTCAACCCATTGAAGCTTGCCAATATCTTCTAGGGTTATATGAAGGCAATGTGTAGCACATGGGCTCCCAAACAAGGTAGGGAACCTCTTCGCCAGAAATCTGCTTGCAGCCACACAATTGACAACATTGTAATAAACCACATTACATATTGTGGCCCAATCTTGTTCACAACCTCTTCAAATAGAGCAAAAGTGTTTGTATTGATTTTATCCAGTTAGATGTATCCACGGATTTGAGGAAGGTCGTGTTGTTATGCGATGCCACAAGGAAATTAGTTAAGGTATGGTTCCAACTGTACGTCCACCCATCAAACATAATGGTAGTGTAGCTAACTTCTTCACTTAAAATAAAGGTTATGTTAAAAATGTATTTGTTATTTTTGATTTTTATCATGAATACTATTAAACATTGAACAACAGAGCAATATGTTTCATTGCTTTAGTTTGATAAACACTACTCGGACATTAGAAAACAGTAATAGATAGATTTACGCATGCACAAAAGCCCTAACTCTTATAAAGTCAGTTCGTATACATTTCAATCATCATAATTAGATTAGCAAGATAATATGTTGCTTGCTGATCTGTAGTTTTAAAAATTCTGTAACCACAATGAGAGCAAAATATTAAGGTTCTGACAAGCTCTAATATCAATACAAACAATTGGTCTCACTTGTAATTATATCTAAGAAACAATAGCTACATAATTTTTGTTTTCTGCATGACACTGGTCAACATCTGGTTGTAATACAACAATAAATGATAAATTACAGCGGATTGCTGCTAAGTAAAATATATTAAACGGTCATATTTACGACCCAATACATAATAAGGGAAACATGCTTGCCCAATAATAATAATACAAAACTCTCCATAATCTAAAGTCTCCGTTTATTCATCTCGGTAGAGTGGAGATTTAGAAGAGGGAGAGCATCATTGAGCAATCTTCCTCTAACCATAGACTTCAATGGATCCCCCTTCACCTCCCTAACCGGACGGTGGCCTTTCCCTTCAACGAAGGAAGCAGATAGAGGCATTCAACCTCAACAGAGAGAAAGATAAAGAGACCCATGTGTAAAATAAACTACTCCAACTATATGTAAATCAAATCACAAGAATCCAGTGTATTGCACTGTCTAATGATTTTTTTGACTACAAATAGATCTAAGAGTACGTGATCAAACAATGCATACAACAATACGTGACATTGGCCAATGTGTTCTAAGTTGTAAAAACTCAATACCTTAAGGTCTGCATTGACACAAGAGGCTAGGTCCTCAAATTGCACACAATTATCTCAAAACATGTTTTCATGCCCTACGAAAATCATCAAGTGATCCTGGACCTGTTAGAATGCCTCACGAAGAGCAGAGCTCTCTTCCTGATTCTTGCTACGTGTCCGGATTTTATCAACATTTTCAAACACAAGCAAGAATCATCTAGGCAACTTGCAATTAAGTCCATAAGATACAAGCTATTTATTCAAAGGAATTTCAAGTAGCCATAACATAAATAATTCAAGAGACTGTGGCCCTATCGTAATTATAGCTTACAACTGCTTTTGATATCAGCTATGCCCTGTTCCTTACCTTCCCAAAAACTGCCTACTTATGTTTCCTGTTTATAAACCTCAATGGTACTTCTCATGCTGGAGTGATATAGTAATATGGAAAGTTTGCCCAACAACCTACAATTTGCAAGCTAGAGAATAACAAGTTCATTGACAAAACTATCAAAATTTCTTCTCACGAGGAATTTGAAATTTGTCAAGGTAAGAGTTAAATTTACAACAATGTCGTTTTCTTTAAGTACTAATTCATCAGTACACAATAGTCCAAAAGTCACATGCTTATTTTATCATACTGTAGGGGATACTCTATTTACATATTTGCTGATTCTTCTCCCATCAATATAGTTATTTATTTCAACAGTTTATGTGAGAGTATAAGAAATTATACCCAATTTAGCTGTTCTAGTTCTACAAAAAATGCTTTTCTTATGAATTCAGGACATTGCTCAACTCCATACAACACAATTACAATTCCAAAAAACAATCTTGTCTTATAGTTAAGATATTCCCAGTTTTGTGCAAGTAAAATATCTCCATTAAATGGTGGTAATGACATTTATACGTGCATAAAACCTAGTATGCACTCGACAAGCATGTACATATAGGTACATGCTTGCATAGATGCTATAGTACAATACTAATGCATATAGATACAGTTTATAACATGGTATACCAATCAACTTATGACTTTCACCCTTACCCATGTTGGGGGGATTTTGATGAAAAACCAAAACTTTTTCATATAAAAGCCATAATGCCTTTATATAGACAAGTACCAAATATCAGATTAATAAAATCCTAGTAGAGACTAAAAGGCACATACGTATCTCTCTCTATGATACAATAACATTAAAATATTGACTTTAGGCATTAACCTAGTAGAAAACTAAAATGATATCATGGCAGTAGAGGAGAAAAACAACCAAGGTCTAAACTTAAACTTTGATCAAGCACCCTTGAAATGGGTATCATTCATTTTGAATATCTTTCAACATAAAATATAAATTCAAGTTTACGCTTAAGCCAAATCACCATAAAAACGTCTATTCAACAATCAAGGGTATTAACAATAATAGCTGTATGACAACAGTGATGAGAAAAAGGAAGGGTGTGCTCATGCTTGAATAATAACGCAATTGTGTGAAAAACATTAGCAACAATAACTTGTCGTGAAATCGATTACCCCAGCTCTTTCCTTCTTCTCCAAGATCCACAAACCCAAGCCTCCAAACCAAAAGAATAACCCAAAAACAAAGAGATCCATCATATATGACAGGTGAGTTAGAGATAACTACGATTCATACTCCCACCAAAAACCACCATAATAACGATTATTTCCCCTAATAACT
Organism: Taxus wallichiana var. yunnanensis; assembly: GCA_018340775.1. Classification (NCBI taxonomy): domain Eukaryota; kingdom Viridiplantae; phylum Streptophyta; class Pinopsida; order Cupressales; family Taxaceae; genus Taxus; species Taxus wallichiana. The sequence goes on along the minus strand of CM031243.1, from coordinate 316,895,630 downwards.
CCCATTAACAGTTCGTTAACTGGGCAGTTCTAGTTTTGTTAACATGCAAGACATCCGACAAAATAGTAATTCCTATGCCACCTTTTTCTCGAATCGAGCTTAAGAATGAAGTTTGATGAATATGTCACCCAATTTTTAGTGTTTTCCAAGTGTTAATGTAAATGCCCCTCTATGGTCAAACAATAATCAAAAGACTAGAACGTTTGTGCGTGCATGGCTTTAACAAAATCCTATTTGAATTTAACTTTTGATAACAAAAATAAGTGGAGGTTTGAACTAGTCAAATCTGCTAAGGTTTCCCATTGGCTTCATGTACTTCATAATAACTGCCATAAAGTTTTACTTGCATGGTGATTATGATAGACAATTAATGGGTAGTTCTTAGGAGCCCCACTTAAACATATTTGACACTTATGTAAAACTGCACATGGGTTTTTCTCAACACTCATAGCTATTCTTTGTCAACCATGAGTTGACTATTCTATAAGATTTTTGAACAAGACAAGATACTACTGACTTTGGCATATTTGTGACTGATTTAAGGTGGTTTCCAGCCACTAACATTCTGATTTTTGAGAGAAAATGCAAGGTTACAGCTGTGTTTGGGACAACATTGCTAAAGTTTTGGGAATCCATCATTTGAATGGAAATTATGAGATGGTGGCAAGCAAAGGAAGGGAGCTAGCTATCATGTCCATAAGGCATGATGAAGAGATTGTAAAAGTGTTGTTAAACACTCTTGTTTTCTTTGATACGTTTGCTTCATGTGTAGGAACATCAAAGAAGGAGCAACTAAGATTCATTTGGGATCCAGGCACTTGCGATTGCTTGAGGACAAGCAATTTCGAGAGGGGAGGACTGTCATGTCCCCTTTTCGAGCTAACTCCAATTGAAGACCTTAACCCATTTTCTCCCCATGGGTTTAAGGAGAAAGCAAGGGGAAGATCTGAGCTTCGTAGTTGCATCATTATTTTGATAGTTATTTCATTTATATAATTATGTATTCCTATTGGGCGATTAGCGCTCCAATAGATGGCTATGTAATTAGGAAATAAAATAAGTATTTGTGGCATGTAGGCCCAATACTTAATGAACTTTTAAAAGATCCTCCCTTAAGAGGTCAGCCTTTTTGGATTGCATTGTAATAAGCACCCCTTATGTCTATATAAGGAGGTCGCTTAGTCATTTGTAAGGATTTTTTTGGTGAATCTATCTTATTGGTGAAGGTTGCTTGTTGAAGCCCTTTCTCCACCTCATTCAAGGACGAAAACCCTTGAATCGAGTACCTCCCAAGGACGAAAACCCTTGAGGAGAGGGTAGTGTGGACGAAAACCCACATTATCTCATTTGTGTTGATCTCATTGCTGGTTATAACAGATTTCTGCCCTAAGCGACTTGCTTAGAGGTATGTTTTCAAGGATATTGTTGGTTTCTATGTGATTTCTTTGCATGGTTGAGCTCCCTATGATTTATAAAGGTGAAATCTTCCATTTTATCAATTGTTGGTGCAAATTATATTTAATTTCAAGAGGGGCGACCTATATTGGAGTGATGTTTTGGTATGTGCGGTGACATTTTGGCAAATATGGAATTATCATCTTATTCTCTATATTTTATAAGGCCAATATCTCAAGTTTCATGATTTTTGGTGCTTTCTATGTTGAGTTATGAATTTTTAAAGATACACTGCAGACAAGGGTTTTATGAAATTCATATCTTCATATCTAGGGCATTAAAAATCAGATTTCTTGCATTATATGATTGTTGAGGTTATAACATAATTTTAGAAATTCAAGTGGGGTTAATTGAAGGGTTTTGAAGGCTCAAAAGTGAAGTTGAATTCCACAAACAGTTCGCTGCCCTAGAATATTGCAAAAATCAGATTACTTTCAGTTGGCTGGTTTCTAAAATCAGATTGGGAGATCTTTGGTTTTGAGCTAATTACCTTAATTTTCAGTTTTGTTCCCAAAAGGGACATTACAACTGTAATGTTCCCTTTTCCACGCTAGTCACTTTTAAGGCCTTGGGCCCATTCCACCTTCCGTGGGCTTCGAGGAAGGAAGCAAGGGAGGTGAACATTGCCATTATTGCAAGTAATTTCCTTATTCATTTAATTACTAATTATGGCTTGGAGTGATTCGATTAGGTGAATGGAAAAGCGAAAAAGGAACTTCTATCTTCACCTTCATTAAGGTCAGTCTTCTTGAGAGCTACAGGAGATAAGAAAACCTTAAGTGAAGTGAAGATTAAAAAGTGCATTCCCCCTTCATTAAGAGGTTGGCCATGAAGATTGGGCTTCTAATTCATCCTTGGTGCCAAGAAGGGGTACTTAAGGAGGTTTGAATGGAGGAGGACATTATCATCATTCATCTATTTTGACATTTACTTGGATTTGGAGCTAGTGTAGCTTCTCTTCTTGCCATTGAAGGACGAAAACCCTTCCTTGGTCACCTATTGAGGACGAAACCCTTCAATAGGATCACACTTGGGGACAAAAACCCTCTTGTGTGCTTTGGTGGCTTCACCCGGAAGTCACAAGTGAGCTTTAAGGAGGATTTTATATTTATTTCTTCCCTTCTAACCCTAGGCGACTTGCTTGGGTGAAGGGTTTGATATCTAGGGCACTTTTGGACAATTTGAGTTGAGATTATTGTTCTTCATATTTTATAAGGCTGAAATCTACATTTTGGTGATTTTTGGAGGAGTTTATCTATCATTTCCAGCCCTTGGTTTTGGTTGTTACTGCTGCTGTCATTAAATTAATTGCAGCTGGGTGTAATCACTTATTTTCTCCATTCTTTCGATGTAATTTGGATTGATAAATATTTCCGTGGTTGAATTAATTATTTAGAAGCATTTTCAGTTATTATTGCATGGTGAAATGTTGATGTGAAGTCCATAGAGAGTTCGTTGCCCTAGAGGATTGATTATTTATTATTTTCATTTAAGGATAAAACATATTTTCAGTCATTTTCAGATTGATGCTTGTTGGCTGATGGTGTATTTTCAGATTTGGTTCATTAGGGTTTAGGCTAAACCCTTACTCTTGGTTTTAGCCTTAGAAAGGGACATTACAGTGGTATCAGAGCTCCGGTCTTCCTAGCCTGAGGGTTTCTTACAAGAAGATAAATGGCGAATAAATTATTTGGTGATGCTAGGTTCGAAAGGCTTGCCCTAGGGAAAGAAATATTGGCCAATAAAATGTCTCATCTGATCCATACCCTTCAAGATTCGAATGGTGGAAGGAGTTCTTCAAAGGGAGTCAATAATACTCAACCATATAAAGTCGACAACATTGCTTTACATGGTATGAGGAGTAAAGGGCTCTTCCGGAGATGATATGTGATGTGTAGTATCCATTTCGGGGATAAAACTAAAAATTAAGGAAATTAGCTCAAACCCCAATACAAGAAAATCTGATTTTTATGACAACAATTAATAGAGGACCAAAAAAACACTCTCAAACCCTAGCGACTAGGAGAGAGAGAGAGAGAGAGAGAAGAGAAATCCACCGTAGAAACACTAAAAATTATGAGAAGTTATTCCTTGGATTGCCCTTGATTTTAGAAGCCAAAAATGTGATCAAATCATCAAACTCAGAATTCTGAATTTATTATGGCACAAAAATAGTTGAAACTTGTAAATTCAATAACTCTTAGAAAACAAGGAATCTCCACACATATGAATACTCAAAATGATCATAAAAATACTAGCAATCAAATGAGACCAATATCATAATTTTCCAACCATGGAAATCCTCTCAAAATTGATCCCGAAATCTCTAAATGAGTAGATAAAGCTGCCCAATGCCAATAAAAATCTGAATATTAAGTATTCTCCTCAAATATGCAATAATCTTCACTCTCAATCAATGTTGAAGGGTTTTTGTCCTTCAACAAAACCACTAGAAGGGTTTTTGTCCTTCTAGGAAGCCACACAAGAGGGTTTTCGTCCTCAAGTGGAAGAACATGGAGCAACAAGCTCACAATGCCCAAATAGGAAAATGCGCCAAAATCTAGATGCTCCAAATGAGGTCCTAAGTCTCCTTTTATAATCTTCTTTTGGCGCCAAAGCTTAGAAAGATAAGGCCGACCCATAAAGATGTTATATTTTTCACTAAGCTTCTTTTATTTTCCTTTAACCAAGCTGCTTGCTTCAAGAGGGAAAACACTAAAAAGAAAACATAAAAATTAGAAAAACAAATGTAAATGAAAGCTCAATGTTCTTCTCCAACTCCTCTACTTCTTGGCCATGGAGAAGGAATGGCAAGAAGTCCAAGTTTTGATCCTTAAGTGGGAAAAAGGGACATTACAGTCCTCCCTTCCCAAAATTGCTTGTCCCCAAGCAATTGTAAGCTCTCACCCTAAAAGCCAATGTATCCAAGTAGAAGAACATGCTGTAATACTTCCACAAACGAGCTCTCGTGCCGGTCAAATGGGTGAGCTGATGTAAAAACAATATTTTGCAATGGCTGTCCCAATCTTCCTTGAATTCCCAAGGCTGCCCATGAAGACCAACTGTTGTCATACCCAACATTGACAAGAAGTCTGAAAAGTAATCATGAATTTGACAAGAAAAATCAATTCCCAACTTGGCCCATGCATCAATAATGTTCCTCAAAGTGTAAGAGAGTTCTTTAACCATGAACATGAAAGCAATTGAGTAATATAAAAAGCTATAGTAATTGATGACAACAGCCTTAGTGGCTGCAAATGAGCATGCGGTAGCTTTGAACTAGCTTCTTCCAACCTTAGAAAATGATAGAATCCTCAAGTTATGAGTCAAATGAACATGCATTTTCTGTACTAACCAAAGGTGCAAAGAGGCTATCCCAAAATTTCAGAAATACATGCCAAAACATCTTTCATTTCAAAACAACAATCAACCATCATGCCCAATTGAAAATTCATCATGTAATGGTGCCACAAATTAGATGTACCCAAACCATTACCTTGCTGTAGGAGAGCATCTTCTTGCCCAAAAGTGAATGCTTGGAACACCAAAAAAGTATTCCGGGCTGCGTGCTTACCGCTGTCCATAACCCCACAATTTGTCCAACTCAAGACTGAAAATGTGCATCCTATCATCCAATGAAGTGACAACAACTGAACATTCATCACGAGTGATTAGAATAGTCTTGGAAAACTGAAAATTACCATCTCTAATGGCTGCCATGAACATGCTTATTCTACCCTCAATGCATAGTGGAACATTTTCCCAAACTTCTCCAATGATTTGTTGGGTCTTTGGAACCCAAACCATGATCCCAAGTGACAAAACATTACGCATTTGTGGCACTTCTATATCTTGCAAATGGGCTGTCCTATGATACTTTGAAATGCACACCATACTATTTTCCATTCTTCCACAAGAATCAACTTTAACACACAAATGGGGAAGCAACAAACAAGTGTCTCAAATTTGATGAATCGAAAAGATTACCTTGTTGTAGAAGACCCTTTGATTGCCCCAAGTGGAGTGTTTGGAACACCAAAACTTGATTTCCAGGTTGCATACCAACTGTTGTACCTAACCTCTTCGAATTGCTCAATCTATGCCTGAAAATATGCATATCACTCCCAATTGAAGTGACCATAGCTGAGAGTACTTCAATGGTGACCCATAATGCCTTGAAAAAATGAAAATTATCTTTCATTATGGCTGTCTTCTTGTGCCAATCAACAAGTATGATGAAATGAGATCTGAAAATAATGTTCTCCATACTTATGTTACAAACCATATCCATTTCTCTAGCATGCCTCTCATATTGATCCACAAATTGACATGTTGTAAGCAATGAATTTGAAAGACTTTCATACCTTAAGCTGATCTCAAAATGTTCATCTTTCTTTGTCACAACAACATCACTCAAACATGACATGTGATCCTTAACAACAATTTTCCCATCATGATATAAGTATGGCAGCGATATAAAAGGAGATAAAATGTCATCATACCTTGAGTTGTTCCCCACATGTCTACCTTCCCATGCTGGATGAGGAGTGATCGAAACATCCTCCATTTTTCCAATCTTGTGACTCAGAATTTCTGAGTTGAAATCAACCTTCTTCTCCTCCTCAGATTCAACAAGTGAAGCCTTTTCCGCTTGGGCTTCAACCACATCTTGATGGTGTTCACATAGGGCATCTTTGTAGCTCTTACCATGCTCATGGACACCATAAATATGTCTCTTATTGTCTGTTGTTCTGAACAGACCAGCAAGCTTAATGTCATCATTTTTCATTGGAGAAGGGTTTCCAACCAGCCCTTCCTCTTCCCCAACATGCTCAACACCCCTTGCTTCATTTCTGGATTCATCACATGTCAAAACATTTTTAGTATTAACCACAAAATGAGCAATATTTACCTTATGAAGTTGATTCTTTGGAATGGGTGCAAGTGTCATGGCCTTAGATCTCTTGACCACCAATTCTTCTTCCTTAATGACTCCCTCTCTTATTGTCATATGAGAATTGCTTGAGCTATTCACTTCACCCTCTTGATCCTCAAGCTTCCCTTCATCCTTCCGCTCATGTTCCCAAGTTCCCTTAGTACTTTTCAACATGCAACCATTAGAATTCAAGGAAAAATTATTGACAATTAAAATTTCTTTACCCAAAACAACCAATCAACGCCTTTTGCCTCATTTAATGTTTTCCACTTGCTTTATTTCATCCCCCTATGGGTCGCATTTTTCCTCTAAGGACAAATAAAACATAAAGTAACTTTTTCTTTTCTTTTGCTATTTTGTCATTACTAAATTAACTTAAGTGCTTATAATAACATTTTATGACGCACTTTATAATTCATTTATTATGACTTAGTTTCCCTTTTTCTCATCCCTTAGCTGTCGGGAAGCAATGAATAGGGTAAGGGTCTTCATCCGAAGGGGATATTACAAGCTTCCATTTCCATTTTTTGCATTGCTAAGGCATTGATTTCAATCTAAATTCAAGGAGAGATCAGATTTGAAGCGTTTGATCAATTTTGAGACGTTTTGGGCCTTTCCTAAGTGGGGAAAAATTATATTTCCAACTTTCACTTACAACTAGGGTTTATCTACATTGTTCCAAAATTGCAAATCCGTTTTGGATGCCTTCCCTCCATTGAAAAATTCTGATTTTGGGTTCATTGGAAAGCTTAGTTTTCAAGCTTCAATTTGAGCTATCATTTGCCAAGAAATTTGGACTATTTTGTAAGTTATTGAATTTATAAGTTTTGCGTTTTTGCCCTAATAAATTCCAGAATTAATATTTTTCAAATCTGATTGTAGATCCTATTTTGATTATTCCTTATCTACCTGTAAATTTTTTTCATAATTTTTGACGGTATTTTGAGGTGGAAAAAGCTATTTTTGCGAAATCGTTGGCCTAGGGTAGAAAACTAGGGTTATCAGTAAAATCTTTTATTGGTGGAAGATGTTCATTTGTCTTCTAATAATTGCTTGCATAATAGTGAAGTACCAGATGATGGAATCATGGAGTTTGAACCGAAGGAAGAAGAAAAATCAGATCTACAAGTCGGGAAAGAGAGCTTTGTGGTTGAAGCCCAAATTCCGAATGTGGATGTTAGTATTCGGCTGGCTATCGCTTTCGGAACAGCAGTTCATGGGGAGCTTGAGCTCATGAAGGAGGAGATGATTATAGAAAGCAAGTTGGAAGGTAAAAATCCCTTAGTGTTTAATGTTGATTCATTGAGTTGTGATGAATACATACGGTTGAATGACAAGGGGACTTTGGAGCATGAGATGAGAAATAAAGAACCACAAGATACACAAAGGAGAAGGTAGACATTTTTAAAGTAACCGGATAAATCCGGTTCGATTCGGGCACATTTTTGCACAAAAAACAAAACCCTAAACCTAAACGTGTTACCAACACAAAAAACCTATATAATATTGCATTTCGAATGTTAAAATACAAAATATTCTCCATTCATTGAGCGTTTGAGTATAATATTCGTGAGGTCGTGGGTTTGAGCTCCATTCATCTGAGCATAGTCCGCCATTGGAGGTCGACTGGAGGCAGACAGAAGGGGCAGAGCAAGCAGCGGTGGCGGCGGTGGCAAACAAATCGCTGTTTGAAAATCGTGGGTCTAAGGAAACATCGAGGAGACAAAAAACCGCAAAGGAAAATCGTGGGTCGGAGGAGCACAACGTGGCGGGCGGCGGAAATCGTGGGTCTGAGGTGCGGTCCAGCGGCAGCAGCATCTAGTCGATCCTCCAACTCCAAACTTCCGGTATTAATCTGTTTCATTATGTTTTAGTTTTTATTTTATTTGATACGTTTAGGTTTGTTTTTAGGTTTATTTTATTTTATATACTTTGTAGTTTACATTATATAATATGAAATACGTATAGTTTTATTTTATTTTTAATTATTTTGTTTTTTCTTTATTTCAAGTTTTTTTTTTTTTAAATAATACTTTTGCGTAAGTATTAGATAGATAGTCTATTACTTCATAAAAATAGGGTTTCATTTTTAAAATATTATAATACCTATTATTAATAATTAATTATTAATTGTATTTAATTTGTTTAGTTTTTAATATTTTATAATATATTATTAACAATTAATGATTAACTATTAGTTTTATAAATTTATAATATTATTTTTATAAATTTTTCATAACATTAATTTTTTTTTAATAACTAAAAACATAGTTATTAATTTAATATTATTTTTTAACATTAACAATTACTTTTTTTTTTAGTTGTCAATTTACATATTTTTTACGTTTTATAATTTTTATATTTATATTTTATTCCACGTTTATTTTTTATAATATTAACAATGAATAATTAACTATTAATTTTATAATGTTATTCTTTTATAATTTTTTATAATATTAATTATTAATAACTAAATAAAAAAGTAGTTATTAACATTATTTTTATAACATTAACTACATATTATTATTATCTAGTTAGAACTTAGCTATCAATTCACATCATTTTATAATTTTTTTAATTTATATTTAAATACATGTTACAAATTGACAAGTAATTTTTTAAAAATAAAGTACTCTATTTTTATTTTTTACATTTTATTATTAAATATTAATTAACATGTTCTCTTTAATATGTCATTGATAAGTTGTTCGTTTTTTTTTGCAGGAAGGGTACCTTATCAACAACACCATGGCAAGTCGTCATTGGAGATGAAATACATTGTCCTGCGAGACGGTGAAGATAATATCAAAAATATGAGATGCACTCTATGTAATTCAAATATCACGGGCACTATAACAAGGGTTCGTAATCATTATATTGGGGGTAAAGATGTGAAGACTTGCCCAAGTAAAAAGAGGAAGGGAAGTATGTTGAATTCGTTAATCGAATTCGAAGCAAATATGAATTGAAGACACTTGCAAACAACTTCAAAAAAGCCAAAATCCAAAGTAGTATGTCACAGATTGGCTCTTTTAGTAGCTCAGCTCCTTCATCAACATTTGCCCAAGGAAGTAAAAGTGCACAGGGATGTCTCGGGTTCATTGAAATCGTTGTGGAAGCCACAAGAAAAGCATGATGTTGACAAATTGGTGGCTCGATTTTTTTATGCAAATGCCATCCCTTTCAATGTTGTTCGAAATCCCCATACAAAAGCCATGGTAGAGGGGATTGCGAGTTTTGGGAAAGGTTATACAATGCCATCTTTTGAAATCCTTAGAACTACTTTGTTAGAAGAGGAGGTGTCATCAATATCTAGCGAACTAGATAATATGAAAAAGAATTGGAGAAAATCAGGGTGCACTGTAGTAAGTGATGGGTGGTCTGATACAAAACGAAGGCCCCTCCTAAACATTCTGACACAATGTCCAAAAGGTGTTATGTTTATCAAATCAATTGATACAAGCAAGGAGGTAAAGACTGCAGATTTCATTTTCAAATGCATTGAATCTGCCATTCTAGAGATTGGAGAAGAATATGTAGTATAGGTTATTACAGATAATGCAACAAATTGTAAAGCAGCAGTGAACTTCTTATGGCTAGGTTTCCTCATCTGTTTTGGACCCCATGTGCAACTCATGTTTTAGATCTTTTGCTTGAAGATCTAGCAAAGTTAGAGTGGGTAAATAATGTTGTTAGAGAAGGGAAACAAATTTCCAAATTCATACTTAATCACCGCTTGACCTTGAGTTTGTATCGGTCATTTGCAAAGCGTGAACTTCTTTCCCTGCTGAAACAAGATTTGCATCTAATTTTATCACTTTGCAGAGAGAGGTGGAGGAGAGGACAACTCTGAGAAAAGTTGTGGTGAGTGAAGAATGGGCACAATCTAAGCTTTCTAAGGAAAGCCTTGCAAAAGATGTTGAGAGAATCATCTTAGGAAGTTCATTTTGGGAGAATGCTGAGAAGGCCTTAAAGGTGTTTGAGCCACTTGTCCAATTGTTGAGATTGGTTGATGGCATGAAACCTTGCATTAGCTTTGTGTATGAGGGCATGGAGCAAGCAAAGGAACAAATAAAAAAGTACTTGCAGATGATTCTGAAGTTCAACAAATATGGGACATTGTGGACATACGTTGGGACATGCTACATCGCCCTATCCATGCAGCGGGGTGCTATTTAAATCCTAAGCTTATAGAGGTGGATCATGATGCGATGAGGAGGTAAAGAATGGTGTATTGGAAACTATAAACAGGTTGGTTCGTGATGATGATGAGAAGGCTAAGGTGAGAAGGCAACTCACTATATTCAAGAACCAAGAGGGCATGTTTTCTCGTAAGGAGGCACAAGAAGACATCCACTGCATGGATCCCCATTTATGGTGGCAGACTTATGGTTCTTCTACTTCAGAGCTTCAAAAGCTTGCCGTGCGTATTCACAACCAGTGTGCCAGTGCTTCAACGCATGCGAAAGAAATTGGAGTACACATGATTTGATCCACACCAACAAGAGGAATCGACTAGGAGCTAAAAACTCTCAGATCTTGTGTTTGTCCACAACAATTTGCGTTTGCTTGAGAACAATCTTGCAAAAGAAGATGGCGAGTCTCACTTTGGAGCATCATCCTTCAAGAAATTCAAGAAATCATTGATAGTGATGATGAACATGGATTAGATGATGGTGCTAGTGCTAGTTTTGATTTTGAAGAAGGCTTTGATGTTGAAGCAGGTTTTGATGTTGCAAATGTTTGAAACTTTTAAGTTTCATTTCAGTGTGGAGCTTAGGCTCAAAACCATGTCACTCTTTTAATCAAATTTCAAACTCTTTTGCATTTCTCAATTCTACAAACTTTAATTTTATGTTTTTATGATGATGATGATGATGGTAGATGGATACTTTTTGTATGATTTGTCTATATATAATAATATAAGTATACAATAATATAAATATATAATAATATAAGTATATTGAGTCCATAAGTTATGATGTTTTAGATGTGGTCTTGTCTCGTCATCCTTTCATTTTCTTTTCATGCACAAGTTATTCATGGTATGAAGAGGTAAAGGGGACTTGGTATGAAGAGCATTACAAGCCTTATTTGTTTGGTATCTTTCATTTTCTTTTCCGATTGTTGCTAACTCACGTTTCTACGGAAGCCTTGAAGAAAATGTGGAAAAATTTGGATAAAGTGTGATGAAGGGGCAGCCATACATGTTTCAGACATAGAAAAAGTTGGTGACCTATGTCTCTTGAAAGACATACGTTGCATGAAGAAAGTAACCCATTTCTTTATCCCGTATCCCTAACGAGAGGTATGAAGCTATGTTCCATGGGGACGCGTCCCCTATGTTTTTTAGCTCGTCCCCGTACCGGGGACATTTCGAACCTCGGGGATGGGTAGGAAACGTCCCCTTCCCGTCCCCAAACTTTGCAAATTTTAGGAAACGTCTTAAGGATGTAAAAAAAAAAAAGGGACGGCTGGACGTCCCCGACGCTTAGGGGATTTTTAGCCGTCCCCTAAATGTACCGGGACGTCCAACCGTCCCTAAGCAAACAGCTTTAAAAACACACTTTTAATTAAAAGTAAAGCAATGCGGGGGCCCACAAGGACCCCCACTTTCATTTCTAAGTGCCCTAAACCTAAAACAAACATCAAAACAAAAAAAGCTCATCACTTGTACGGGAAGAAGCTGTCACATCGCTTGCCTTCCCTAAAATGAATCATTCTGTTTATATGACAAAAGAATCAAAGAACCAATGATTTTCGGTTAAAACACAACTGTCAACTACAACTAAACATAACAAAAGAGTCGATAAGACACTACTAAAAGCCAACAAGAGATTAACAATAACAGAAAATAGTTGGTTACCAAAACAATGTTTATATTTAAATCAATGGTCTGCATTGATTAGATAATTGAGGAGATTGAAGATGAAATGGGCTGGTATATTCCGCTATTATAATTGAGAGAAATACTTTATATGCTATTAAATGTCACCCCTTTGTTTTGGATATCTTCAATCAAAGCTGCATGTTGGCTTCGTTCAAATGGTCAACAACAGACCTTTAAGAAGTCATGTGTGGTTAGTCTTAGTTATCATCCATTGGTATAATCTATAAGTTGTGAGAGAAATGAATAAAATAGTTCTATTATAAAGTATGGAGCTTATACTTGTAGTCTCTTTAGATTACATGACATTGATAGGATTCTTATCGTGTGATTTCAATTTTGAATTTTGAAGCCTGCATGTTGTTTATCATCCATCCTTAATAAATTTATATGCCACCACACAATTCAAACAGTTCTATCAACATTTACTTTATGGATGTCTACAAGAAAATATATTGTAGCGCTTTTCTTTCCATAGAAATATGCCACAAAATGCCAGACTTTTTGGTCTTTGATCTTGGTATATCATATTCTTGTTACAAACCAATTTTTTCCTACACGAATGGGGAGTTTTCATGCAAGAAGACAGTGAGGAATGCTTTAAGTTTAAGTTTATCAATGTGTTATACTTATCATATGAATATTTGAAATTTCCTATATTTTTAAGGTTAAATGATAAATCTTATGTGAAATCTCAATTCAACTCTAATTTTATGTATTAAGGTTTGCTTTAGCAATGTTATCATATGAATATTTGAAATTTCCTATATTTTTAAAATTTTCCCTTATTTTTTAATAGCCGTCCCCTGCCGTCCCCTAAAAAAAGGCCTAAAAAAATCCGTCCCGGAAACACGTCCCCCTGTCCCGTCCCGGAAACTTGGTGGAACATAGGTATGAAGTAATTGATGGTTTTTGTACAATTGGATTATTTGAAGTTGAAGTTTTCCTTTGGATATAATGGCTGCCATCTTTAGAGGAATTTTCCCTCATTCACCATGTGGTCAAGCTAAAATTCTTGGAGGGTAAGATTTTTCCACACAAAGATTTGTTGTTTAGCACTTTTGAGTTGCCACTTTCCAAGACTAGGGAAATGGACAAGATGAATCTTCCAATTTTGTTATGCTATGATAATTTTCAGTTTTACATCATAGGGGTGGTTGTTGGAACTTGGAAGCATGAAAAACTGATCTCTTTGATTTGTACTTGTGGGTTGTTTCCCTTCAAAGTTTGTGAAGAGTATAAAATAGATCTTCCACTTCTGCTATTCCATAACAATTTTCAGTTTCTAACCTTGGAAAGAGGAATGGAGCACATAAAACTTATGATGGGGAAGGGACAAAAGAAGTGCTATCTCACCGCCCTAAACAAAGGAAATCAGTTTCATGATGGAATTTGTTGAAAAATAAAGAAAAACATGAGTTTGCATTTTTGTGTTGGCTGCCATACAATATCAAACTGCTGTACTATTCATTTTCTGTTTTTTGTTTTCATTGCTAGCTGCCCAACAAACAGGGATTGATGTTTGGAAAAGCGATTTTCAAGTCACTAACATATTTGAGGGCATTTATGGGTCATTTTCAGCACCTATAGCACTGGTACCTTTGAGTTTATTAATAGAGTTGGAAGAAGACAACTGCTGTACTTTTTATTGAATATTGTTGATGCATGGGGCAGCCCACATGCCACTATTATGGCATCCATAGAAGTGGTTCCAGCCACAAGGAAGGGAAGAAGAAACAAGATGACAATAAGGTATGGTATGGTTTGTTGGCATTTTCATTTGTTCATTCATTGGGTGAAATTCATGAGGAGATTACTAGCAAAAAAGAAGGAAATTGAAGAACATGGCTACAAGACATGAAGGAGAAGGATGGGTGGTCAACTCTTATTCCATCATATTTGCAATTGCTTGTGGGCAAGCAATTATGGTAAGGGGTGATTGTAATGTCTCCATTTTGGGATCACGGGTGATGGAGCTATTGAAGACCTTTAGTCTATTTTCCCATGGACTAAGGGATTAAATGTGGGGAAAATAATATTTTATTAATTAATTAGGATTGCTTGAGAGTGATTTTAATCATTTGCCCACATAAGGCAATTTTAATTATTTAATAGAATATTATTTAAAAGTGGTCCTTACCACTAAAGCATTATAAAAGTAGTTTTAACCACTAAGGTACTTAAAATGTATTTTAATTAATTATTTACCCAAGTGATTTAATCACTCTTGCAAGTGGGTGAATTAATTAATTATTTATTTCATGTTTTTTTTTTTGATGAAATAGTCTATATTACTTTATAAAATATTATAGCCTATCCACAAAAATTTGGGTGGTAAAGGGCACACCCCACGAACAAACTAGTTGTGACGGCTAGGAGACTAAAGTATCAAGCCCAAAGGGCAACAACAAACATAAGCAACAATGCCAGAAAACGAAAGGAAAAAAAACTAGGCCGCCGTAGCAAACATAGAGGCAGGGTGGAGGCCCCTTATCCTCCCAGTTACTACTAGGAAGATCGTTGCCATCCGGAAGGGGCGGCCAGCTTGAAGCAACTTCTTGTCTTCCTGCTGATTAGGAGAAATGACTAGAGCCAACCTGGGAACTTTGCTGAATCCCACCCATCCCTCTCGCACAGGGAGGTGGGGAATGGTGAGGGACCCCAACCACCGCATGTGACTGCGCGGAATGGTGAGGGGACCCCCAACCACCGCGGCCGATTGTGAGGGCTACACCGATGCTCGGGTGCCCACCGGGAGAGCGATGACGATGAGCTTGGTCAACCGAGCGGTCACAAAACGATGCCCTCATGTATTTATTAAATTATTGCCCTAGAGTAATTTTTTTAAAACACAAATATTTTATTTCATATGAGAAATATTTTTACAATTACATCTATGCCAAGCTTGAAAGCTATTTGTCCAATCCAGAGCAGTATAAAGGAAAATAAACATATCAAAAAACATTAAGGAGAGTCAAGTTTTAAAATAGCCTGCATAGCTTCTTGATCTCATTGAGGCCACCAAAGAGGAGGATCACCATAACAACTGATGTCATGATTATCCAAAGCCCAATTTGCCAATGCATCTGCCACTTGATTTCTTTGTCTAGGAATATGTGCAATTTGGAAAGTCTGAAATTGTGCTGCGTATACCTTTAATTTTATCTATTTCTCTCGCAATCTTCTAGTTTGAGCTCCTCTGAGTCCCATTAATAGTTAGCATCCTAACAATGACCTTAGAATCGATTCCACCTGCACTTGAGTCCATCCACACTTTATAGCCTCTTGCAGTCCCCGATAAATAGCTCTTACCTCAGCAATATTATTTGTAGTGATACCCAAATTAGCAAACAAACAAAAAGGTTGCTTTCCCATCAGGAGTTCTTCCAATACCCCCCATCGCAACAATTCCTGGATTTCCCCTAGAAGCCCCATCCGTATTCAATTTTCCAAACTACATAGGAGGAGGAACCCATGGTTGCTTTTTGTCATCTCTCCTTGGCCAATTAAAAACAGGTAAAGTGGAGTTTTTAGCCTGTAAAGAAAGCACCTTACATATATTAGCCCACTCGGAGAAAGAGTAGAGGGAAGGGAAACCTTTTGCTTGATGGTTTCTACCATATTAAATGTAGTTTTCTGCCACACATACTCCCTATCTTTTATCTCTTGCTGGAAAATTCTTTTATTTCTTTCCTTCCATATATTCCAAATTAACAACGAAATGCATGTCCATAGAGTTGGAAGTAAATTCTGTCCTTTTGGTAGACATTCTTGCCAATCTTTCATCAATTGCTCAAAAGAGTGAAAGCCATAATAATGTAAATGAAACATATTAGCAAGAGATTGCCATAAAGGTATCACCCACGAACATTGAAAGAAGAGATGATATCTAGTCTCCTCATCCTGCCAACATAAAGTGCATCTAAAAGGACCATAAAAACCTCTTTTCATAAGTCTGTCTCCTGTTAGAATTCTACCATGGACTAAGAGCCAAATAAAAAAACTGACCTTGGGCCATAAAGTTGGCTGCCATATTTGCTTAAACATTGCTTGGAAAGGGTGAGAAATACTTTTAAGTAAAGCCTCATATCCTAAATGAACAATATATTCTCCCGCTGAAGTATTTCCCCATCCTATTACATCTGATTCATTAGATGAAGAAAGAGGATACTTTTGTAACAAATGTTCAATCAAGACTTGATCTTGTTGCCCAATCTGAATAGGCCATTCATGAGTAGGTATCCAACATCTTCCCATTTCCCAAGGAAGGGATGATTGTCTAGTATAATGCATAACTCTTGTCCATCCTTTTTGATGCATTGTTGCCATAAGATTATGTAAATGAGGAAATTGCTGAATTAAAGGAGGCTGGCCATCCCATGAGTCAAGCCAAAAATAAGCCTCATGCCCATTATTTATTATCCAAAAAATCCTTTTTGATAATGCCTTCCCCCATTTTGAGAACAACCAAGAATAGGAGATCCTCTTCGTGGAAGGGACAATCTAATAATATGTTCTGGTGGATAATTTTCCATATATTTGGCTCTAATATTAACAACCCACAATTCATTTGGAGATGTAATCAACCTCCAGTAAAGTTTACCAGCAAGAGCCTGTGCTTGTTTAACTGCTGATCTAAAGCCTAATCCACCTTCCTTTTTAGGGCGACATAGAGTGTCCCAATTTACTAATGACCATTTGTGTTGATTTTGTGTGCCATTCCACAAAAAAATCTGACAAATAGCATCAATTTTTTTCAAAACTGATTTAGGAATATTAAGAATAGATGAAACATAAATAGGAACAGCTGAAGAACAGCCTGAAGGACAACCTTAACCAAAGTCATTCTGCCTGCTGTAGAGAGCCATTTATTGGTCCATTTTTGTATCTTACCTTTTATCTTTGCTATTAGCCACTCCCAATCTTTACTCTGTTTAGCAGCAAGAGGAACTCCCAGATATTTAATAGGAAGAGAACCTTTTTTGAAATGGAAGATCTTGAGAATTTTCTCTTCCTGTTGTATAGAGCAATGAAAAAAGATAATACTTGATTTTGTTTCATTGATAAGTTGACCAGAGGCAGAAGAAAACACATGGATGATTTTAGCAAATTGTTTAGCTTCCACTTGGAGTGGCTTTCCCAGCCAAAGTAGAATCATCTACAAACTGCAAATGGGAAAGAGGCTTTATAGATTTGGCAAGCTGCACACCTTGTATTCTTTTTTCTTGACAAGCTCTATTTGCTAGTCTTCCCAGACATTCCGCCAAAATAATGAATAAAAAAGGCGACAAAGGATCTCCTTGTCTTATTCCCCTGGAAGCACGAAACAGATTTGTAGGAGTACCATTAACTAACACAGAGAAAGAGACTGAAGTTAAACATGCCTCTATCCATTTAATCCAATCATCAGAAAAACCAAATTTCGCTAAGACCTGACTAAGAAACTTCCAATCCACTCTATCATATGCTTTGGATAAATCCAATCGATAAACATATAAGGAGATTTCTGGAGATCCATAGAATGCAAGATTTCTTGAGCCAAAGAAATTTCATCATGAATCTGACGTCCTGGAACAAACCCTCCTTGTTCAAGGGAAATAATCTTATGTAAAAGAGGTTTTAATCTTTCCGCCATAACTTTTGTGATAATTTTATACAAAACATTGCATAGAGCTATAGGTTTGTAATCCGAAATTTCAGTCGCATCCGCAGATTTGGGAATGAGAGAAATGAATGTTTTGTTTATTTCCTTAAGCATAGCTTTTGAAATTCTAGCCTCTTCCACAACACTAAGTAAATCATACTTAATGATATCCCAAAAAGTCTGATAGAATTCAATGGGAAATCCATCTGGACCTGGTGTTTTACCTTTCGCCATACTGAAGACAATTGTATATAACTCCTGTTCAGTAATTGGTTGAATAAGCTGTTCATTTTCCTCTTGAGAAATCAACCGAGGCAAAACATCTAACACTTTTTGCTGGTTCTCTAAATTAAGAGGTTGAGCTGTGAATAATTCTGTAAAAAACATAACAGCCTCATGTTTCATTTCATCCAAAGAATATATCTGCTGTCCCTCTTTACTCTTCAAAGAATTAATATGATTATGCACTCTTCTATCAAGTAATGATTTATGGAAGAAAGCAGAATTTTGTCTCCTTCAGTTAACCATTGAATTCTAGATTTTTGCTTCCACATTATTTCCTCTCGAATTTCCCATTATGTCAATTTAGCTTTTAAAATCTGTTCTTGCTGAAGAATCTATAGCTTCCAGGTTGTTCTAGAATACCAGTTTTCCTAGCCTTTATATCTCCAAAAACATTCCAGTTATATTCTTCAAGTTTGGATTTAAGATAATCCAACCTTTTAACAAAAGAATACATCTGAGTACCATACCTTGGTTTACCCTCCACCCACCACTGTTGGATATAATTTCTGATATTCTCATGCCACAACCACATCAATTGGAATCGAAAGGGCACATAATGCCGATAAGATTTCCCTAACTCAATAGACACATGCCAGTGATCGGAACCAATATTATTTAGAAGTTTTGCCTTAGGAACAAAATCTTTTAGCCACCATTCTTCAGATACTAAAAATCGATCCAATCTTTCCATAATACATTGTTGTCCTTGTCTTCTATTATTCCATGTCATAACACCATTTCCCGTTGGAACATCCACTAAATGGAGTGATTGGATCTGTTGAGACATAATTGAAGAACTAGAATCCAATTGCTTATTTCCACCCTGTTTTTCTTGTAGATTGAGAATAGTATTAAAATCTCCTCCTAAAATAAGAGGGGCCCCTGTAAACAAATTAGCCATACAGGATATCTGATTCCATTGTTTTTGTTTAGCACCCACATCCAAAGGGGCATAAACATTTATTAATACAAAATTTTGGGCATCTACTTTAGAATACACATGAATTAGAAGCCCTCCATGAATAGCACATGAATTTAACACTATAACAACCTTTGGATCCCATAAAGTAATAATACCTCCAGAAGATCCTTGCAAACTCAAAGCAATATGAAGGGCTTTAGGCCAAATTCTCTCAGCAATGGCTGCCATAAGATCTATAGAAGCTTTAGATAAGATAAAATAAGATAGTTTTATTAATGTCCAACAAATGACCACAAAAGTAGGTCAATGGGACTGCAGAGTACAAAGCCAAAAGAACCAACAAGAGGACCCAAACGGGTCACCCGAAACAACAAAGAGAGAAAGGAGAAGAAGAGAAGAAAGTAGCAAGTGTCTTTGGGAATCGAAAAGAAGAAGAGGATGAGAGTGTGGGGGGAGCGGAAGAAGGAGCAACACCCCCAACACCATCACCTAACAATCAAGGCCGGTTGGAAGTAGCTCGCGATGCGCCGATGTCCAGTAACTGAAGTTGTGGAATGTCTGGAAGGCCAATGTTCGGGAGAGAGATGGTGCCTCTGCATAAGCCTGGTAGATCTTTGTCTATGTGGGGGGAGCCCGAGACGTGCACGGGTAGGGAGCCACCGGTGAAGGAAAGGGAGTTTCAATCCCGACAGATTTGAACTAGGGGTCCATACTCGTGTCAAGATGCCGCTTGGTGCCCCTCGTCGGGAAAGCACCGAGAAGAATGAGGTGATCTGTCTAGTTTCCATCCGTCTGGGAGGAGGGTGAAGTATCTTGTCCTAAATCCATAGGGCCTTCTCAGTAGGTAAAGAGCAAGACATCTCTGATCATAGTATCTGAAGAAAGTTGCGAAGGAAGGACGCTCCCGGAACAAGCAATGGAATCTCCCCCTAATCTTGTAGTAAATAGGACACTGGAAAATGAAGTGTTCTTCGGTCTCCACACGGAGTCGATGTGAGCCCACCCCGAATGACTCAAGGAGATATGAAGGACCCAGAATTAGTGTTGGGAGATATACATGGGTCTGATGATGAGCCCGTCGTGGATCTCAAGAAAGTGTGCAACATAGAAGGACATCTTCGGATCGCAACCCCAGAGGGTTGGTCCAAGTGTGCTGAATGAACTGTCTGTAGATATCATCTCTGATAATTCTGTGAAGGTCCTGTTGGTTCGGGAGGAGATGGGCAGGGGCATCTAGGGAGTAGCTGAAAGGTGGGAGGCAGTCCATCTAGATGCCAATGGATCCAAAAAGGCGTGAAACACAGGCATACCAACAACGAGATCGACTACTATGATTTGAGAAGGCAATAGCTTTAGAGGAGCAATGGGCAAGGTAGATGTACATGTTCTTGTCTCCGAGAGACCCAAAAAACCTCGGATGCGGTGCAACATCAATACAAGGCTAAACATAGTCTCCATTTGAAAGGACGGGCCCCAAACTCAACAAGAATAATGTTATGAGGAACGGTCTCTTTGCACTTGATGATACACCTGAGCATGAGGATCTGGACACACTCAATAGTAGTCCAGTTCGAGTCCAACAAGGAGGTACCCCAAATTTCTGAGCTGTAGAGAACCGTGGGCTTGACCAGGGAGTTGGAAAGAGACATCTTGGAAAGGATGTCCTGAAAGTGATGGTGGAAGCATTGTCTCTCAAGAATCGCCAAAGAACCATACCCCTTATTAACTCGGGTTGGAGAGCAGGACAGAGGCTAAAACGTGGTCTAGAGAACAAAATCCTCGGTATGTATAAGAACAGGTGATCTCAATCTCCTCTCCCCGAAAGAAGTGGAAGTCTGAAGTCTTTAGACAATTGAAAACCATAACTTTGGTTTTCCCAAGGTTCACTGTCAGCTGCCTGTGGTCACAAAAGAGGGCTAAGGAGTCCAGCTGCCTCTGGAGTCCCTCTGCCGAAGAAGCAAGGAGAACTACGTCATCTGCAAAAAGGAGGATGTAGATCAGAACATGGTGCAGAAGACAACCATCCCCCTCCTGGATGTGATCCCTGAGAAAATCCTCAAGCTCATCGATGTAGATACCAAATAGGGTAGGAGAGAGGGGGCAACCCTGTTTGACTCCAATAGTACTCCTAATGAAGTCGAAACAACTTGCGAGATGTGCGGAGATGACCAAAGACCTCCTCATATAAGTGCATAATGGTTGTAAGAAGAGTCTCAGAAATACCAATATCTCTGAGCCTGCAGAAAAGCGCTTCTCGTGGTACTGAATCAAAAGCTTTTCAAAAATCCACAAAGCAACAGAAAACCCTGGAGGAGCGGTGACGAGCCTCCTCGATAATAGCCCGAAGAGGGAGGATGTGATCAATGGTCCGGGAGGTCGGTCGAAACTCCGCGCCCTTTGTCCCTAGTTCTCGCAATGGTGTTGATCGAGGAATTCGGAAAGCTGCGAAATGAAGAATCGTGGCATTTTTAAATACTAATTGTATTTGACAATTAATTTAATATAAAAGATGTAATGTCGGCTAGTGGAATAAGATAAAAAAGCTTAAAAGCAAAATTTAAGCCGGAAGGGGAAATTTGAATTGTATTTTCCTCCCAAAGTGATTTGTTCCACTTGGGAGGATATATGAGCACATGTAAGGCTCCATTTGAGGGCACACCGATTATTATATTTGATATTTTGTCATGCTTGAAGAAAGGGATGGATGCCCATTGATGTTGCTGCTGTTGGAAGACCTATTACTTCTGGTTCGTGAGTTGTTTGAAGACCTACAAGGGCTGAATATTGCATGTTTGTTGGGAGTGTTGTTGAAGCTTCCATTTCCAGTTTTTGCATTGCTAGGGCATCGATTTCAAGCTAAATTCAAGGAGAGATCAGATCTGAAGTGTTTGATCAGTTTTGAGGTGTTTTTGGGCCTTTCCTAAGTGGGGTGAAATTGTATTTCCAGCTTTCACTTACAACTAGGGTTTATCTACATTGTTCCAGAATTGCAGATCCATTTTGGATGCCTTCCCACCATTGAAAAATTCTGATTTTGGGTTCATTGGAAAGCTTATTTTTCAAGCTTCAGTTTGAGCTATCATTTGCCCAGAAATTTGGAGTATTTTGCAAGTTATTGAATTTACAAGTTCTGCTGCGTTTTTGCCCTAATAAATTCCAGAATTAATATTTTTCGAATCTGATTGGAGATCCTATTCTGATTATTCATTATCTACTTGCAAACAAATTTTCATAATTTTTGGAGGTATTTTGAGGTGGAAAAAACTATTTTTGCTAAATCGCTGGCCTAGGGCAGCGAACTAGGGTTTTTTGGAAAATATTCAGTTTGTGGCCTAATTTCATTCTGAATTTCAGTTTGATAGTAATTGATATTTTTGGCTTTTTGGATTAATCAAATTTGGCCCTATTTGTGGACATTACTGATTTACCTTTTCCAAGGAGGTCGCTGCCCTAGGAAGGGCATAATTTGTAGGTTGCAGAGCTGATATCAGTCATCTACAATAGCTCACTAATCTGATTTTTAAGTTTTACATCTCAGCTCCTTGGTCATTTCCTAAGTCCCCCTAAAAGGGACATTACAATGGTATCGAGCATCATCCTCCCAGCCTGTGAAGCATGGAAGACAAGTTAGAAAGGTTCGAGAAGATGCAAGAGGAATTAGTAAGGTCAATGGAAACCCTCGCCCTAGCCGTGGAGAAACTTGTTGGAGCTAGGAAATCAAAGAAGAAGCCACTCCAAAGTCTTCCAAGGCTCCAGATTTGATGGTTCGCTATAGAGCTCTTCCTGAGAAGTTCGGGATGCCCTCCCTTTTGCAGTGTTTGTAGAGTTGGAAATTGTAATAAACCGTTACACCAAAACCTTGAGGTGTTAGTGAATCCACACTCCAGGATCATAACATCCCACCATGCTTCTACAGAGCCCGACCTTGGGATGGGTTTGTGCCCGCACTCCCATATGTATGAGCCCTGCTTCATTGATGTTTAGGCACCCCACGGGCCTCAACTACATGGCGTAACCAAGAGAGTGGGATTCGAACATGGGTGGTTGTTTTGATACCAAATGTAATGAACCGTTACACCAAAACCTCAAGGCGTTAGTGAATCTGCATACCAGGATCATAACAAAAACAAAGAGAGTTGGAATTGGCACAAGGTCAAAAACCCAAGCAACAAGGAAGAGGTCAACACTCCATAGGGCACCCACAATGAATTCCACTCAACCCAAGACTTTCTTCTTTGAGCTTCCTTGTGACCATAAGGACACCACACTCAAGGGTTTGGACACTACATATGAAGAAGGGTTTGAAGGTAGAAGTTTCTTAAGTTCCCATGACAAAATTTTGAGCCCTAATAGTCACACACATGATGGAGAAAAATCAGAGCCTTATTTTTGATATTAAATTTGTGCATTATTTTGTTTTAGGTGTCAGGGCCTTTGGTTCGAGTTCTACAGTTGGTGGATGGGGAGAGAAATTCAATGGGTTATTTGTTTGAGGCCATGAATGTGACCAAGGAGGCTGTAGCCAAATATTATGGGAAAAATAAAAGAAAATAGGAACCCATTTAGCTCATAATTGATCGGAGACGGAAGAAAACGCTCCACCGACATATTCATGCTACGGCCTTCTCCTTGAGCCTTAAGTTTTTGATTCTGAATCATTTAAAGCCAAGAGGTTATAGATGGCCTCAATACATGCATAGCTAGGATGATCCCTGATCATGACACTAGAGATGCAATTATTGAGGAGCTGCAGATTTACAAGAATGCAACGGAGAGAATCTTTTCTTTGGCTCTATGCATTAAAAGAAGATACACTACTCATTGAGGTAAAAATAAATTGAGTCATTTGATTGATCCTATTGATACCCCTCACCTGTTGTATTTTATTTAGTATTGTTTGTGTGCCTAATGATGTGTTGTTTACTTTCTATAGATGCTAAATGCTGAGCATAGCTTTGTAAAAATAATGAGTTTAAGGACTATATGGTGTTTTCAAATGGAACTTAAATTTATTGTTGATGATGTGGTTACTTTCAAATTGAAAGCATGTGAAATAGTAATCAGTATAATTCTCATACTTCCCATTATTCAGGCAGTAGTTAGACATTTGTTAATTTAATGGATTGGAAATATTAGCCATCGTCTATGTAATTGAAGTTGTTATGGCATTGGTTGTTCTTTTATGTCGATGTTAATTTGCTCACTTTCAGGGTGATTGCAGATTATCTTTCACAAGGCTTGCCATATAGGTTGTCTGCAGATGATGTCTATCTGACTGTTGGCTGTACACAAGCTATTGATGTTGCTCTCTCTGTCATAGGTCATTAAGGTGCAAACATTCTCCTGCCAAGGCCTGGATTTCCATATTATGAGGCAGTACTGGCATACAAAGGCATTGAAGCCAGGTACTATGATTTAGTTCCAGAAAGGGATTGGAAAATTGATTTGGGTCAAGTTGAGGCAATAACTGACAATAACACAGCTGCAATGGTTATTATGAATCACACCAACCCATGCGGCGTTGTTTTTGCCATGATCATTTATCGGAGGTATGCCTTAGTCTGGATGCATAATTGGATATTTTCTGCTGTTATCTTTTCCATTTATGGGGAGTCTATTTATAATTCCCATGCTTAGATTGTAAAGTGGACTTGGTTCATGTTATGTACAAGTAAAAATCTTAATCATCACAAGGCACTTGTCTCTACCCTGTTTTCATTGGAGTCATTATAAGTATTTTAGACAAGACGTTACATTTATTTTAGTTTTTCCACATAATTTTAGACCTAATGTAACATGTTAATTACTGGGTGCTCTTTCTCAGGAATTAACAGTTTACTTTCTTACAGGTTGCAGAGACAGCTAGAAGTTTGCGTCTATTAGTTATCTCAGATGAAGTATATGGCCATATTACTTTTGGTGAGCGGCCTTTCATTCCAATGGGATCTTTTGCATCTACTGTACCAGTGCTAACTCTTGGGAGCATATCAAAGAAATGGATGGTTCCTGGGTGGCGTTTGGGCTGGCTGGCGACTTGTGATCCCCATGGTATTTTGAAGAAAACTCAGGTCAGCACTAATGAAGTTTTTGATTGAAGATAGACTAATTTGTGGAAGTGTTAGATAATATACCGCTGATTCATCTATGATTATATATTTCTTCTAGATGGATTATGAATTTATTTGTCCATTACATTTCTGGGCACATTCGTTGTGTTAGAAAACTGAGAACTAATCATGATTGGTGATGTATATATACAAGACTTGATCTAGCGAACTTGATCACATGGTGTTGACACTTGAAATGTTCTGAACAGTCTTGACTAATTAAAGTGGCCCTATATTAATTTGGCTGCTTTTGCAATAATCTAAGCCTTCAGATTTAAGATATTATTTCCACAGGTTCTCATTTTTGAAACCTATATCTGGAAACAATTTCATTTTATTGAATTTTTCTGGCACAGAAAAAGTGGATAAAATACGATTGTTTCCAGATAATTTTCTATTATTTGTCTTTGTTTGATCTTTTTCTCATCTGAAAATAGAAGGTGCACAATGCACTTTTGAACATACAATCAAATTTGGCCTGAAACATATTCACACTAGTTAATGAATGCCCAACAATGTCATGGTAATCTTTTAAACTTTAAAGCCATGCATTAAATTAACATCAATTGAATCCTCTTACACACAATTTCAATTGAAAAGAATGTCTCCAAACCTGCCCCTCTATTGCTGCCCTGAGAAGATAAGCACAACCCAAATAAAATTGGGAAAGACATTTCATCATGGTTGTAGCATTGCATTTTATTGCTTAGATTCAAAATCGTAGTGGCCAACAAATATCTTGTGAAAGTTACTCTTACCTTGTCCATGTTGCTAGGAGAAGGGCACCCCTTCCTTGTGATCAAAAACCCCTTGAAGGCTGCAAAAAGAATGTGAAACCAGCTGAATGTGTTGATCATAACAGTCACTAGATTTGAGACAACTCCCACAATGATTCGGTTCTCATTTTCCAAGCTACTCTTAACCATGTTACAAGGATGACTTATACCACAAAACTTCCATAGAATCTGTGTCTCATTAGGCATTCTTTTGAGAACCAATCCCAAACAATGGCATGACACATTACTTCACCTTGGTTTATGAAAACTGAATTATTGCATACCTTGTAGCAAGTTGAATTTGTATTCCATGAGGCTGAATTTGTATGTTCATTGGATGAATTATCCATAACCTTCACATATATCCAAAAGTGGCAATCTTGAGAGTAACTTGGATCCCATGAAACCATAGCAAGCTGATTCATACAATCTTGATTATAAAAATAATGCCTAGCTTGCTTACCACTCATCTTCCCATTAGTTTCATCATGCTGCTCAAGATAAGGGATATATTGTAGCGACATAGGGGAAGTTAATAAATATGAAATCTGATCATACCTTGAGTTACTCTCCACATGTCCATCTTCCCATGCCGGATGAGGGTGATCGAAACATCCTCTATACTCCCAAATTCGTGACTCAGAATTTCTGAGTTGGAATCAGCCTTCTTCTTCACCTCGATTCAACAAATGAAGCTCTTTCTACTTTTTTTTTTCAACAATATCTTGTTGATACTTGCTTGGGACACCTTCATGGTACTTGCCGAGTCATGTACACCAATAAATGGCCCTTTATTGACTGTTGTTCTGAAAATTCCAGCAAGCTCTTCATTACCATAATTATGCAAATAGAATTCTTCCTTGATCCAATCTTTGGAATGCTCTGAAGATGGATGGGGCTTCTTGGAAAAGATTATTTTTTCCTTTAGTACCCTTCATCCTCTCATCTTTGTTAGAATAATGCTTATGATGATCAAACCCTTGCAAACACATAGTGAGGGTGATGCAATAAATTAAATTGCTTACCATTTGTTGCTGATTTGTAAATTCCAGCAGACTGAAAACCCTCATGAGTATCAGGTGAGACCTCCTTTTGAAGGGCATGCCTCTCAACCGGAACATCTTGATTCTTAGCCTCAAGAACCTCTTGTAGATCTGATTTTCTTTCACCAACTTGCCGCCACATGCAATCATTAGAAACCACAAAAACATCATTTATTTTCAAAGAATCATAATGGTGTCCCCAGATTTCACCCTGAAATTTGAGACTACCCCATGTCTAAATTTTTTTCGCTCTTTTAAAATAACGGGTCTTTTTGTCTTTTTATTGCCAGAAAATGTCTGTATTATGTTAAGATATTCCCAGTGAATCATATGAACCAATTTCGACAAATACCTAGATGCCCAAACTCATTCTATCCCTCCGCCAAGTTTTGTCTGCGGGAAATTTTTATTTAATTATTTATTAAATAAATAATGCCCCATTTGATGTAAATTGTGCTCCTGGTTGAATCCTCGTGAAGTTTTGCATGCCGGTATTCACACATCTCAATAGGGTTTTCCCTTGAAATGAATTCAGAGCTTTGTCTGTGACTTCTGGCAACGTTTTTCGCTTTTATTTATTTCTTTTGTGTTTTTCTCCGATTTTCTCTCAGTTTCTCTGTGAAATTCCCTAGGTATTTTCTTGTCCAGTATAGTTTGTTTAATTGCCTAAAGCATCTGGAGATCATTTACGACCACTGCACTAGAAGGAATCAACCTCAAAAAGCATACTTCTAGTAAAAAAAGATGAAGTCATGCACAAAAAGCCTCTCCTAGGCAAGTCACACTTTTTGGAATGAATGAGTTTAAGTTGCAGTGGGATTTTTAGTAGTGGCAGGCAAGCGGGAATTTCTTACTTGCCTTGCAAGGTACTTTTTCCCATGAAGGCAAAGTCACTTAAGCTACGATGGGATTATTAGAGGCGGCAGGTAGGTGGGAATTTTAATCGCTTTGAGGGTAAAATTCCCATTATAAAATAAAGAAAAATCACTTAAAGCACTATGGGAATTTTCTGCCTGCCTGACAGGCTAACTTTTCCCACCAAAGAGATTTATTCACCCATGCAAGTCGCACTTTATCAAAGGAGGTTAATTTTAATGCAAGTCGCACTTTTTGGGAGATATTTTAATTTGATAATGGGAATTTTGGCAAGGGCAAGTCAAGAATTTCTTACTTGCCTCAGTAGGGTAAAATTCCCATTATGGAAGTCAAACAACTTAAGTGAAAAAGGGATTTTGGGAGCTGTAATGTGCAGGGTAGAAAATCCCATCAAAGTTGACTTCTTATTTTTAGAATTCACCCTTGCCAAAAAGTGCGACCCATTTAGGCATTAAACAATGCTTTTAATAATATTTATTAATAGCTTCTCTTGCCTAATTTTGGCGCCAAGAATGGGATGAAAGTCAATGCAAGAGGATGAGCTGAAAATAGATCATGTATGCATGCTAAAAATAAATAAAATAAATTTATTTAAAGGCAGCCAACAACATGCATAATTGGCGCCCAATTTGGGTGAATAAACATGATTGTTTATTAATTAAATTGCCAGGAATAGGAAGGACAATTATTAAAATAGAATGTTGAGGGTTATATAAGTATGGGCTGCCATAATGAAGAAGCAATTAATTCTTTTTGCTAAGGATTGCAGCCCAGATAGTTTTGGCGCCAAGGAAAGGAGGATTTGTGCATCAGAAGGTGTTTTTCATTGCCAGAAGCTTCAAGGTTTGGCGCCTAGGGTTGGAATAGCTTGATTTATGCTATGATAATTATTTGCATGTTACTATAAGTGCCTAGGTGAATTTAAAAATATTTATGCTTGCTTTGCATGCAAGCAAAACCTCAAATTTTAGGGCAGCAGACTTCATATGCAGATTTTTGGTGATAAAATCAAGTATTCATGCTCTGGACTTCATCTTTGTCTAAAATAATTAGCAGGTATTCATTACAGGTGTTCATACAGTGAAAGGGAGTTCAAATCAATGTCAGGTACATTGAATATATCTTCCGAATCTGAAGAAATTGCTAGATCTGCACAAATTGATCCAGTTGCAAAGAATTTCGGCAGGATTAAAAGAAAAAGAACACGACAAAGATTGCTCAGACAAAGATTGCTCCAACCATGATGAAGCGTGATGAAAGAGAAGGATCAACAGAATCATGCATAGCTTCCAGATTTGCTGATATCAATGACACAGACATAGGCCTTGAACCCATCTCCGAAATAATTGATAGATCTAGGGCCGAAAGACATCTCTCATGTGGGCAATAAAAAGTAGTGGAATTATTCAAGCATCAACATTTCCAATCACAGCTCAGTTGCCCGAATTTGTTATGGAGTGTGCAAGGTCATATCATCCGCTTTCCAGAACAATCCGGATGCTGTGGGAAAGACAATTATTAGGTTGGATGCACATTTTATTAATTATTGTCTGAAGATTCCGACACGAATGGTGGTGATTGCAATTAGCATGCTGGATGCAAGCAACAGATGAGAGAAACACAAAGCAGATGCAATTCAAGGATAGAAGGAAGACAGGTATTCCCAAAGATCACTGCATGGATAAACAAAAGAAACACAAAGCAGATTATGGGCATAATGAACAACAAATATATGAAGAAGCCTGCAGTCCCCATCAAAGTTCCCTTTCTTTCTCTTCTCGCAATCCAACTTGGTGTAGGAGGTGGATGATATTACTAAATTGCTTTGCAGGTTAAGTGGAAAAGCCAATACTCACAACTTCCGCTCATGGATGTATGCTTTCGTGAGGACCATTGAGATCAAAAGCTGATTCAATAATCAATCGCGAGATCATCGGTGAGGAACATCGTCGGTGAGCAACTCCGAGTGTGAGGCGGACTTACAAGCTTCAAAATGACTTCATACACTATATATAGAGCAAGCACCTCGCAGGTATATTTTCCAAGTTTGATAGATGGGGCGATCTTGGTGAAAGATCCTATTTTTGAGTGCTACCCACAATAAGCTTCATGAATGCCACAAAGATTACAAAACGGTCGGTTTTTCTTTCTATGAATTAATCTACAAATTAAATAGTGATCTCTTTTGTGTCAACGGTGCATTTGTTTCTTATTTCTTTTAAGACCAAGAGGGTAGATCTCAAACAAAGAAGCTTGGAAGTCTGCATCCCAAAGATGGCTGTATTTTTTCATCCAAGTTTGCAGACTTCACCTATCTCAGGGTAACCGGCTTTTTGGGAGAACCAATTTAAAGTTGCGAGGTATCCAAACGACAAGTGGGTCATCATGGAGTTGTGCAAACAACTCGTGAAGATGCATGACTTACAATCAAAGCGACACAAGTCTACGGGTTTTTTAATCACAAAATGGGTTATTACAAGCCTTGCCAGAGAATCCACAAAGCTAAGAGGAGTCAAACTGAAATGTTTTTCAGTATGAGCCCGAGTTCTTCCTAAAGACAACATGAACTTTGACCCATATGGGGTAACGAGGAAGAAAATCTCCCAGAATACCACATGCCTTCGTTGGAAGACTTCTGATGAAGTGCGAAATCGAGTATGAAGTCGTAAAGAAAGATTTTAACAGTTATCGGCGCAACAAGTGTCCGATTATGGTTTGACACGGATATCTCGCAGATCTCATAGATGACGGGCATGTGATACTTGACTCGTATCATCAGATGGGAGGGGATAGAGTTGCTTTCAGAAAACATTGGTGGTGCCGCACGATATCAAGAAAGATCTTCCTCGTTCGGTTAACACTTTGAAATCGGTCCACCCATTGACAAAGGGTATTGCACTGATGAAGCTTTGATGAATCAGATCATAGCAACTTTACCACAGGAGACTCTAGCAAAAAAGGAAGCACGAAGGTGAAAGCAGCAAAAGGCCGGAGAAGCTTAAAGTTCACAAGAAGTCCCACATACAGAGAAAGGCCAAATCTATCACTATCGTGCTAGTTCCGGCTTCTCTAACATCAACTCATAAAAACTTCAAGTCAGCCCCTAACCTCGAGAGAGATCTTGTTGTTCCTCCGTTGAATCCAACGTCATTTGTATTTTCTCCTCAACCACTTAGGTCTTCACCTCTCCATGCGGAAAAGTTGAAAGCACAGATGGCAGAGTTTGAAAAAGCATTGTCTTTGGACAATTTAGAGGGTGGCAGTCACAACACGGTGGCAAATTCGGATAGAGCAAAATCGAGCATGAGATGGTGGTGCACTCAGTGACTTCTCTTCCCGAGAAGCAACTTTTCATCATGGTTGGCTTTGCAGACAATCCCAGAAGCCAAAGAGGAGATCAACTTGGAGGAACACAACTTTCAGCTGCTCCTGAGTTTGGGCGGAAGAGATAGAAGACCTAAAGTTGCCAAAATGACTTCTAGGTTGATTATTGAGGAATCAGACAAAGTTCGCTGAGTTATCAATGCCCATAGACTAAGGAAAGCACAAGGGAGAGCTCACGGCGGCTGATATATATAGCTAACTTGTGACCAAAGTGCCAATAGGTCGAAAACCACCAAAGGATTAAAGCACGATACACAGACACTAATGAACACTTTATTCCTTAAGCTTGACAAAGAGAAGGCTGAAAGAGCTAAGCTTCAAAAGTATGTCCTAACTATGTGAGATCATTGCTAAGGTTGCAAACCTTCCTCTTAGCCCATTCTAGCACACATGAGCAGGTAAGTAATCATTATGTAGGAGGTAGAAGATGTAGGGACCAAGGAAAAGCTATTTCCATGGAAAGGAAAGAAAAATCATTCACCAAGCTTTAGAGCAATTCAAAAGAATACTAGTAGCCCCCATGACATAGTATTAGCAATGCTTCAGCTAAAGGAACAAGATGACACAGATAAAATGAGAACATAGTATGTTTGAAAGTCATCTGGATACTTTAGCTAAGATACACTCTTACTACCTGCTGTAAGGATGTGCTTGATTGCAGAGCAAATTGTGCTTGGTGGATTGATGGAAAAGGGAAGCACATTAGAAATTTCAGTTTCCTTCCGCGTAGAGATCCTCAAGCTCATGCCTCAAAGGATGCAATCTTGGAGAGTAAGATGGGAGAAGTGCCGAGAGCATCCCATGAATTACCTACTTCCCCCATGAGGAATTTAAGTTGGTTGTGCGAAAAGAAGTCGATGAAGCCACCATACCTTTCACGATGGATTCAAAACTTGGTAGATCATAAGCTTAAGTAGATGTTGAGGGATATGGGTCCACATAGAGAAAGTGAAGGATAACATTGCTCATTTGTCCAGTAGGGTCCCTTTTAGCTTTTATTGCAAACCGAGAGAGAGGCTATTGTTCAAACAGATGGGAAGATCAGTTAAATTACATGTTTGACAAGTATATTCAATATCTAGAACAAAAATAATGTATAAGTGTTAACAAGCCATAACTTCTTCTCTTCTCTTATTTCTTATATTCTTGGATGAAAATGTAAAATTAAAGTTATTGGTTAAAAAACCATTACTTTAAGTTATTGAAAGATTCTTTAAAATAGGTGATGCCTGTGCACAATGTTGGCTTAAACTCTATGCATGTCACTAAGAGAGGAATTCTAGGAAGATGATTGTCAAATGTTCCCTTTACCACTTCTTCATGTTCTAGTTCAATTGTAGTTTCCATTAGAAGACTGAACATATATTACTGTTGTAATTTCCCCTCCACACACTATAAGTAGAGGAAGAACCTACGAGTTAAAGTACTATATCGAATTTGTAATCAACATTCTTATGTTCTAGACTTTGAGTCTGAAACCCTTGATAGCTTTCAGAAATATAGAGGGAATAGAGAAAAAATTTCCGGAGAACTTTGTGTCAATGGTGCATTCGTCTCTTATTTCTTTTTAGATCTATGCATGAACTTTGTGTTGTCTTAGATCTAGACTAAAGTTTCCTTGCTTAAATTCTTATTTTAGATCTATTTGTTTCTTTTATGTGCATGTAATCAACTCACAACTATTGGTTGGTTGCACATTTCCTTTTCTTTTTCTTGCATTTAAATATTTCCCTTCCTCGCACATATTGCTTACTACAAGTGCTCTTGCTGCTAAAAATAGGGTTATGGTTCATGAGCTACATAGTTAAAGTAATACCAACAAATAGATACTAGGAAATACAATTGGTAAAATCTTACACCTAGCCTCACGGTAAATGAGGGAGATTTATCTCATGACTACCTAGGTTTTCACTATGCAAAAATCCACCAACACATAACCTTCATGTTGAATATCGGTCTTCTCTTGTTCTTGTTCCTTGATCTCTTCTTCTTGCTCCACCATTTCAATTTGGAATCTCTTCTCCTCTTCCTTTTTCATGTAAAGTCCCTTTGAGGTGTTTGAGATCTAATATGCCCATTCAACCTTTGTTCACTCCTCGGCAAGTGAAATAGCCTCCCGAATCTCCCTTATAAAAATAAAGTAGTCCTCATAATAATATTCCTTCCACCCATAGGTCTTGCTTCTTCTTATTATTATGGCACTTTTTCCTTAGGAAGGAAAATGGGCTTCAAACTTGATCCTCGGGCTGATCCAATGGGTTGCTTGGCATTATCACTCCATACGAGTTGCCTTTCCCAAATTTGTCCCCTAGGTTCAATCATCCTCTCTCTGAAAGATAGGGCCATGGCGTTCGCAAGTCCCCGGAATGACTATCTTTGTAATGACCATTTCAAGGGTTTAAACCACCCCATTTAGCCATTCTTGGGAGTTGCAGATCTGATTTTTAATCCATGTATAAATGCAAAATCAGCTTAACTAATTTTAAATCCACTCGCCACAATTTTATGTGATTTTATGGTATCATAGTTCAAAAAATCGTAAATCGGGATTAATCGGTAGGCCAAATTTTGAATCGAAAATCGGGAATCGCCAAAAAATCGGCAAAAATCGACAACTTTATCGCTACTTTTAAAAACATTTAAATTCATAAAATATACTTAAATTAAATGTAAAAACAATGTTAAATGATGCGAGAAGTGACTCTATAGAATGCCATAGGCCCATATGCATATTTTCGATTAAGTTTTGACCAAAAAAGAGAGTACAAAGTTTGCAAACAAAAATGCTCATAGAGTCATGTCACATGTGACTTTTGAAGTATCACTATCAAATATCAATAATATTCTATTTCATTATGCACGCCTAAAATAAGTCTCATTGACCGAGGGCCGCCTCGTGGAAGTGGAAGGTAAATATTCCTCCTCTCGCAACACCAACATTGTCATATCCGCAAATATATCATCTCGATCATCACCAACTTCTAATGTCCCCGATGGTATTGCTTCTTCGCCTCCCTCTCCAAAGCTGCTATCTCCTCTCGTAGTAAACATAGGCTCCGCATCATCAAGCTCAAGAATCCACCATCATATGGATCAATGTCACCAAGTCGATCGCATCATAACTCGTGCCCTCCACTTGTCTCACACGAAGACGAAGATTGTATCGCACGAAGACAAGGTCATTGAGGCGTTGTGTTGTCAACTTGTTGCGCTTCTTTGTGTGAACAGCTTCGAACATGCTCCAATTACGTTCGCATCCAGAAGCACTGCATGGTTGACACAAAATGCGGATGGCTAGCTTTTGAAGATTTGGTGTTTTTGCACCATAATCTTCCCACCACAAATCTGCAAATAAAACATTTATAATTTTGTAAGTTAACTAAGCTTGAATAAATAAAAGAATTCTAGACTTCTAGTTTCTAGTTCTACGTGTAATGAGACTAAATACAAATGACTCAATTTGTTTTTACCTGGCTGAGAAGTGTTTCTTCTTTTCACACATAGAGCCGAAGAAAAGAGCCTCCCCTCTGCAGTCTTATAAATCTGCAGCTCATCAACAATTGCATCTCTAATATCTTCGTCAGATATCATCCTCTCTATGCACGTATTAAGGCCATCCATAACCTCCTCATCAGCCTTAAATGATGGGGAATAGAAAAACTTCGGGTTTAGGTAGTACGCCGCTGCATGTATATGCCGATGAAGTGTCTTGTTCCATCTGCGATCAATTATACGCCAAATGGGTTCATATTTTCGTTGATTGTGCCCATAATATTTAGCTATGGCCTCCTTGGCCACATCCATAGCCTCATACAAATAACCCATTGGGTTTTTCTCCCCATCCACCATCCGTAGAACTCGAACCAAAGGCTCTGACACCTAAAACAAAATAACATATATATTTAAAATTGAAATTAATAAAAAATTATATAACAAATGATAAATAAACAAATATTCAAGTTTAGATTACCTTTATGATTTCTTCCATTTGCTTTGCAAACATATCATCAAAAATCTTTCACCACCCTTTCGCTTTGTCTTCTTAAGATAGGAGACTCCAACCATCGCGTGCTCACAAACATCTGCTTAAGGGATGTTAATGAGGTTGCAATGCTCTGCAATGTAATGAAGTTTGTGGCAAATCGTGTGACCCCTGATCGCACAAGCTCCTTTCCATTGGTGTGCTCTCTCATCAAGTTTAGCACCCAAGTGTGATTGTAGATGAATTTTGTAATATTTCTTGCGTCCTCAACCACATTTTTCACCCATGAGAGTTTTCCTATGTCCTCCAATAAGAGATCCAAACAATGGGCTGCACAAGGGGTCCAAAAAAGTGTAGGGTGCCTCTCCTCAAGAAGTCTCCCTGCTGCTACATATGCCGCCGCATTGTCAGTCACAACTTGGACGACATTCTCCACACCCACCTCTTTCACCACCTCATCTAACATATCACACAAAGTGATTGCAGTTTTCACTTGGTGGGAGGCATCAATTGATTTCAGAAGACCAACTGCCCACCTGATGCCACTAGGAAGTTAATCAATGTGCGGTTTTTCCCATCTGTCCACCCATCAGACAAAATGGTGCATCCTTTTTTATCCACACATTTTTTTGCTCTTCTACAAGAGTTTTGGTATGTGCGACGGAATCCTCCAACAATGGGCCACTCAAATCATGGGGAGTAGGAGCCTTGAACCCCTTCCCAGCAACAGTCAATGCAGTGACCAAATTTTCCCAATATGGACTTTTTGCCACATTGAAAGGAATGTTGTTGTAGTACCAAAAATTCGCCGCAGCTATTCTTGCTTCATTGTGCATTTCTTTATTCCAAGCAGTACCTTCGAGTGAAGGTTGTGAACTAGGTGTACTTCGAGGAACAAAAAACATTGCTGAACTACTATTAGTGGATGTGGATGAACCCCGTCCCAGTGTTTGACTTCGTGGAGTTGCGGCATTAGAAGATGCCTCAACGTCAAAACCTTCCCTCGCTTCCCTTCTATTTGCTAGGGCTGCAAGTGCATCAGCTTTCCTCTTCTTTTCTTCTTTTTTCTCTGCATAAGTCGCAAGGTAAGCAGACAACTCTCGTTGAGCCTCAGGGGGTGCTTGATTGCACACTGTCACTTCATTCCCTGGTATCCGTGCAATGTGGAACTTAAGGCGATAAACACCTCCACTCATCTTCATGCCACAATAATTGCATATAACACAAGTGCCCTCTGCTGGTTCACAATGCTTCCAAGAGGGGTCATTTGATTTAGGCTTACTACGAGCAAACCGAACGGAACCGATCCCGATGCCATTCTACAAAACAAAACAAAAAACAATTGTCTTAGATTTACAGGCCTTGGAGAAATTAAATTGTATGACCATGACGAAATTAAGAATAAAATTGCTATTGCATGAAGAAAAAATTACGAAAAATATTGAAAATGAAGACATCAGTAAATTATGAATCATGATAATTTCATAGATAATATTTTTAAAATCGTTATACAATATTGATTCTTGAATATACTATTATTAATAATTTAATATACAGAATATACAGTATTTATACTTGATAGTTAGAACTTAGCAGTATAATACATAATATTAATATTAATACTTATAGTATTTATTAATATTAATATACAGTTGTATACACTATACACTGTAATATGTATACAGTCACCAGTGTACACTGTACAGTATACACTTACAGTTTTACACTTACAATATTTACTATTTAATATTTATAATATATATTATACAGTGTAACACATACATTAATAATAAATATTAAATATACACATACTGCAGGCTGCCACGAACTGAAACGAGCAAGAAAATGAAATCCCCACGAACTAAATCGCCACGAACAGGTAAAAAACGCAGACGAACAGGTATAAAACGCGCACGAACAGGTATAAAACGCGCACGAACAGGTAAAAACGAGCACGAACTGGTAAAAACGAGCACGAACTGGTAAAAAACGCAAGCGAACTGGTAAGAAATGCACACGAACTGGTAAAAAATACGCGCTGTATTTGCGTGCCCTCACGCGTCGACTGTAGCCCGTGGAAAGAGAAAACAACATAAAAAACAAATCGATTTACTTTATTTTCGTCTTATACCCTAGCCGCGTTTTTTGCCAATTTTAGCGATTTTAGCCGATTTTTTCAACGATTTTAGGGTTTTTGACGCGTTGATTTATCGAAAATTTTTACGCGATTTTCGACGATTTTCGAGGGTTTTTGCATTTTTATCGGTGATTTTTGGCGATTTTGAATCGTAGATTTTATGCAATAACAAGAACCAAAATCACAAAGAAATACTGAAGAACTCTCTGCTGGAAATTAATTATAATCAGATCATTACAGCCACAATAAAATTATAGATCTAGGGCATAAACCCCCAAAAATCACCAAACTTGATTCCGGCCTTAGAAATAGTGATAAACAAGATTATCAATCAATATTGCACCAAGAGTTCACCAAATCTCCAAAACCCTACCCAAGGTAGGTCGCTCCACTAGTAATAAATCAATAACAATCTGAAAATGACAATTCTCTCCTCAAATCAGCCTTAAACATCAATCCCAAGCCAAGGAGAAGGGTTTTCGTCCTTCCCTCAACCTCTAGAAGGGTTTTCGTCCTTCTAGGCAAGTCGCATAAGGAGGTTTTCGTCCCCAAATGCAAGAACAAACAACTCTTAGCTCACTATGCTCCAATAAGATAAAATGCGCCAAAGTCTAACTAGCAAATGATGCCTTAGATCTCCTTTTATATCCTTCAATTGGCGCCAAAGTACAAAAAGGAAAGGCCGACCTGTATAAGAAAGAAAACACTAAAGAAAATATAAAAATATTAGTAAAAACATATCATATAGATGCTCAATGTTCTCCTCCTTCATCTTTGCTTCTTTGCCATGGAGAAGGAATGGCAAGAAGACCAAATAATAGCTCTCAAGTGGGAAAAAGGGACATTACAGTTTGAACAAGGGGACATTACAGTCCTCCCTTCCCGAAATTGCTTTCCCTCAAGCAATTGCAAGCACTCGGATCCCAAATAGATCTTAGTTGCTCCTTTGATGTACCTGCACATGAAACAAACTTATTAAAGAAAAATGTGTTCCCTTCTTTATCCCCTCATGCTTGGAGGATATGATGGCCAACTCTTCTTCTTTGCTTGCCAAGGCCTTATAATTACCATCCAAGTATTGGTTGTCCACAACTTCCCTCATGCTGTCCCAAACACCCATGTAATCTTGTTTTTCTCTTTCAAAAATCAGAATGTTAGTGGCTGGAAACCACCTTAGATCAGCTACAAATATGCCAATGTTAGTAGTAGTTTGGAATTTCTTCAACCATATGATTGGAAGCTCTTTTTCAGGTGTCTTATAAGTAGAAAAGTAGCTGGAAAAGTTGTGAACAACAAATGAAAGGAAAGTACAACAACTGTAATCATGACATCTCTCCAAAAATTTCCACACTATCAATGACATGGGGGCTGGAAACAACCCAACATTGATGGAATATGCCCCAACAATGTCCAAGAACAACCATTTACTAACTCCAATGATTGAAACTACTTATATGACATCAAAGATAAAAAGCTATATAGCTTACCCACTTTCTATATCAAGCATCTCCCCTGCCCGGTAATGGTGATTATCCTTCTACCACTTTGTTTCCAAGTGTGAAGCTTGGTTTCGAAGAGTGATTTGTCTTACATCTCCAAAGACTGTCTAGATTCCGAATCTTCATGTACAACCAACTTGGATTATGTATGAGGAGATCTATGTGCTCTTTGCCCTTCAACATGTTCTCCCAATGAGCTGATATATGGAAAAGAGAACAATAATGAAATTCCCCTTGCTTTGCTACCATGAATTCTTCCTTCAACATGCCTTGGATTCTTATTTCTTTGACTTCAACCCAGAATTCAAGTCTTTTTCCGAGGCAATAGAGGGTGAGTTCCACCAAAATTGAATCCATTGCATCCCAAGAACAAATTCTATCTCAGCTGAAACAAAGAATTCAATGCAAAGTTCGTACCTATCCATGAGAATAGTGAGAGTTGTCCCCTGGTTATGGTGATCATGAAGCCTTTGTAACCAACCGTACTCAGCCCCATCCTTCTTGCAAATTTCCCTTCAATGAAATTATGTATGGTACCATGAGCTGCAAGCATGGTGGCTTCTTGGTCACGAAGAAGACCCTTCACCCGAATGGTTGATAAGTATGTATGTCATACACCAAAACAAGAATGCTGCCCTTTCCCCTTATTCTCCTTACCTTTTTCTCAAACATGGAACCATGGGTCAGCCCCTCATCAATAAGAAAATCAGAATTGTGATCCTTTTGATGATCCCAATGTAACAATGACTTAGCAAAAGAGGGCTGCAAGGAGTATCTATTAGGAATAGAACCACTAGGCTTACCTTTCCCAAGAGTGATTTTTGACTTTTTCTTACACCGGCACATACCAAGATGAATTTACCCCAAGTACTGATTTTGAAATGAGTGATTCTCCTTTCTCAAGCCTTATAACAACACCCATACCTTTATCATGATGATATCTCACTAGTGGTGCCATAGGAAGACACAACAAGCATGAGACATGGTCATCCTTCCTAACCAGTTGTGTGTGATGACAACATACCTGAAATGACAAATTGGCCAGCAAGAGAAATGAAATATTCACATACCATGGACTGCTCGTGATGTCCTTATGATTCAGAATTTCTGAGTTTGAATCAACACTCTTCATTTGCATGATTTCTTCACCGAATGGGATCTTTTCCTTCTTGCATTCTTCCCAAATTTGTTGGTGCTTGTCTTGGGTATCCTTTGGCTTCTTATTAAGGCTGGGAACTCCATTCATTGACCTCCTTTTGACTGCTGTTTGGAACAGTCCAGCCAGCTGAAAATTATCATGGGCATTCCTTTTAACAAGATTGCCCGGAATTCTAGCTCCATTAACCCCATGCAATTCTGATTTTTCTCCATTCTTAGCACCATGAGGAATACCCATTTGCCGTGATTTACTATGGAGCATCAAACTTGCCCCATGGTCATCCTTTCCAATAAATTGCCTATGACCACAAGTCTGAAATGGCATGGTAGAAAGCAACAAATCTGAATTACCTTTTTGCACTACCTCCATACCTTGTTCATGTGTGTTTGGAATGTCTTCGTGGCTCTTACCAAGTCTAATCCATCATCATTTTGCTCTTTACCAACTGATGTTAGGATAACTTTAGCAGGCTGAGAGTGATTATGGGCACCGGAAATGCCCTTTCTTCTTGGGTATGACTTCCAACAATGCCATCCCCTTGTTCCTTCCCCAAATCTGATTTTTCTCCACTAATATTCAGCTCTATGCAACCATTAGACACCAACAATTCATCATCAAACACTAAAATATTTTTACCTTGGGTTGCATGCTCCTTAATCTCCTTCTCATTCCTTGGCACGTGCCCCACGATTTCACCAAACCCTTGTGTCTTCATGGTGCTGTTTGGAAAATCAGTCAAGAGATCCACTTTGGCAGGGTGATGGGGCTTCTAGGGCTCCCATGGGTTGCTCTTTCTCTGTGATCAGCAGCTGAGGTAGTTTTTCTCTTTTAGAAGGATGGGCATTTCCATCATTGCATAGCGAACTTGGGAGTTTGGCTCCCTCTTCATCAAGCTCCGTAGCCTCTTCTTGCTTTGCCAACATGAAGGGGCTCTTCTCCTCTAGGGTTGGGATATCCTTCCCATGACCCTTGTGCATGGCTCGGATTGGACCAAGTTCCAATGCCCACTCTATCTTTCCTCCATCCTACAAACTCGGAAAATGATAGGGCATCACGAATAACTTTCGAAAGGGCTTGATACTCTTCAAAGCTAGCTGCAACATTATTAACCTTTGAAACCCTAGGTTCTTCCTTGGTTGCGATTTCCTCCTTAGCAATGAAGGTAGGTCTAGAGGGCCTTGATGAGAATGACCTCTCCCTCCGGCTATCATGTATTGTGCAAGAAGCCCTTTCCTCCTTGAATGTCCTTCCCCTATGTAGATTTTGCATAGTGAGGGCAAGAGAGTCCAAGGTGTCCACTAGTCTTTCTTGCATTTTCATCATTTTGTCCATCTTCTCTTCACCTCGGACAAACCCCCTTAGGTTGGAAAGACCGAAATTCTAATACCACTGTAATGCCCCTTTTACAGCTGAACCACAAAACAGTGAAAACACACAAATTCCAAACTGAATACAATCTGATTTTTATAACAGCAGATCCAACAATAATTGAAACCCTAGCAACGAACTGAAAATTACACTTTAGGGCATCAAACACCCTCCAAACAAGCTGAAAATAGGTGCACAAACCCTTCTCAAAATTATATTTAATTAATGGAATAAACACCAAGCCAAAGCAACCCAAAACATGTGCAAAATATGAAATAATACCCAACTACAATTAAATAAATGACAGCAGAAGTGCAGTCCACAAAATGATCTGAAAGTGAGGGTTCCACACCCAATAAATGACAAATATGCAATATATCAGCCTTATTAATATGTAGAGTTTGAATATCCACTTAGAATGTCAAATTGTGCCCTAGAAGGCACCCAATTACACTCCTATCCAAGTCTTTCCCTAGGAGAGGGGGCTAAAATGATGCAAAACCTTGATATTTTTTCCTTTCAAAGCCCTAGCTTCCCAACCAGCAAGATAGTCTTCATAGAAGTCCTCAACACCACCAAATTGGAGAGTTTTCGTTCTCCAACCTTCAACAAGGAAGGGTTTTGTCTTCCTTGCTTGCCACACTAATGGATTTTCGCCCCTTAGTGGATTGAAATACGAAGTAGATAAAAGTATATAAGCCAAAGTGATGCCCAAAATGAGCCTATGCGAACCCCTTATATACCCTTAAGGTGGCGCCAAGAGTCTTTAAGGAGGAATTCCCCAAGACTGACCTCCTTAGAAGCTTATTTCTTCTTTTAAGCTTAATTAAAAGCTCTCCAACCCAGCCGACCTGCTTAGGAAGGGAAATACAAAGGAAAATATAATTATTAATTAAAGAAAGACTTAAAATATAATCCCAAAGCTTCCCTTGTTCATCTTCTTCTTGCCCACGGGAAGAAGAATGGGCAAGAAGCCTTCAAATGGATTAGTTTGAAAAAGGGACATTACAATTGTGTCCCTGATATCGATGGAAAATAGTGCAAGGAATTGATTATCTGCAGGTGTAAAGGCCTGCACTTAATGAATATGAAGATCATAGAATCATTGTAATGCAAAATCCTTGAGGCTTCTAGAAAAAAGCTTACTAAGTAATATATTGTTGCAAGCATAATCCAAGCAAGTGATGTGGAAAGCACGAAGGTGTTGTTTAGGATCACTGTTGTCATCATAAATTGGAAGCTTAGGAGCAACAAAACATATAGGCAAGGGATAAGAATCCACTTGAGGGTGAGTGGGTTTTGCGAAAGAATTGAGTAAAGTCCAATACATTAGAGAAAGCAAAAGCACTTTGCTATAACCGTAAAAATAGAGCTTGTGTATTGGAAGAAGAGGGATGGGAACCACTATGGGTGTATATAGTAGATGTGGGAACAATAGTAGACATAGGAATGGACATATTAACACTATTGTGGGGGAATTGGTTTCCCCGAGGACATCGCCACCATAGAGGTAGCTAAAGTAGATGTAGCCCTAGTAGAAGATGTAGGGTTAAACACTCCCAAAAGAGAGCCCTCATTAGATTTCTGATCACAAGAAAGCTTAGAGGCGAGGAAGAGCTTGATAACATGCTTAATATACCGAGGGTTATCACGAAGCTATGAACAAAAATTAGACAAGATTAACCTGATTGGGATTGACATCCTTATTATCATCATCGGAAAAAGCATTATGATGCTCATCATGTGTTTCAAAGGTGTCCAAAGGTACATCGTGATCATCATTGTGTGGAATAGAATGGATACCTTACACATGAAACGGGGAAGAAGCCATAGTGACTTGGCACTCGCGAGTAGCGGGAGAAAGTTAAATATGCTCAATGGGCTTATGATTAAGCTCACATTCTGCGCCTAAACGGCATAGTAGGAAAGCATATACAAAACTGCAATGAAATCCTAGGGAAGCGAGTTTGAGCAAGGCAAAGATTCGATCAAGGGTCAGATTCACCAATTTTTACACCACTAAATAGGGTTTAGTATTAAAGTTCTTTCCTTATTTATCCGAAGCCGTAAGAATTTTACTGATTGAATTTTCTAATCAATTAATAAACATTAATGTGTCCACTTTGTGTAGGCATTGGTCTTTTATCCCTAAGATGCTGACATGCTTGGGCATTGGTCCTCAGTGTGTTGTTATGGTATCTACCCTCATCACCGATGCTTTGGCCTTCGTTTGTATTAACAACTCCTTGTCTCCTTGGATCCTCTTGCACGCAGTCCATTAGTTAGGGTTGTCCTTTGGCTCTTTATTTATATGTTATGACAACTTATGCTTTGGATCACCTACTTGAGGCTACGGTGGCTGGGAGAATTGTTGTATCAGGCCTCGTGATGGTTAATATTCATTTATTTGATGACTCCCTTCTCTCGGCGAAGGCGGATTAGGAGTCGGTTGATGGGGCCCTCTCTACCCTAAGCACCTTTGCAGACCCTAAGCACCTTTTGCCGCCTCGGTGCTATTGTGAGTGACCACAAAAAAATTACTAGCTTATGGGATTGTCATTGGAAACCCCTTTACTGATGGATTCTTATTGCTTGGTCCTTTATTCCCTGTGAAGTCATTGTTTGTTACTTGGGCATCCCATTTGGTGTCACTTGTCTCATGTTTCCATGTGCGACTAGTGCCTTTAAAAGCTTTAGAGTAAGCTTCACATATGGCACCATAAATATTTGTTGTTTACTAGCAAGTTGACAATGGTTAGCCATATTCTTCAAGCTTCTCACATAGACTATGTGTTTTTTTGGTTTCCATGTAGGACTTAGTTCTTGCAC
The DNA here is from genome assembly GCA_018340775.1 of Taxus wallichiana var. yunnanensis. Classification (NCBI taxonomy): domain Eukaryota; kingdom Viridiplantae; phylum Streptophyta; class Pinopsida; order Cupressales; family Taxaceae; genus Taxus; species Taxus wallichiana. The sequence continues at coordinate 316,851,341 of CM031243.1, read as the reverse complement.
CTTAAGAAGGTTACGAGAGCATATATGTGGTCCAAATTTGGAGGAGAGAGAGGCCTCCCTCTTATTCCTTGGAGTGTTTGTACCGTTCTCAACGATGAGGGAGGTCTGGGTTTTATTGATGTTGTCACTCAAGGTAGCATTATTTTAGCTAAGTGGGTGGTGTGTGCTCTTGAGGGATTCACACCTTGGTAGATTTTGTTTTGACATTGGATGAGCTCAACACAGTATGTATGCAAAGTTTGTGGAGTCTTGGGCTTATGTGATATTATTTTGGCACCTCACCTCTTCAAGGTGTTGGGCTCCCTCATCTTTAAAAGCATTTGGGCTGCCTGGAATACTATTGCTTCTTTGGTTTGTTGCCATTGGGAAGGTAGTAGAGATGGATAGAATCTTGCTGCTTTCCCTATCTGGTGTTGGAGGATTTAGAACTAGTGTGTGTTGGAGTTGCGTGGTTTTAAAGCTTGCAGATTGAGCAAGAAGGGCATTGTTGTTTGGTGAGGCCTTTGGGATGCTACTACTCGCTCTTGGAAGGCGTGGCATGTCCTTGTGCATGAGTATGGCCCTTTGGCCTTAGATCATCCCTTGATCTTAGAGTTTAGAAGTCTTATTCTTGAACCAGGAATTTTCAAAATGAATATTGGGATGGCTGGCCCAATTTAAAGGGACTGCAGGTGGTGTTTTGTCGTCCATTGTTTCAATTTGAATCGTGTCATTTGTACTTGAGTCGTCACTAGAGTCACTCCTTATCTATGGTCCTTAATGGTTGTTGGCTCTCTACTGACCTAAAAGATAGATGGATTCATCGTCTCCATAGTATTTAGTTCTTTTGGTTTTCCTACAAACTAAGAGTGTTTGCTAGGTTAGTCATATATCAGGGGCTTTCTTCCAAGGCTAAGCTGGCCAAGAGTGGTTTTTCCGATGGACTTTGCCTTGTTTTTCACCTTCTTGAGATTGTGAAGCATATCCTGGAGTGTCAATTTGCTAGATAGTGTTGGAGATTCTTTGAAGATCAGTGTTCAATGATACTTTAGAACAAATTCCAGTGGTGTGCTTCCTTGCTTGGGGATATGCTCTCAAGTCTGATCTATATTTTTGGGCTATGGCATTGCTTGAGGGTCCCGACCCTATTTGTCCTTTGGAAGATTAGATGCAAGAATGTGTTTTCTCAAGAGGATAGTTCTTTGTCTACCTTTTGCTTTATGTGGAAAGATGAAGGTCATCTCCAACTTCTTGCAAAAGGCGGGTTACTGATCAAGGATGCTCACTCCTTGGATCCTAAGCTATATTCTTATTTGATCTACGCTCTTGTTTCCTTTTGGATGAAATTATGATTGTCATTATATATACCCATATTTTCTCTATATAGTTCTTTGTAATTTTTTAGGATCAAATATGACGTATCTTTCAAAATAAAAAAGTAAACATTAATGTGCAATCTAGAATACCGCTTTTAATAGATTATACGATGATAAAACGATAGAACAATTGCTTAACACACAAGGAGTGAAGAGTACTTATCTGAATTGAGAGGTACAAAGGTGATCTCGGGAGTGTGTATTGGATGTGCAGGCTGAATACGATCTAGAAATGTTGTCTTTGGAATTATGACTTCAAATTGAGTTGGTATGGAACTATACGGATTTTGCTAGGGGTGTAGTATGGTATAGTCCTAGGCCTTATGGTCTTGGACCAATAAATGCTAGGGTTCTACAACTTTTGGTAGCCGTCAATGGCCTAGAAATATGCTTCGCTATTTGTCACTAGGGCTTGCCAATGTGCAACACCTTTGTGTAGCAACCTGCAAAAGATAAGACCATAGAATACCTGCACCAACACTTAATGAACACAATTAGATAAGAAAATGATAAATATGTGTGGGTAGAGTTGGATTTACCTTGGGAGTTGACCCTTGCTCAACCAATCCAGGCATTGCACTACATTCCTCGCAAGGCGGAGAAATATCCATGTAGTTCTCCTACTGTAGGTGCAATAATGTATGCAAATCTAAGCCAACCACCTATTTTGCTCTTGTGTCTCTTGGCACAAAGAGCAATGGGCGTAAATATAGATAGAATAGAGATGTACCCTCCTTGGTAGTGATATAGTGATGTTCTTCAAATGCTAAATTGATTCCCTTTGTCTCTTAGAACTTTGGCAATGCTTTGTGTTGACTTTCTCTTGCTATGACTTGGCTCTATGACCTTTGGAGGCTTGTAAATGAGGAAGCTAGACTCTTGAACCTGGTTTGAGTGCTTCAGACCTGAGTAGTAGTTGCTCTAATAGATGTGTTGTTGCTTTACAAAGAGTTAGGAGAGCCTTGGGTGCTTTTGGATTTTGATAGGCGCTCTTGAGAATGTCGGGCGAGTTCTAAAGTACATTTGGCTTGCTTATATGGGCTTTCATAGGCTAGGTGTTGCATTAAGGCTGACTCGGGGATAAGAAACGACCCAAAAAATATATCGAATTAAGAAAATCCACCGGAGAGCAAGATATGGGACCGTACAGGTCGGTCCAAACTGTAGTACGTCTTTGTCCCGCGATGTATAGTTTCAGACATGCAATTTAAGACAAGGCAAGATTCTGGGAAATATGCTTGGGAGTTTAGTACTGCTTTGGATAAATAAAAATGAGTGAATGACAAAGTTGTGTGTAGCTAAGCAAGTTGTGCGCAAGAGAAAATGATGTGTTAATTAGGCTTAGGATGTGTGCGCAAGTCATAGTATAGAAGCAAAGCCAAACTTGTCATTGCAAAAGGATAGGTTGCCAAATTTGTGTCTACAAGAATTTTTGTAATTTCTATTTTATTTTGACTAGGAGATGTATATTTACAATAGGGAACAAGACAAGATGTCGAGAATTTGGCCAGCATCTCTAGGTATTGAGAGATGTCTCCGAGTCCCTACCCTCCTCTTGTATCAAAGTCTTGTCTCTCAGTTTGACTAATAAATAGAGATTAATTCTTCAATTTTGGAAATAATAATGCTTTCCCTATTAGCAACGTTAAACTTGTCGTTATCCTTTTGCCAAATAATATAAGTTCCTTGTACGTTGATGAAATTGTCTATCAAGACTAGCAATTGCACCAAGAGTTGCAATGTTCATGCCCACAAATGAAAATGTCTAGAAGAATAGAATTCACATAAACAATTATATTAGAGAGATGTAAAATACAAACATCAAGATTTGTATATTATAATCAAGAAGAAAATAACAGCCACCTATGTATGATTACAACAAACAAGATAGCAACCATTAAAATGTTTTAACTAATAATTAATAGTGAATTTGTTTAATATCACTTGACATGGAAACAATAGTCATTTACACTTGAAGCTTTTGGAATATGCAGACATTGAAAGAGATTTTAGAGTTCTTATTTCTGAAGTCTCTAATTTTATATTATTTTCCCTCTCATATAATGCATGGTATTTCATGGTTTAAGATGTATTATTTATGACAGGTGATTATGTCCTTTGAGTGGCGACAAATTTGGAATCTTCATTATATTGAGGGTAGAGGGGGAGTTTCTCTCGTGTCGGTAGGGGAAGCAAGGAAGAATTAAGAGCATCTACCATTGATGACTCGTGCAACTGCTCAAAAGATTCCACATTCAAGCCTATCATGAATCCTCTCAACTTCGTTTCATTCCTTGTGAGCTTGTATTGCCACTCTCTTTCTTTTTGTTCACCTTGAACATTTGTGCTACTTTTTATAGCTAATCCCAGTCGTGACCTTATTGGAATGAGCCATTCACACATTTTACAATTCCCACCCTTAGCCATCTGCTCTAGTTCTTTGATTCCTTGCCATTTTTAGGGAGCCATGGAACCTCCAGACAGCGAAGTAGAATGTTGTTGAGGTGGAATACTACCAGTGTTACTCACCTTTGAGTTTGGATTATTATTAATATGTGGTTGTCTGTCAGACAACAATAAGATTTTCCAGAGGTTCAATAGCCGGCAGTCCCAACCTACTCATGAAATCCTGCATTGAATATATATGACTTATTGCCATGGGAAAAGCAGAATCACACGAGGATGCAAATCTCATGGCACATGGCTCCTCAAAAGAATCCTGCAAGTGAAAAGATAATTCGTGTAAACATTGAGCTTGTAATTATCAAGTCAGTGCAATATTGCATCTAAAACAAAATAATAAATACACTAGACAATTAAAGGTATGGTTATGGTTTCACCAAAGGTGAGTTTAATAAAATGCATCCAGAACAGGCACAATAGGAAAGGTTATGCCATAAAAATTATAATTCAATGAAAGCACAAGTAACTTATTTAATGAGCACTACCAACCATTGCACAAGTCTCCTGTTGTCCAGTGGAATAGTGAGAACGTCTCTCAAATTTCTGGAGCTGTGACCTAATCCCAAATCTGATGAATTTTCAATTTCGTTTGTCACCTTCAGTATGGATTGATTTTGGCATAAGTCTGAAGTATTTTGCTTACTTATTTGACAAGAGAACTATTAACTACATAATGTCTTCCATTATTACCCAGCTGGACATATTGAGGGGGATGGACCTTTTCTGAAAGTAAGTCATTTACAGATATATCGAGAATGTGGCTGGACAGATCAATTGGTATTGTCTTCAACACATAGACATGTGCAAAATACAGAGAAATAAATTTTCTCACAAACAACATCCACTGCATCCTATAAAATTGAAAATTTGAAATTGAAATCATTATTAATGTCCACAAAGGTTAATGGTACTGAATATAAATTGTAGTACAATATAGGCAAGAGAGAAATCATCTACAATACGTGAGCCAAAAATTCTTCACCTTTTAGAAATAGAGGATATAATAAAAGTCCAAAATACCTCAAATATATTTCAAAGTTGTGGCTTCACCTAAGATGCCATTGCTTCCAGAATTCGACCCCCTGTGGAGAGTAGAATACCTTTTTATTCCAAGGCACTCCTTTATGGTCAAGGTCATTTTCTGAGCCCTTAATTAATCTATAGCTTTTGGAAGATGTCCTCCCATTTTTCTCTATTAGTACATAAGTACAAACTTGTGTGTAAGTAATTTGTTATCATTGATGAAATAGAGTTATTTTTCTTCATATAAGTACACTTGCTATTCTAAATTTAATTATGTTTAGATAATAATTTTCAGACTAAGGTTTTGGCACCATTTTCTATGTGGCAGCTAGCAAACAAATCAAAATTGAATCTTTCAATGCAATCTCCTAAACTTGAATTTTTAACAGAAAATCACCTGTAAAGGAAGGCACTTCCTAGAGCTGCTAGAAGGTGGATTTCCATCTCCATTGCTCAAAACCAGAACAGTAGAAGAATCTGTATTTGTTTTCTTACAACTTATCCATTGGCCCTGTTGCTAATCTCCTTCTTTCTTTCAGTTTCCAAACTGTTTGAACAGGACACATTTTCTTCATCTTTTGTTACAGGGAGAGCTCCCAAACCACCCCGGCAGTACTCATAAAAATCTGATGCAAAGCACAATAAGCTGTCCAATTTAAAAATCCCTGAAAAAACTCATAATTGTAACAATAACAGAAACAAAAGAGAAAAAAAAAATGAAATGGGTTTCTCAGGTTTCTATAAAATGCAATTCAATAAAAATAATTAAAACAAAGTAATGTGTAAGAGTAAAACCTGGGTGATTTGTGTAAGAAGGGCACAAACTAAATTTTGATGGCAGAATATAGGTGCGGAGGCACTGTGTTGTAACCCTTGCTCATCCAATCTGCGGCAACACATGGAATTCCACCTTTTTCTTTTTTCGTTGCCTTGCTTGCAAGGAAGTTCTCCAACTAGAATTGCATGACAGAAAGCCACAACTACCTCTCATGAATTTCTTCTTCCATATTCCAGGGAATTTTGACTAACATAAGCATAATAGAGAATACAAATCCCATATACTTTAGCACGTGAACAACATAATTTTTCCAAATGGGAAGAGCATGTCTAACATATTTTGTACAAACAGGAAGAGTACTTTACTGAACGGCAGAAAATCTATGGAAATTTTGAATGGAAAAACTGAAAAGAGGCATTTTAATCTAATTGTATCAGAAAATGATATGATATGCCAAACAATAATAGAAGAGGAATTCAATGCTTCTAGTGATGCCTGCAATAGTGAACAAACATCCAGTCAATTAAAACATTAATCAATCAATCAATAGCAGATATTAGGAGAGTACTGCTTGATTTTGGTGAAGCTCACCTTCAACCTCTATAGCTGATGTTAAGTAAAGGCAATGAGCAGATTGATTTGATCAATTAGAACAACTTGATGAATAATCATAACAAATTGATAGCAGCAGGCGCCAATGATACACTGAATATAGATGGGTTCAACATAGGAACAATGGTATGTAAGAAGGTGGCGCAAAAACTGTAGTAGTTTGATCATAAGTAGGAGGTTGAGAAGAGGAAAAATAACATTTGTTTCAAGTTTTCCCATGAATTATTGCAAAGGGAAGCCCACATTGGCACAAGCAACAACCATTTCTGCCCAGCGCACCGCCACACATACAAAAGAGAAAACCCTAAAACAATCAGAAATGTTTTTCATTTTCTTGACCTAATTTGTGAATTGATGAATGAAATCCTATGGCGACATAGAATCACAGCTGTCCATTCCAACTGTAATGCTCCTTGTTGAACATGGAAGGAAAATATTTCTGATATGGTTCTCTACATACAACCAAAATTATAACTGTTGATTGGCGTACTGCAAGTAAATGCATCCCGCTGTATAAACGCTTATCGGCGTGAAAGTGAGTTAGAACTCAAATGGGTGATGTTTTATATCATTTAGTAATATCATATTTTTGGGATGTTAGTGTGTGTGGAATATTATGAGTTGTTAATACAACTCAAGTAGAGTTTTAGGAGAGAAAATAGGAGGGGAGAATAAATGTTGTTTGACAACAACCCACCTAGATTAGTGTTAGGGGTTTGTGGAGACAAAATAGGCTACCTATATTATAGTGGTTGAAAAGCTATTAATATGTAATGCTCTGCATTGTTGAATTCAATGATTATTGAATGTTATTGAGCTTATGCTCTCTCCATTATGGGGGTCACCCCACATTTGGTGTTAGAGTAGGTTTCTTAAGCCTCTCGATCGTTAGTCTTTCAGATTCTTTGTTTCCATCAAAACGATACAAACAACGGGAATGCAAAGTGTGGACCATGGGAAAACCTCGTTGTTCATGCGTTCACCATTCTTGCACTTTATTTCACCAAGTGTGTAGTGAAGACCAAGTGCTACCCCCTGTTGACATTCATCATTCATTTGAATTGCTTTCACATTTCCACTTTGTTCACTTTTCCGCAATTTTCATCCCCATTTTGTTTGTAGTTTTTATTTAAATAAATTGATTGTACATTGCTTAAGTTCTAGTTTACATATTTGCCCAGGGCCTATAGAGAGTTTCTGGCTTGTTTTTAGTTTGTGTCAGCATTGTTCTTCAACCTATCAGACCAATTAATATGCATGGCATTGCATTGATTCCACCTACAATTGCATTAAAAGGTTCAACACTCTATATATAGCATTGAAGGTTCACATCACTTTTCCTTTGGCTTATGATCTTTGCTTAAAGCGTTGCAGCGTTGTAATGAGTTAAATTGGAAAGTTGCATTCAGCGGTGCATTGTTTTATGACTCGGCTAGCTGCATTGTGTGGCAAGGACCTGCGTTGAGCAACTCGATTGAGCTTCAACGATAATCGGCGACTCCTCCGCATTGACCAACTCGAGAGCATAAACCCCTCATAACTCGGTGTTTAAGCTTGCATAGCCTTCCTTCTAACTCACAAGTTGCTTAGCTTTGTTTTGCAATCTCCACGAGCCAAGTTTCACATTCGCTTTGATCTCCTTTAATCTACTTGCCTGATGACCCTTGTTTGGTGTAATGTCCCCTTCTAGGGCTGAAACCTAGGGAGCCGATACGTGCCCTAAGGACTGCAGTACCGATTCGGTATGTTGCGGGTTCGGGGTACGGGTTCGGTTCGCAGGGGTACGGGCAGGGTTCTTCTGCAGGGCCGGGTACGGTCGGGTACCTCTGTGGACGTACTGGGCCCTACAGAAGAACCCGCCTGCATCTACCAAGTTTTGATGGTTTTTAATTGTTTTTTTTTTTTGGTAAAAAAGTCAAACCGACTTTTTAAACAATAAATTATTCTTTTAAACCCTAATTTGTGCCCCCAAACTCTATAACAACAACAACAAGTCATTTACCTCACATTTGCATTCTTGCCTCTTATTTGCATACTTGACTCTCACCTTCAATTTTTCCACTATTTTCAATTGCTTAGGGTTGATTTCAAGTGCCATATAGTTGAAGGAGCTTGCAATAAGTGCCAAGGAGTTCAAGGAGCTTGCATTATTGGTGTTGGGTGTATTGAGGTAAGTATTTTGTGATTTTTTTAAAGTGTTTTAGTTTGTATTTAATATTTTATTATTTTTAGTTGTTTTTTTGTTATTGTTTTAAGCTTCATTTTTCTACATTTGATTTCATTTAAATTTTAATTTTAAAGTTTCAACATTTTCTCAAGACTAAATTTGTTTTCTTTTTTTTAAAAATGCATTGTGCAGTTAAAAACTTAAAATGGCTGCGAGTTCTAGTTCTGTGGGTCAAGGTAGTAAAGGTGTCCTTAACAAAAGTGATCCATCCTCCCCCCTTTGGAGCCATGTCAAACAACTAGAACAATTACCAGGTGGAGGGGGCTTTATTTGGGTTTGCTCACAATGTAATATGCAATTTAAGAGCTCCTACAGTCGGGTGAAAGCCCATTTGTGTGGGGCTATTGGCCACGGAATTAGAACATGTGGAGGGTTGGATGGAAAGGGGTTGCCACGTGCAAAGACCCTTGCATACATCAAAGAGAAGGAGGAAGCAGATGCAACAGTTGCATTAAAATCCAATCATCCTATGGCAAGAAAAGGAAGATCACATAGCATTAGCAAGCCACATGTTTCTCCTTTTGTTGATGTTGTGGCCCCAGATCACCCATTTTTGTCTACACCTATTGCAACTGGAGGGGAAGAGGATTCACCTCTTTCTCACAAAAGAACAAAAGATGTAGGCCCATTGGAAAGGGCATTCTAGAATGAAAGCAGGGACATAGCTAACCAAAGTGTTGGACGCTTTATTTATGCATGTGGTGTCCCATTTAATGTTGTTAGATCACCATACTGGCAAGATATGGTGAGATGTATTAATGAAGTCCCTAAAGGGTACATTAGCCCAGGTATGAAAAGGTGCACACCACCTTATTGTCAAAAAAAAGAAAAAAAGTTGAAGACTCATTGTTACCCATCAAGAATCAATGGCTCAAACAGAGTGTCTATCGTTTTTGATGGATGGAAAGATACAACAAATAGGCCATTGATCAATGTGGTTTCCGTGTGTCCTAAAGAGGCAATGTTTCTCAGGGCTATTGATTGTGAGGGGAAGTGAAGGATGCCCAATTCATTGCCAACATCCTCATAGAATCTATTGAGGCGGTGGGGCCTCAAAATGTTGTCCAAGTTGTAACGGACAATGCAAAAATTGTAGAGCTGCAGGGTTGTTGGTTGAGGCATGGTATGGACACATATTCTGGACACCTTGTGCGATTCATTCCCTCAACTTAATGTTACAAAAATTGGGCACAAAAATTGCTTGGATCAAACAAGTATATGAGGAAGCAAGTGAGATTCAAATGTTCGTCAGAAACCACCACATGTCCTAAGCCATCTTTCGTAAATTTTCGACATTATAGCTATTGGAGGTAACCCGTAACATTCTAATTTCTTTTTTATTTTTTAAAATAATTATTAGTTTTTAAAATTCATTTTTATAAATTCATTAAATTAATTTTATAAGTTTGTAATTTGTAGAATTTTGAATGTTTTAAATTTACTTGTCTTAATTTTATTTCTTTTGATTTCTTATTAGGTTGTTGAGACTCGATTTGCCTCGCACACGCTCGTCTTGAGATGGCTTGTGAAGGTGTGAGAGGCATTGAGTGGCATGGTTATCAGTGACCTTTGGAGTATATGGAGGCAAGCAAACAATGAGAGGGCTAGAAATGTGAAATTGTTGATCCTGGATGAAGCATGGTGGGATCGTGTGGATTACTTGCTTAGTTTTACTGAGCCCATCGTGAGTATGTTGAGATTTGTTGATATGGATCATCCATGCATGGGTGAGATTTATGATGGAATTGACTTAATGATTGAGTCAATTAAGACCTTCATAAATGCCAAAGAGCAAGATCCTGCTGAGACCTTCTTCAAAGAAGTGCAGTCACATCTCAATGAAATGTGGAACAAAATGACTACTCCATTGTATCTTCTTGCTTTTGCCTTGACTTCAAAATACTATAGCATAGAGATCCTTTCTTTGCTAGGAGGGTTCCACCATATAGGGATGTTGAAGTTAGTGAGGGTATAAGGCTGCATTTGCTAGAATCTTCCTATATCTAGAGGTAGAAGACATGGTTAGAGGTGAGTTTGTGAATTTCATATCCTCCAGGGATCACTCCATTAGCGCTCTTCATGACAAATACAGGATGGATGCTTATTCGTGGTGGTACCTCCATGGACAAACATACACCTACCTCATGCCACTTACTGCATAAAAGTTTTATCACAAGTAAGATTTTAATTTTTTTAATTTCTTAACTCTTTCTTTTTTACTTTTATAAATTTAAAATTTTAATTTTGCATTGACTTTGTGGCTTGCCTCAATAGGTTGTGAGTTCTTCAAATTTGAGAGGAATTGGGGTACATATTCATTTATCCACTCGGTTAACCGCAACAAGTTGGGAGCAAAAAAGGCAGAGGATTTGGTCTTTGTGCATTCTAACCTGCGCCTTCTATCACATAAGAAGGATGAGTATAGGAAAGGGCCAACAAAGTGTTGGGATATAGACCCAGAGACTCCAAACTTGGATGTTCCCATTGCCCAACTTTCATTGCTAGACCCGGACCTAGATAGTACTTTGTGTGAGCTGCAAAGTGGGGCTAGTGGGAGTGGCATTGCTGATAGTTCTGGTTGTACTCTTGGTGCTTGTGGTTCTAATGAACCACGTGATGGTAGTGATGCTCTCGTTGAAGACATTGGAGAAGATGCAGAGCCATTAGACTATTACTAATTAGAATGTTGATGTATCTTCATTTTTGTGTTTACAATGTTACATAATACATTGTAACATTTTGATTTGAACAATGTATTGCTTATAAGTTCGAACAATGAATTATCAATATGTTTTAACTTTTGTCGCTATTTCACCTATGTATATTTTAGATTTGTTTAATTATCTTGTTACTTTTCAAAATATTTTAAATATTTTATATGTATATTATATTGCCGCACCCAAGTGCCGTACACTGGCCCTCGAAAAAATTGTCGTACTAGCATACCGGATCCCCGTACCCATACCCGTACCAAAGTGCACTCCACGCACCGCAAGCTAGGCTGAAACCGGAAACCGAGGAAATAGCACAAACCCCAATGAAGTAAATTCTGATTTTTATAATAGCAGTTCTAATATTCCTTAAAACCCTAAGTAGCGAACTCATAGGGACTTCACTCACCACACAACCATGCAACAACTAAAAAAACTTATAAATAATTATTTCAAGTACGAGAGAACATTTATCCATCCAAATTACATCAAAGAAATGGAGAAGACAAGAAATTATACCCACCACCTACCTTGAAAGGCAAAACACAAAATAAAAACATAAATATGAATAAAGAAACTGAAATATAGCTCAAGTTCTTCCCTTGTTCAACTTCTTCTTGCCCACGGAAAGGAAGATGAGCAAGAAGTCTTCAATTTATATTATTTCAAAAAGGGGACATTACAATCCTCCCTTCCCAAATTTGCTTGCCCTCAAGAAAAATGCAAGCTCCTGGATCCCAAATAATTCTATGTGGCTCCTTCTTTGATGTACCTACACATGAAGCAAACATATCAAAGAAAACAAGAGTGTTTAACAACACTTTTACAATCTCTTCATCATGCCGTAGGGACATGATAGCTAGCTCCCTTCCTTTGCTTGCCATCATCTCATAATTTCCATCCAAATGATGGATTCCCCAAACTTTGGTAATGCTGTCCCAAAAACAGCTGTAACCTTGCATTTTTCTCTCAAAAATCAGAATGTTAGTGGTTGGAAACCACCTTAAATCAGCCACAAATATGCCAAGGTTAGTAGTAGTTTGGAATTTCTTCAACCTTATAATTGGAGGCTCTTTTTTTTGTGTCTCATAAGTAGGAAGGTGGCTGGAAAAGTTGTGAACAGCAGTTGAAAAGAGGGTACAACAGCTGTAATCATGACCTCTCTTCAAAATATTCCACACTATTAATGACATGGGGGCTGAAAACACCCCAACATTGATGGAATAAGTCCCAACAATGCCCAAGAACAACCATTTACTAACTCCAATGATTGAATCTACTTGTATGACATCAAATATAAAAATATCACATGGCTTACCCACTTCCCATATCAAGCATCTCGCTGCCCCGGTTATGGTGACTATCCTACCATCACTGTTTTCCCAATGAGCTGATATATGAAAAAGAGAACAATAAGGAAATTCCCTTGCTTGGCTACCATGAATCCCTCCTTCAACATGCCTTGGATTCTCTTTCTTTGTCTTCAATCCAAAATTCCAATCTTTTTCCCGGGCAATTGAGAGTGAGTTCCCCCCAAAACTGAATCCATTGCATTCCAAGAACAAATTCTATCTCAGCTGAAACAAGAAATTCAATGCAAAGTTCATACCTATCCATGAGAAAAGTGAGAGCTGTCCCCTTGGTTATGGTGATCATGGAGCCTTTGTAACCAACCGTACTCAGCCCCATCCTTCTTGCAAATTTCCCTTCAATGAAATTATGTATGGTACCATGAGTTGCAAGCATGGTGGCTTCTTGGCCACGAAGAAGACCCTTCACCTTGATTGGTTGATAAGTATGTATGTCATACACCAAAATAAGAATGCAGCCCTTTCCTCTTATTCTCCTTACCTTTTTCTCAAGCATGGAACCATGGGTCAGCCCCTCGTCAATAAGAAAATCAGAATTGTGATCCTTCTTTAGATGATCCCAATGTAACAATGACTTAGCAAAAGAGGGCTGCAAGGAGTATCTATTAGGAATAGAACTACTAGGCTTACCAACTTGTATGTATACCAATGAGACCTGGTGGTGGCTGATTTGAATAATGACAGCAACACTAAGTCTGAAATTCTGAGCTATATTTCTCCAAAGTACACTCCCTCATCACCACTAACCACCCACATACTTTGTTGGTGACCTTTTGCATGGATACCCAACCATGAAGCAATTCTACCATGTTTATGCGCTGATCTGACATTATACTTGGCTGTAATTAAAGACTTCCAATCTTGAAGTATTACTTTCTTTCCCTTATCCATGAAGCTTAACTCCATACTTTGGTAGTTAAGAGTGAGCTCTCCCAATGAATGTAACCATTGGACCCCAAGCACAAGATTTATATCAGTTATGCCAATCATATTAAAATCATCACATACCTCATGCTCTCCCAATGTGAAAAGGAGTTGGGGACACCTTGTGCATGGCATGGAGTAGCCATCTGCTATCTTGACCATGAAGCCTTTGAAGTCTTCCACCTTCAAATCCACCTTTGCCCTCAAGCTCTCATCAATGAAACTGTAAGTAGCTCCATTATCAATCAAAACTGTGACTCCTTGTCCATGGAGGGTAGAATCCTTCACAACTTTGTTAGGATACATAATAAATTCAAAACAATCCTCCATCAAATTTCTTTCTAACCATATGCATGGAGTAGCAATATCAAGGACTTCCTCTTTCTTACAATTCAAGGGATCAACTGGAACCCAAACTTTTATGCCCACATAATCTTGCAAGAAAAGATCTATGTGCCATATGTTACTCCACAAGTTCTTCACATTACAAGGCATCAAACATGACATGTGATCTTTCTTAACAACAAGCTGCCCATAATGACACAAGTATGGCAGCGACATAAGAGGAGATAAAATGTGATTTTTTTCATCATACCTTGGGCTGCCAACAAGGATCCCACCATTTTTTTATGACTTGTTTGGAACATCTTTGGAACTCACCCCAAGGCCCAAGGTGGTAAATTCCCTCAACTTGCCCATCATTGACTGCTATTTGGAAATTTCTAGCGAACTGAAAATAATCACGAGGAACCGAAGTGCCCTTCCTTCATGGACATACCCTTCAGAATGTCATCCTCTTTACCCTTATGCAAATCTGATTTCTTTTCAACATTTAGCCACATGCACCCATTAGAAACCAATGAAACTTCATTAAATATTAAAGAACTATTACCTTGGGACTCATGCTCCATGATTTCCCTTTCCTTTCTAGGCTCATGCTTCAAACTTTCATCAAACTTTGATGTCTTCATGCTGCTGTTCTGAAAATCAGTCAAGAGCTCAACTTTGGCAATGGTGATGGGGGCTTCTAGGGCTCCCATGGGTTGCTTCCTTCGATGCCCAACAACTTTTGTTCTTCTTCCTTCTTTGGCTCAAGCTCCATGATTTCTTCCTCTCCAACTTGCATGATGGATTCCTCCATTACTTGCAGCCCTAATTCTTCCTCTTGTGTAGCTCGTGACCTAGGCTTGGGCCTTGATCTTCCCTTGCTTACTCCCATGAACTCAACAAATGACATGGCATCACGAATCTTCTCTAGAAGAGCCCTATACTCCTCATACCATGTAGCAATGTTGTCCACTTTGGATGGTTGAGCATTATTGACTCCCTTTGAAGAGCTCCTTCCACCATTCGAATCTAGAAGGGTATGGATCAGCTGAACCATTTTATTGGCCAATTTCTTTTGCCCTAAGGAAAGCCTTTCGAATCTAGCATCACCAAAAATTCTATCCGCCATTTATCTTCTTGTAAGAAACCGTCAGGCTGGGAAGACCGAAGCTTTGATACCACTGTAATGTCCCTTTCTAGGGCTGAAACTGAAAATCGAGGAAATAACACAAACCCCAAGTGAAGTAAATTCTTATTTTTATAGCAGCAGATCTAATATTCCTTAAAACCCTAGCAGCGAACTGAATAGAGACTTCAACTCACCATATAACCATGTAACAACAGCTGAAAATGCTTCTAAATAATTATTTCAAGTAAGGTAACATTTATCCATCAAATAAATGGAGAAAACAAGAGATTATACCAATCGAATTGCCTTAAAAGGAAAAACACAAAATATAAACATAAATATGAATAAAGAAACTGAAATATAGCTCAAGTTCTTCCCTTGTTCAACTTCTTCTTGCCCACGGAAAGGAAGATGAGTAAGAAGTCTTCAATTTATATTATTTCGAAAAAGGGTAGGTTACATTTGGGTTCCCCTCGTTTGGATCTCAATATAGGCTCCGTCTCGGTGACAGATCTCCATTGCGGCATCGATCTCCCCTTCCAAACTTGGTTCTACATGATGATCCCATTCTCCCACTCGGCACACATCACAACGTGACTCAATCAATATTGGCATCGAGTTCTCAAATAGAAGCTGGACTCCTGAACTATCAACTGAAACTGCGACATAGCTCATTTCACAAGATCACGTCGCGATTTTGACATGCACTAGAGACTCCTGCAACTCAGCTAGACCCCACCTGAGCTCATCACTTCTCCATAAAACTTCATTGCAGGTTTTGACTAGATCTACTATGGGTTTTACCCCCGACTCGCTCGCATCTCGATCGGTGATCTACGTCCAACTCAGCGTCGATCTAAACCTGCCCCGATCTCCATGTGTGTACTTTGCATTCACACCTGCTTGAGTTCATTCACTAGTCTCCAACTTGGTGCATTGGACCCATGTCTTGGCAAGTTTCTTCGTGATCTCAAACTCACCGATCAAAACTCCCATTCAGCCCTCAAAGACATTTTGACTCAGCTCTCTTCCTCACAACAGATTCAACGAATTGGATTTCAAACATTCCTATGGCGACAACAACCTCATTGCAAAAGTGAGGAACCTAAACCTAACTCGCCTAATATTTGAGTCATCTTAGAGGAAGAGCCTGCCTAAAGCTTTATATTTCTCTTTGAAAAGTCGACAACTTTAAAACTTAAAGTTTTGTCATATAAGTGTTTGGTGGGCTCGATAGGCCGGATTGGTAAGGGTTTGTTTGGTACATCGGTGATTGGTGTGGGAGGTCAAGGGGTTGATTCCCCTTAACACCCCTAAAGCATAATTTTGCTTAATTTTTAATTATATATATATATATATATATTTTGGTGGGGGTGAGTATTAAAAGGGTTGTTTCTCATGGGTAACGTTATTGAAAAATGGGAGAATATCTTTCCTACATTGGAATATTTTGTACGATAAAGGTGTATTTTTTCGAAAAATTGTCCAAGAAGGGGGACTTATTGCTTGTAAGTGGATGCAATATTGGTGGAAACGGACATCCACGTTGTGAGGGGAGATGTAACACAATGCTCAATTTGTGCCACCAAGCCAAACCTGCAAAGTGGACAACACCTATAATCCGGAAGATGGAAGCAACATGTTGAACACACATTGCAGCTCTAGAATGATGTTTTCTCCTATGTTCACACTAAGGGAAACTGTTAAGAAAATAATTAAGTACTCACATGGGTGATGTTTTCTATTAGTTAGTTATATTATATATGTGGGATGTTAGTGTGTGTAGAAAATCGTGAGTGAGTTAATACAACTCACGTAGAGATTTAAGAGAGAAAATAGGAGGGAGAGAATAAAGGTTGTTTGAGCAACCCACCTAGATTAGTGTTAGAGGTTTGTGGAGACAAAATAGTTACCTATATTATAGGGGTTGAAAAGTTATTAATATGTAATGTTATGCACTATTGAATTCAATGTGTATTGAACCTTATTGAGCTTATGCTCTCTCCAAATATATGGGTCACCCACATTGTCGAACAATTTTCATGACCTATCTTAAAAATGGATGCTAAATACCATCTAAAGCCTTCACATTGTGCAAAGTACGAGCAATCACCAAAGAGATTGGTCATTGAAAAACAAGCTAGTGCAAAATTGATCTTCTCTCCACTATAGATGAAATTTCGGATATTCCCAAGCTTTCCATATATTTTTAGTAACAAAGATGTCGACAATGTTGATAAGGGCTGGGTGATAATCAAGGTGGAAATCTAGTTACCATAGACCATTTTTAACATAAAGGGAATTTATTGAAATATCATGTTGCAAAACCACCTTCCAAGCCTCATTTCCATTGCAAGTTTTAATAATCTATTTAGTACAAAAAGCTGCTCCAGATTATTTATCTTAGGGAGTTTGACATATTGCAAGCCACTAAATGAAAACATTTAGAGCTATTTTGAGAAGTCTATAGAGAAAGGATCACATAATTTTGAAAATAATATCACTAATAAAGGCTCCTTGAACCAACCATAAAGAGCAATGGACATGTGCAACAACTAGGATTTTAGGAAAAAATGATATTTGGATTTTGCTCAAAACTTTGCACAATATTCTACCAAAAAAACATGTAAAGCTTGAAAAGCATAGGGAATCCCTAGGAATGTGAAGATTTCTCTTAGTTGGATTCACATCCATATAAAATCCTTTGTCCAAATCAAGAGATTAGATTGTCTTCATGCAAAATGTGCTTTTTTCTATTCAATATTTGGAGACAGGCATGAAAAAGGTCCTAGAACAATAATGTTGAATGATTTGTCTTTTTCAAAGATGGTGATAACAATACCATTTGCCTAATGCCCATTGACTATTTGAGCAACTCCTTGCCTTAAAAGAATAATGTCTTTGATGGATCCTATAGCATCATATTTAGGAAGTAAATAATCAAAGATCTCAACTACAAGCACATACAAGGCTGGAGCTAGTGGTCAATAATTCCAGATGGACCAAAAAGGTCAAAACTCTCCAACTTAATTATCATTGATTGCGTAACAGGCTGAAGTGTTGGCAAAAGGATTTGGAATAACACTGACAAAGAAGGGGCACAAGAGCTTTCACCATGGTAATAACAAGAGCCATTCCATACACCCATGGGATTTTTCAATGTCAATTTTGATGAAGAGGATGTTTTGTTTACAACATTTGCCACATTTTATACCTTGCTAGACCTTATGATGCCGTCAAGGATATAACATCCTTTGATAAACCTAAACTTCTATTGGAAAACAATAAATGAAAGCCAATGTCTAATACATATGGCTAAAGCTTTGACAACAATTTTGTATGAGAAAGTGGCATGCTGCCACCTATAAGTAGGCTCTCAATCCCTGGTCTTAAATATAAAAATGATGCTACATTGATTGATAAGATCACCCAAAGATTGATTTCTTAGAGGTTCTTGCTACATTTGAAAAGATTTGGTCCAACAAAATAGCATGTTGCTTTATTAATTCACATGGGAAAGCCATCCAAGCTTGGGAGATTTTCTATCTTCCATTTGCATCAACATTATGTGCTTCTCTGTCAAGGAAAGAGATTCGTTAGACATAAAGTAATATCCCCTTCTCGAAAGTAGCTGGTCGAAGACCCTTAGCCCATTCATTGTTTCCCAACGGCTAAGGGATGAGAAAAAGGGAAACTAAGTCCTAATTAATTAATTTTAAAGTGCATAATAAAATTTTATCATAAACACTTTAATTAATTTATTAATGACAAAATAAAAAAGTAACTTTATGTTTTATTTTCCCTAGAGGAAAAATGCGACCCATATGGGGATGAAATAAAGCAAGTGGAAAACATTAAATGAGGCAAAGTGAGTTGATTGGTTGTTTGGGTGGCTAAAAGGCCAAGACAACTTATAAAAGCAAGTCGCCATGCATTGGAAAGGACATCTTTTTACATCTCATAATTTTCGAATATCGGTATAGCTTGCATGTTTTCCGTTTCAACTTCAAAGAACGAAAATCTTTTGTAGTTCTGCTTTAGAGGGCGAAAACCCTCTTTAGTCTTGGAAGAAGAACGAAAAATCTTCTTCCCTTGTGTTTTCCATTGAAGATCAATAGTGTTGAAGGTTAGAGTTGCAGATTTGTGTTGATTCCAGGGGGTTTGAAGATGGAACATTGTTGCTGAGTTCTACCTTTTTATCCCAACTTTCTAAGAGTGGTGGGACCTACCTTGTGGGCATGTTTGAATCCGATTTGATTTTCTGTATTATGATCAGATTTTTAGAGGCCAAGATCAGCCAAGAAAGATCTTTTTTTGGGCTTGGGAAGCTCCATTTACAGCTAAGTTTGAACCTGTTTGTGTGCAGATTTTATAAATAAATTCCAGACTATTATTGATCAACAATCTGGTGTTTTTATAATGTTTTTGTCCTTATAAAAAGTTGCCGATTTGTTTAATAAATAAATTGGGTGGATTTTCTTTAGTTGTGATGCATCCCATTACCAAGGCAAGTCGCATTTTCCTTAAACAATTCAAATCTGCAGTATTTACTTTTGCATATCTTCTAGAATTTGCTATTTTGGATTAGATTTACTATTGTTCCGTTTAGGGTCAGAATTTATCCATTTGGGGACATTACAGTGGTATCAGAGCAATGATTCTCCCAACCTGTGAAGGAGGAAATCAGATCTGAATGCAACCGGAAAATCACCTATAGTCTATCAAAGAAGGAATACTCCAAAGGAACAATGGATGAGCATGATCAGAGAGCTCCTCCTACAGATGAGCTAAGCTACATGCATGAGGTGATTACAAGGAGCCAAAGAGAATTGCAGCAGACTCTGAGAGAATCTCAAAGGGAAAGCCAAAGAGAAATGCAACATGTGTTGAGGGAATCTCAAAGGGCAAATTGCACAGGATGTGGATTATGTGGTAAGAGGAACATTTTTTTATTGCAACAGTTTTATCATGATGATATTCAGCCCATTTTGGACAAGGATGCTAAGAATTTGATGCAACAAAGCCAAGATGTCATGAAGGAAAAAGGAAATGAAGATCTCAAGGATACACCAAGGTATGAAAGGAATGATAATATGTCATATTTATTGCTGCATATTCAGATTTATTTTCCTCATGAGAAGCATAATAAGTTAGAGGATCAAGTTTGCAAAATGGAGTATGTGGAATCCTTGATCCAAATTCATGTTTATGAGCATCATGAGAGCTATGTATTTTGGCAAGAGCTCTCTCATTTAACAGGTACAAGATCTAGACTCTTGGAGCACTACAATATGTTTTATCTCTTGCACATGGCACTTGGGCATATGAGTTACAATTGCTTGAGGGAAAACAATTTGGGGAAGGGAGGATTGTAATATCCCCTTCTCGAAAGTAGTGGTCGAAGACCCTTAGCCCATTCATTGTTTCCCGACGGCTAAGGGATGCTAAAAAGGGAAACTAAGTCCTAATTAATTAATTTTAAAGTGCATAATAAGATTTTATCACAAGCACTTTAATTAATTTATTAGTGACAAAAAAATGTAACATTATGTTTTATTTTCCCCTAGAGGAAAAATGCGACCCATATGGGGATGAAATAAAGCAAGTGGAAAACATTAAATGAGGCAAAGTGAGCTGATTGGTTGTTTTGGGTGGCTAAAAGGCCAAGACAACTTATAAAAGCAAGTCGCCATGCATGGAGAGGACATCTTTTTACATCTCATAATTTTTGAATATTGGTATAGCTTGCATGCTTTCCATTTCAACTTCAAAGGACGAAAACCCTTTGTAGTTCTGCTTTAGAGGACGAAAACCCTCTTTAGCCTTGGAAGAAGAACGAAAACTCTTCTTCCCTTGTGTTTTCTATTGAAGATCAACAATGTTGAAGGTTAGAGTTGCAGATTTGTGTTGATTCCAGCTAGGGTTTGAAGATAGAACATTGTTTCTGAGTTCTACCTTTTTATCCCAGCTTTCTAAGAGTGGTGTGACCTACCTTGTGGGTGTTTCTACATGATCTAGGGCACGTTTGAATCCAATCTGATTTTCTGTATTATGATCAGATTTTTAGAGGCCAAGATCAGCTAAGAAAGATCTTTTTTGGGCTTGGGAAGCTCCATTTTCAACTAAGTCTGAACCTGTCTGTCTGCAGATTTTATAAATAAATTCCAGCCTATTATTGATCAACAATCTGGTATTTTTCTAATGTTTTTGTCCTTATAAAAATTGCTGATTTGTTTGATAAAGAAATTGGGTGAATTTTCTTCAGTTGTGAGTGCATTCCATCACCAAGGCAAGTCGCATTTTCCTTAAACAATTCAGATCTGCAGTATATTTTTTGTATATCTTCTAGAATTTGCTATTTTGGATCAGATTTACTACTGTTCCGTTTAGGGTCAGAATTTGTCCATTTGGGGACATTACACATAATTTGTTGGAATTTTGATAGCTGCTAAGTAATGATGTCCATCTACTTTTTAATGGCCACCTTACGTTTGGCGATTCTTTGAACTCGGAAAACCAAGTTGAATCTTTGAATATATTTAGGAGATTGGTAAGCAATTTTACAACATTCTTAATAGCACATGTTCTTTTTGTGTTATTTTGACTTTCACAAATAAAGGAAATCTTTCAAAGGCTTTTTGCCAACTTTGATAGAATGTATATATGCCCTTGTTTGATCACCCTTGGTTTCTTGAGCTTGATGCGGTGACAAAGCTAAGTATCTTGTTCTTGAAGCTCAACGTTAAAGGAGTGAATCTAAAGTTTGTAAAATTCATTGTGCACCTCCAATGGGGTACAATGGTTGGAAGCATGAAATCAGGCTCTCACAACAGAGTGCTGGTGATTATCATAAGGGTCTAGTGAATGGCCAGCTGTCCTCCTAGACTCCTCCATTGGAAGGTTTAAGATGTTTTTTCTGCTTTCCCATTGTGTTGAATAGGGGAATCAATGGCACAAAGGACTTGGTTATTTCATTATCCCTTGGTCCTAAGTAGGATTGATACACATTGAGCCCAGGAGGTTGTGTGGAGGACAATGCTACACCTACTTAAACGAGACATCTGTTAAAAAGAGTTGCAGATTGTAGAACATGCAATGAAATTTAAGAAACAGATGCAGAAACAACCATTGCAAATTCGATGCACGAGAGTATTAGAATATTGCCACTTCTATTCCTAGCGTACCTATGTGTACAATGCGTAGTAAGGCTATGAGAGAAGGCTCCTATGATGAGAAGGGTAATGCTTCCTTGCTGATTTTCCTAGACTGGGAATGACCATCCAGATGTTAGATACTTAGTGCATGCTTACATGTTGGGCAGATGGCCAACTGATACAAGATGCTTGAAGCATGCAAGTAGTTAGGAATACCTTGGGAACATTTTCGATTCTAGATCATTTCCATTGGATAGCAAATGCAAAAAATGACATTTACAAAAGTGGATGGTTATAAGAGTGGTTCATCTTTTGCTTGAGTGACAGTTCAACTTTATGTAGGAGGGGTGGTTGAACTTTTAGTGCGTGTTTATGCTGACAAGTGTTCTGACGTGGCACAAGCATGGAGAGTGCCCCTTGGTGTACTTGAGTGGCATGGGGATGCTGACAAGTGGACGTGGGTCACAAATGCTCTACGAAGAACTATGGAGACATGCACGGTGTACACCGGGGCAAGACACAAGAGTGTTGGAGTGTTGTGAGGCTGCAATGTGCTACAAAACATTGTGAGAAGTTGCGAACATTGCAAGAAGTGGCAAACATTGCGAGCTGAGTTGGTGCAAGACTGTAGGAACCGTGAGTGTTGAGGTATGCTTGCGGGAATCAAAAAATTTGTGTGTTTTGAAGCATTTGTGTAACATTATAGAAGTTGCAAATGTTACGAGGTGCATGCAATACTGCATGATGTTGCGAGAATTTGCGAGTATGCAATACAAAATGATACAAGATGCATCTAGGCATTGTGGAAGCGTGCAAGGATGCATATGATCTCTATGGATGCCGCAGAGTGATGATTGTCTTGCGAAGAGCTAGACCAAGGTGAGGTACACAGCAAGGCCCTGTGGAAGCACACAAGGTTGCCGCAAGTCTATGTACACAAGGGTGAGAAGCTGCGGATGACAAGTGATGCTGCGATAATGTATAAGCTACACTGAAGCTCGCGAGCATGTGCGGCAAGCACAATGGGTCCTTAGTGCTTCGCCTCAACTTGGAGTGAACCAATTAAGTTGAGTAGTGCTCAAGAAGTCGTCCAGTGTTGTACGCTATGTTGGGGTGTGCCAATTGAGTGGAGCATCAAACAAGAAAAGCTGATTGTGAAGCTGCTGATCTGGGGCTAGCCAATTTGATGGCACAAGCCAATGTGGAGTACACATAAATTTAATGGGTATGCTCTGATAGAGGACTATTATATGTTTTCTAAAATATCATCTCGTGATCTGGAGGGCTAAATCCTTGTAGCAAGATGCCCAAGCTCCAAAAATGCCATCCAAATTGTGAAGTTGCACAAGAGATGAGCAAAGGAGTTGCACAGATCTACGCTGCTGCACATAGATTGAGGATGCATTTATATCAAGGTACAAAATTGGATCTCTCTTTTTGTCTTGTTTTTCTGGTGTTATCTCTTGTAGGTGAATGTGAAGGGGCTGTAATAAATGGCATGCCATGAATCTAAAGAGCAGGATAGAGCAGTACTATGCTTTCATGATTTTTAATTTTATTTTTGTTGCTAAAAATATTTATCTAGTTCCAAGAGGAATTTCCTTTGACTTAAATATTTAGTCGTGAAATTGTTTTGGTCAAGATCTTCCTTGTGACTACTGAAAGCAATTTACTCAAAATTTTGTTTTGGTTTTTTCCAATTATTCAGATTCCAAATAAAATTTGTTTTTGGTGCAGGTAATTGAAGGGTTACATAACATTTTGAATGTATCTGTTAATCCATCCACATTTGCTCAGGTAATTCTATCCATTTTATTCTTTTGAATCATTGTTTATGTATCATTATTTTTTATTTTATTTTAGTGAAAGCACGCCACGAAGGGTGTCTATTCATCAAGTTAATAAAACAAGAACACATCACAGAGTATGCTACTTGATTAATTGGCAGGGTATTCAATTTATAACAGTACATATCATTCAGGAATCAGCTTGGGTGTAAGAGACATTGCACAATAAATTCACATAAAATAGAATGCATCCCCCTTGTTTCCTCAAAGGTGTGTGCACTCTCAAAGGATAAAGGGCATCTTGGATTTACATACATGAAAGCTGAGGGGATAGCATTGGATGCCAAAAGAGTGGTTAGTGGTTTTATTTTAGATGCTTAGAAATTTCTGGCACGACATTGCCTAGTAGTTGTTGCAGATATGGCATGTATCAAAGGATTTTTTTGTTTTTGAAGTAATTGGTGGACTAATTCCTTCAGGATGAAAAGCTTTGCAATTCTGAAGAGGACTTTTCATGCTTGGCAACAATCTTCCACAGAGATGGGTGGGATGCAATAGCTGGATAATAGATGGATATATTTGGGCATTCCCGCACTCCTTGTTCATCGGAAACTACTCAAAATATTCTTGAGACAATTCAAAAATATAGATATTTGCAAGAATTAATGTCTGATTATGCTCCCTACTGCTGTAACACCAAGAACTATGCTTTGATGTGCAATGGAAAGAAACTGAATCATGTTCCAACTAACCAGGATCCAAGGGACAATAATGTATATTGAACAAACCATAGTTCAACAGCTCGTACTTGAACATTACTTGACAGCCCAAACTTTGACTTGTTACTTGAGAGTTTCTCAGCAACTGTATCGGTACTTTAAAACACATAAAATAAACTTGAATAACATGAAAAACAATGTTAAATGACATGAGAAATGAATGAAGAGAACACTGTTAGGTCTCTTCATGGAGAATGCACAGTGTAGAGAATAACAAACTTGAATCTAGAGATCCCACAAAATCTCAGTTTTGGAAGAGACTTGGAAACAAATCCGTCACCTTCAACCTTGGGTAACACCTGCCCTTGTTTGTTACCTGGTCCGAGTCCAATTTGCCAATGCTCTTGCTCTTCCCTTCTTGTGTTCATGACCTTTTCCAAAACTAAATATTCTTCCAACTCTACCACCACATTAAGTATGAAGATACAATTGAAGGCAATACTTTCCCTTCTTCCCCTTCATCCAACATGGGTGGCTCATAGAGGCACAAGTTCTCCCCATTCACAACCAATTACATTCTCATGCAGGAGGTCACATTAAACATGAATGCACTATCACTACCTTGCTCTAGGATCACAAAGGGACCATATCTCAATGGGTTCAACTTTTTTGCTTGACCTTGGAGTTTATCTTGCTCAATTGAAGCCATAGCTTGTTGCCAACCTTGAAGTGAAGCTGCTTCCTTTGTCAATCAAAGTATGTGTTGTTCTTATCTTAAGACCCTTTAAGCTGCTTGTGCTCCTTGAGATGTATGTCTCTCTCTGAATGAATTTTACAGCTTTGGATGCTTTCAAATACACTTCGTCTTTTTCCTCTTCTTGCTGTCCATAGAATTGTGATGGGAGTAAATATCCAAAATGAGTCTCAAAAGGAAACTTTTGTTTAGAGGTGTATGTTGGCCTATTATAAGAATGTTGGATGTATGCCAAATTCTTATCTGCGGCCTTTTGATTATTCCTATTATATTGCTACACAAATCTTCTATTTGAAACCTTGGTTTGGTCGTCCATTTGTGGATGCAACACACTGTATCCCTTCAACATGGTGTCTATCTTTCCCCACAATATGATCCAAAACCTGCCCTGAGAATCTTGAATACCTGTTAGTAAGGATCAAAGAGAGAATGAAGAGTGGAAGAAAAATGGAAGGTACATTGACATACTTGTGTGGCTGTTAATCAAAAACTAGTTACATAATTAGGTGAGTTTGATAATTGTAGCATATCAACTAACAGTTAATGTAGTTTATATTAACTAAAAATGCACGCAAATTATGCAATGGATACAAAGATAGGGAGGGGCAAAGGAGAAACATTACAGGAGGAAGCAGAAGAAACATTGTTGAGTATTAAATATGTAGATGCACGATGCCCTCCACCTCGTTTTGCACAAACAAACATGAATGGATTCCCAACCAACAAAAATGAAAGTAGAAAATTAGTGAGAAAAATAGAGAATATGTTGTGTTCTGCCCAAAGAATAATGACCATCCATAGATTGAACACATTGGTGGCACCATTGCTCGTCGGAACACAACATTCCATCAACTGTGTTGGTGTCCTGTGGAGAGATGGGCCCACAATAGGAGGGGACCAGGTGGAGGAATTAGCAATCTCATGAAAAACATTTCCTACAAACAAGGAACCTTCCCTCACTCTTCTTCCCTTTCCCACTACGACTTCCAACTTGTCCTTCACTTTCCCGAGGGCAACATTGTTAAGTTAGTTCCTTGAAATAACATTTATTAGGCATATTCTGCAATCATGGCACTACATGTTGCCACATCTCCATCGAGGTACAATAGTCAAACAACTCACATGACTTGAATAGGCATTCACAAATTGCATACATGTCTATTACTGTTGGACATCTACAAGCTTCTCTATCTACATGCAATGGTGAAGAAGATGCTCTGAATGCATCCCACCTAGTCCCCTCCTCTCACGGGCTTGCCTTTGCACCCAAAACACGTTTAAATCTATTCTCTGTTTTACATTTTTGTTAGTATTAGGAGAAAATATATCTCTCCCCTTTAAATATTTATGTAAGTTCTTGGGGCAGTGAATATGTGTACACATGTTTTGTCTTGTGAATCTGTGGCAATGTTGAAGATTCAATTTTGTAAATAACAATTTTTTTGCATGGTTGTTTGTCGGGTTTTAATGTTCTTTACGGTCCAATGTAACTAATATATATGTTATTAATAATATTTGAAAGTTACTGAATTTGCTACATCCCTTACAATTTGTTAATACTATAATTGCAGTATTCCCATAAAGTTACAAAGCCATCCAGCCTTTTTAGATTGGCAGGTTTAAAAACAGATTTAATACTCAACAATGTTTCTCCCACTTCTTCATGCAATATTTCTCCTTCGCTTCACCCTATCGGCATATCCATTGCCTTTCTTATCGTGCAATTGCTAGTATATCAAATTAAGGGGTGTATCCGAACTTTGGATATTGATTCTTCTCCATTATTGTGACATTTTGTGGATTACAACAGAAATAAAATCACTTGTCATCCCAAAGACTCTTTTATCATAGTCCATGTATTTTTCTATATTGATAAGGCATCATAAAATTTAAGCGTTTAATATAAACTACATGTTTGCATTCATGTCTACTAGGGTTGTCAAAACGAAAAAACTCCATTAAAAAAATTACTTTCAATTAGTTTCAATGTAACTCCATGCTTTGTTCTAATGTTCTCATTTCGGATCATCCCGAGAGGATGTTGGTAAAGATTACCGAAAAGGTTTCAAGGCTTTATTAAAAATATATTTTGAGTGTATTCAACCATGATTACAGTCTATGAGATGATAGCTTGTCGAGACATTGAAAATGAAAGAAAAATCGAAATTTGCTATAATGTACAAAAATATTAATAGTGTATGCAAAAAAATTTTTAAAGATTATGAGAATGGAACACGAAAACCAAAGAACCACATGTTATACCACAACACTTAATTAGAATTAAACATTGCACGTATTGTTGAGGCTTTTATTCAAGTGGATCAAGCGGTTCGTGTGTCTTCTAAACAATTTGCTTACGCATTATGACTGCAATCTTTGAGATCATATTTTCTTGAGAGATTGACAAAAAAATAGGATTGAAATTCGTTGTGCAATATAGAAAAATATTAATTGATGACATGTAAAAAACAAAAAACTTAGAGATTATGACAATGACAAAAGAAAATTAAATGAAAAAAAGTACACGGTAAAACAAAAATTTAATTAAAAATAACCTTGCACAAACAAACATGAATGGATTCCTAACCAACAAAAATGAAAGTAGAAAATTAGTGAGAAAAATAGAGAATATGTTGTGTTCTGCCCAAAGAATAAAAACCATCCATAGGTTGAACACGTTGGTGGCACCATTGCTCGTCGAAACACAACATTCCATAAACCGTGTTGGTGTCCCAAGTGGAGAGATGGGCCCACAATAGGAGGGGACCAGGTGGAGGAATTAGCAATCTCATGAAAAACATTTCCTACAAACAAGGAACCTTCCCTCACTCTTCTTCCCTTTCCCACTACGCCTTCCAACTTGTCCTTCACTTTCCCGAGGGCAACATTGTTAAGTTAGTTCCTTGAAATAACATTTATTGGGCATATTCTGCAATCATGGCACTGCATGTTGCCACATCTCCATTGAGGTACAATAGTCAAACAACTCACATGACTTGAATAGGCATCCACAAATTGCATACATGTCTATTACTGTTGGACATCTACAAGCTTCTCTATCTGCATGCAATGGTGAAGAAGATGCTATGAATGCATCCCACCTAGTCCCCTCCTCTCACAGGCTTGCCTTTGCACCCAAAACACGTTTAAATCTATTCTCTGTTTTACATTTTTGTTAGTATTAGGGGAAAATATCTCTCCCCCTTTAAATATTTATGTAAGTTCTTGTGAATCTGTCAGCAATGTTGAAGATTCAATTTTGTAAATAACGAATTTTTTTGCATGGTTGTTTGTCGGGTTTTAATGTTCTTTATGGTCCAATGTAACTAATATATATGCTATTAATAATATTTGAAAGTTACTGAATTTGCTACATCCCTTACAATGTGTTAATACTATAATTGCAGTATTCCCATAAAGTTACAAAGCCATCCAGCCTTTTAGATTGGCAGGTTTAAAAACAGATTTAATACTCAACAATGTTTCTTCCACTTCCTCATGCGATATTTCTCCTTCGCTTCACCCTATCGTCATATCCATTGCTCTGCTATCGTGCGATTGCTAATATATCAAATTAAGGGGTGTATCCAAACTTTGGATATTGATTCTTCTCCATTATTGTGACATTTTGTGGATTACAACAGAAATAAAATCACTTGTCATCCCAAAGACTCTTTTATCATAGTCCATGTATTTTTCTATATTGATAAGGCCATCATAAAATTTAAGCGTTTAATATAAATGACATGTTTGCATTCATGTCTACTAGGGTTGTCAAAATGAAAAACTCCATTAAAAATTTACTTTCAATTAGTTTCAATGTGACTCCATGCTTTGTTCTAATGTTCTCATTTCGGATCATCCCGAGAGGATGTTGGTAAAGATTACCGAAAAAGGTTTCAAGGCTTTATTAAAAATATATTTTGAGTGTATTCAACCATGATTACAGATCTATGAGATGATAGCTTGTCGAGACATTGAAAACAAAAGCAAAATCGAAATTTGCTATAATGTACAAAAATATTAATAGTGTATGCAAAAAAACTTTAAAGATTATGAGAATGGAACACGAAAACCAAAGAACCACATGTTAGACCACAACACTTAATTAGAATTAAACATTGCACGTATTGTTGAGGCCTTTTGTCAAGTGGATAAGGCATTTGTCAAGCGGTTCATGTGTCTTCTCAACAATTTGCTTATGCATTATGACTGCAATCTTTGAGATCACATTTTGTTGAGATATTGACAAAAAAATAGGATTGAAATTTGTTGTGCAATACAGAAAAATATTAATTGATGACATGTAAAAAACAAAAAACTTAGAGATTATGACAATGACAAAAGAAAATTAAATGAAAAAAGTACACGGTAAAACAAAAATTTAATTAAAAATAACCTTGCACAAACAAACATGAATGGATTCCTAACCAACAAAAATGAAAGTAGAAAATTAGTGATAAAAATAGAGAATATGTTGTGTTCTGCCCAAAGAATAAAGACCATCCATAGGTTGAACACATTGGTGGCACCATTGCTCGTCGAAACACAACATTCCATCAACCGTGTTGGTGTCCCAAGTGGAGAGATGGGCCCACATAGGAGGGGACCAGGTGGAGGAATTAGCAATCTCATGAAAAACATTTCCTACAAACAAGGAACCTTCCCTCACTCTTCTTCCCTTTCCCACTACGCCTTCCAACTTGTCCTTCACTTTCCCGAGGGCAACATTGTTAAGTTAGTTCCTTGAAATAACATTTATTGTGCATATTCAGCAATCATGGCACCGCATGTTGCCACATCTCCATCGAGGTACAATAGTCAAACAACTCACATGACTTGAATAGGCATCCACAAATTGCATACATGTCTATTACCGATGGATATCTACAAGTTTCTCTATCTCGCATGCATTGGTGAAGAAGATGCTATAAATGCATCCCACCTAGTCCCCTTGTTTCACCGTTTTCTTTACCTTTTCGAAATGACGAAACAGATAAGGGTAAGGGCCAAGGAGGAATACATGTTAAATGTTGGTCGGTTGATGGTTGTTGTGCGCGTTCGACTTCTTGATCCACAACTGAATGTGAGAGCTTCCTTTTGGCTAGGAGGAACTACCTGTAATAGACAACAAGACCACCAAAAGATAGTTAAATGATATATGACAGTGGACTGCCTAGCGTATGCTACTTCCAAGAAGTTTGATACTTCCTGAGCATTTGAAAAATCCACTTATTTTAAAACAAGTTAATGCGAGAAATAAACAAAGTCTTACTGTAGTTGATATGATTTAGGTATCTCATTCAAGTACAATAAGCAAATCCAATCACAACAGGCTAGGCTATAGTTGGATCTGAGAGGTGAGGTGTCATCAAGGTTCTGGGGCTGGTCAGGGTCTGATTCTGGTTATTTAGGTCAACTAGTAGGGTGATTGTTGGGTTTGTTCTTGGTCAAGGTGTAAAACACAAAGACCGACGTCGGCTAAATGTGACCGATGCCGGTTTAGGTAGAACCGACAACGGTTGTGGATAACCGGCGTCGGTATGGTTGAGGTAAAAGAAACTCAAAATAGATTAAATGGCAGGGGTGATCTGGAGGTCAAATAAAGTTTGGGAGAGTGAATGGGGAGGTCTGTAGAGGTCTTAGGTATGCTCAAAGTATACAACAGGTGAGGATAGGTGATTTGGTGATATGGGTGAAGGGATTTTGAGTTCACAGGAAAGTGGGTGATGAAGCAATAAGCATGCAAAGAATAGATTAATAACAGGAGTAATAAAGATTACTAACTGAAATAAACCATACTTGGTTAGGGCCATACTTACTGTGTTAAGGATCTGATGGTTGAGTGGTGGAGGTGGTTGATCGGAGAATACGTGTATGGTCCTGTAGTGGTGCTTTCCTGAGTGCTCCCGTGAATGCAATGGCTCTATGATTGATCTTGGTGATGGCTCGGATGTCTGGATGCGTAAAAGGATGCTTGTTTCGCTTGCATGCAGCTCTGGTCTCTTTTCTTTCTCTCAGAATGTGTCAACCTCGAAATAAGGTTACCAAAGGGAATAAAAGGTAACCGATGACAGTTCTGGGTTGACCGGCGTCGGTTCAGGGGTGACCGGCGTCGGTTAAGGCGGGATTCCCTAGGTTTACTAAAAATAGGAGATCATGGCAATGATTTCCGCCAGATCTCTCTATTCATCCGGGAAAGAGCGGGAGTTACCTTTTCTTATGCGGGAATGTGGTTAGAGGGGATGTAGGCATTGATTTTTAGGGTTTAGTTAGGTCTTAGTTAGTTATGGCAACATACTAAGAATAGATTTAGGGTGAGGTGGCTAGGTGAGGTGTCTAGGTGAGGTGGTGGGGTGGGAATTATCTTAATTAGGATAATTAAATAATAAATATTGTGAGGACATGGATTAATTTAATTAAATTAATATTAGTGTGGCGTGTGAGGGCCATGGTTAGGTGTGTTCAAGTTGATTATTTAACGAGGGGTCAAGGGGAGTGTGACCCAATTTTGGTGTCTACATTTTGCCCCTTTTTGTTGCGTAGCTTGTATTGGTAAGCGACGTTGACAAAAATAAGATGTGGTTGCCCCATGTGTGGGTGAAGGTGATCCCCCTCAAACTAGGAACTATGTGGCAGAAGACAAAATCGGTGAGTGGTTTGATAAAAGGTGAATGTGATGAAGAGGAAGGTGGACAACGGGGGTAAAGGGGTAAAGGTCCAATCGGGTAATCCAGGTAATGGGCTAGGGTCAAAGGTAGTAATAATCAAATGCACGCACACGTATAAACTGCAGCACGGTACCAAGTTGAAGAGCATGCAAACTCTACATTGTCTAAGGTTGATAGGTTTATCCAAACAAGGTTGAGGTGATTCTGGTATCCAAGGTATAAGATATGGTGTGGAAGCACTTCACAGGTCAGGTGCAGGAATGTTTAGGTATGTTCCGGTACACCAAAGGTTGGGTCAGGAAAACGGTCACGACAATAGGCAAAGTAAGGTCATTAGGTCAAACAACACGGGTAACAGTGTCACAAGGTATAGCGAGCACATGAGTTCATAGGTCACTAACAATGTTCCGGGTCCAAGTAGCTAGGTCATGGCACGAGTAGGGCCGAGGTACGGGTAAAATAACAAGTCCCAAAACGTAATTAAGGACAAGTATAGGTAAGGTAGGCATGGAGGTTGGTTGCAATAAGGGTGGGTAAGGTCAAACGACGGCTGCGTTGGTTAAGTAATGTCGGTCATACTTAACCTATGATGAGAATGAGTAAGCCGATCACGGTTTATTGGGGACAGATGACCGATGTCGGTCTAGGTATAACCGACCATAGTGAGCTAGGGCACGGGGAGGCCTCGAGTGAGAGGACCAGGTCGCGCACCCACAATGTGGAGAGCAGAGGGGGCCAGAAGCCCCAAGATAGGGTCAGGGTGAGGCCACCAGTTCACGGAGGCCAATCCCAGGTGATGTACCAACCAAGACCCAGCCACGACCCATGATGGGTGGTGAGATGTTAACAGGCCACCGTACAGGCCGAGGAGGAGATAGGGGAGACAGAGATGGAGGATATCCGGCGGGATGATGCCTGATAGCCATGTGGACCTCCATTTTGATGTATTTGTTTTATTTTTGATATACACCGCCTGCGTGCCGAAGAGAGTGAGGATGTACATGAGAGTTTTGTATATTTGTTTTGACGATATACTGGTCTGCGTGCCGAAGATGGTGAGGATGTACTTGAGGGTTGAGATTTTTGTATTCATTTGTATCTGTGTACATATGTATGTATACACAGACGTCATGATTTATAGATGATGATATTTATACTATGGATGGTGTACTTGTTTTAATTTCCATTATTATTTGTGTATGTGATGGAAACTATGTGAATTAAGTATGATGGAGTCAGGGTCGTGTAGGCATGGTGGAGAATGGTTGGGTTTGGGATGGTGGAGTCAGGTCATAGGCATGGATGAAGTCAGGTCATAGGCATGGATTGAGTCAGGTTGACTTAGGTATGGTTGAGTTTAGGTTGGTTTAGGCATGGTTGAGTTTTTAATTCATTAATTTGTGCAATTAATGATGATTTGGATCATGTTAAGATGTGTTGTAGTAAAATGCATGATAATGGTAAAGAAATGGTAGACGAAATGAATGTATGAGTAATGGTAAAGATGTTAAGCAATTGTTGTTTGTTTGGTTTAATTTCCAATTATTGATATAAAAGGAAACTAACAAGGGTAGAATGTGAATAGGAAAGGGCGGAGGAGATTGGTTAGGGTAGAGAGTGGCCGAGCTAACCTCCAAGGGCCCCATGCCCTCGAGTGCTACCTATATAGTCCCGGCGAAAAGGGACCTCAGGCCGATGTAGTTCTCCCATAAGCTAGGGAAGATTAAGGTGAAATAGCGGAATGGTCTGATAGGTGTTAGGCATGGGTGATGTAGGTCATAGGCATGATTGAGTTTAGGTTGTAGGTATGGTTGATTGATTTTTAAATACATGTGCCAAGGATCTGGTCTTGTATAGGATAATCAATAGGTAATGAGGAAGGTGAATGGTAAGAGGTGGTAAAAGAGCTTCTTAATTGATAAGAACCCTGATGAGTCTACCATACCCTAGATGGGCTTATGAACATAAGACCCTACAGGCCTTGCATAATGGACTTGTTTTAAGGGTGAAGAAAAGTCACATGATCACGAAATGTCGCGTTTGTGGCAAGTCCCTTGAGTAACGAGGAATTTAGGCAAAAAGACAAGGAGGTGAGAATGAGAGGTTTAGCGTAACTTAGTGTACGACGACATGTATTTCGGAACAAGAAACCCAAATCCAAAATAGGCAAGTCCATGACGAAAATTTCATCTTTTTCTTGATTTGTTTGTTTTTAATAGATTGATCGATGCGGGAAGTCTATATGGGATGAATATATTATCTCCTTGAGGTCTTCGTGAAGTTGATCGATGCGGGAAGCTTCTGAATATTTATTATATTTTTGTAATGACCGTATATAGCTGTCCTTCGAGGGAGCAATCTATTGATAGTGGTAGAATATGGAGAAGAGATGTCCCTTTTGAGGGAGTCATCTTTTCTTTGGAAGTTTGACTCAAGGAGTTGTATCCCTTTTTGTTTTTAGACGTTTAAGTCATGGACAAGATTATAGAGGACGATTAGGTTCTGATTTAGAAGACAAGATCGTAGTACACAAAGATTAACTGTGAAAGAGGTGGTTTTGAGTGATGAACGACCATGGGATTCCATCTTGAAGAAGACAAAAAGTATCCATGAGAATCATGCTATGAGTAGAGCCATGGTACTCATATTGAAGACAAGGCTAAAAGGTGACGGGTAATCACATGATTCTTGTTTAGTTGTGGATCCTCAAAATGGGTAATAATGGAAGGTGAACAACGCTCAAGGGACGAGCGATCAATTGACAGAAAGTGATATAGGACTTGATATCAACAATAAAATGGTCGAAGATGCAAGGCATTAAGGGGCTTAGGTTCGGGTTTACCTTCGAGTGAAGACAAACGATAAGCACCTAATCCATAGGCATGGGTGACGATATAGGGTCCAAGCTAATTAGGAGCAAATTTGCCCGTTTACTTTTCTCCTCTTTGGTTACATGTTGATTTTCCTTCAGGATGAGGTCACCGACTTGAAAGGTTCGTTCGTGAACACGTTTGTCATAGGCACGTTTGATACGTTTTTGGTAGATTTGGAGATGGTCCAGGGCGTTGAGACAACGTTCATCTAATAATTCAAGTTGCGCCAAACGATCCTGGCGAAAGTCATCGTCGTTGAGCATGTCTTGTAGTGAGATGCGGAGGGATGGAATCTGGACTTCGAGAGGTAAGACAACCTCAGTACCGTAGACCAGAGAAAGGGGGTGGTAGCAGTCGAAGTGCGAATACTAGTGCGGTAAGCCCACAAGGCGAAAGGAATGTGCGTATGCCAATCCTTCCTAGTATCATTGACCACCTTCATAAGAATTTTGTTCAAGGTTTTATTGGTTGATTCGGCTTGACCGTTGGTTTGCGGGTAATAAGGTGATGAGAAACTGAGTTGGATGCCAAAAGCATCGCATAGTTTGCGTAGGTTTTGTTTTGAATTGTTTTCTATTATCCGTGATAATGCGGTGAGGGACACCAAAGCGACAGATGATGTGATGGTTGATGAATTCACATATTTTCTTGGCTTTGGTGGAAATGAGGGGAATGGCTTCTACCCATTTAGTGTAATATTTAGTAGCGATTATGATCCATTGGTGGCGTTGTGAAGAATGGGGGTTGATCTCACCGACAAGATCCAAACCCCATTGAGAGAAAGGCCAAAGTTCTCACAACAAGTGCACCCGTAAGGCATGACTAGGGGTGTGATGGAGATTAGCATATTGCTTTGGCATTTTACGCAAAGATTTGACATAATTGCAAATGATCCGGGTTTCGGGGTTGGCGTAATAGCCTAGGCGAAGAATGCGTTTTGTGACAATGAGACCACTAAAGTGGCCTCCACAAATCCCATCATGGACTTCCTTAATGGTGTAAGGAATTTCAGAACTGGTAAGGCATCGCAAGAGAATGTTATCGAAACCACGTTTGTATAGAAGACCACCCATGATGACATAACGGAGACACTTTTAAGAAAGGCACGTTGTCCATTACGAGTGAGATTGGTGGGTAAAATGGAGAGGGAAAGATAGTCATGTATTGCTTATACCAAAGGTCACTCGGGTCAGGAGCAGCGGTTCTGATAGAGTAAACTTCACGAGGCAAATAAGAGGGTGATTGTAGTCTTTGTATGGTGACAAAGATTTTAGAGTTAGCGGGCGAAGCGGTATCTGAGAAGCCAAGAAGGCCATGGTATCTACAAATTTATTGGTAGAACGTGGGGTGGTTTGAAGGGCGTAACGGTCGAAGGTGGTCAAAAGTATGTCCACATGATGCTTATACTTTTGAAGTATCTCATTACGACACTTGGTATATACCATTGACTTGGTTTATGACCAACTGAGAATCACCAAAGATGTTGATTGACTTAACATCTAAGGCATAAGCAGCCTGGAGACCCAATACGAGTGCTTTGTATTCAACAATATTGTTTGTACAATCAAAATCGAGTTTGAAAGACAAAGGCATAGGTTCACCATCAAGCGGAATGAGGATAACACCACTCCACCCCACACTGACACTTGGAACCATCGAAGAAGAGTGTCATTTGGTAAGCGGGTTCGTCCAGGGAAAGGGTAGCAATAGACTCATCTGGAAAGTCGAAGTTAGAGGGTTGATCCCCAGAAATGGGTGCGTCGGCCATAGTGTAGCGCGGGGCGCGTCCCCCATGTTTGACACGTCCGGGCGCCTTGGGGCGCGGGAACATGGGGGAAACG
Organism: Taxus wallichiana var. yunnanensis; assembly: GCA_018340775.1. Taxonomy (NCBI): domain Eukaryota; kingdom Viridiplantae; phylum Streptophyta; class Pinopsida; order Cupressales; family Taxaceae; genus Taxus; species Taxus wallichiana. The sequence continues at coordinate 316,814,623 of CM031243.1, read as the reverse complement.
TTTCCCCCACGTTTCCTACTGTGCATATGTGGCGGGAAACGCCCTGGGGACGGCTGGAGGCAGGAGGAAACGTCCTGGGGACGTGGGGGACGTGTGGGGATGGAGGGGACGTCTAGACGTCCCCCGCCATCCCCTACGCATTTTGACGTTTTTTAAATAAAAACATACTTTTTAGACTCAAAAACATTTTTTTAAATTGCAAAACACTTATAGCATAAAAGTAACATTCCTAACCTAACCCTAACCCTAAAAGTGCTATTTTATGTTATAAATTTACATTATGGGCTCATTTCATATTCACACCAAGCAAGAGCAAGAGCAAGAGGGAGAGAGCAAGAGCAAGAGCAAGAACAAGAGGGAGCAAGAGGTATTTATAATTTTATAATTTTATTTGCTTACAATACTTGTTAAAGTTTTTTTTTTTTTTAATTTAGATTATATTTGCATTTGTTAGGGGCTGTTTTTTAGCATTTGCATCTACATTCACAATGTAATCATGCATATAGTTTGTAGGATTTAAAAAAATGCATATTGCATAGGGTTTGGTTGTACAAACTACAATGTAAATGGTTATATTTTTTTTTAATTACATTTTTATTTCTAGTTTAAAATTTATATTATATTTGCATTTTTTAGGGGTTGTTTTTTAGCATTTGCATCTACATTCATAATGCAATCATGCATATAGTTTGTGGGATTTAAAAATGCATCTTGCATAGGGTTTGGTTGTAAAATTTAAAATTTAAATGGTTACGTTTTTTTTTTTAATTACATTTTATTTCTAGTTTAAAATTTATATTATATTTTGCATTTTTTAGGGGTTGTTTTTTAACATTTGCATGTACATTCACAATATAATCACGCATATAGTTTGTACGATTTAAAAAATGCATATTGGCTACGTTTTTTTTTTTTAAATTAATTCATTACATAATCAATCAATCATATAGTTATGGTTGTTTTTAATTCATTGCAGCAATCATCACCATGAGTTCTTCTTCTGAGTATGAGTATGAATCAGAGCATGAATCAAAGCAGGAGAGGGTTGAACGGGAAGTTGAGATAGGTGGCCATGGAAGAGTTGGTGATGCCACAATGGGGGAGAGTGAAGAAGGGACACAAAATGTAGTGGCAACGGCAACTGGTAGTTCAGTTGGTAGTGCTACCAATTGCCCCTCTCAAATGTTGTCCAAATTTGCCATTGGACCATTTGATAAGAAGAAGCCATTGCAACAATTTTCCCAAATAATTGATAACCCCAAGTCTGGAGGGGGGAGCAAAGTATGGAAGTGCAACATATGTGCACTGACTTGGCATGACAATATCACTAGGACCAATGCACACTTGTTGCATCTTACAGAAGGGGGTTGGCACTTGTAAGGGCCTTTCACTAGAGCAGAGAGCTGAGATGGTGAGAATCTTCAATGGAAATACCACGAGACAAAGTGCCAGAAGTTCGTGGTTCTACGGCTAATACTCCATTGAGCGCTCATAGGACTGACAAACATGGTAATACTTTGGCTGGTTCTAGTTTTGGAGTGTCAGAAGTGGAAAGTAGAGGGAAGAGAAAGGCCATGGGGGCAGCCCCAAATTCAGTTGTTGACATGTTTGATTCAAAGGCAAGGGAAGAGGCAGATGATGCTATTGGGAAATTTTTCTATGCTGTTGGGATTCCATTTAATGCCGCTCGCTCTCCTTATTACAAGGAGGCTATGGCTAAGGTTGCAAAAGCAGGTACAAGTTATGTGCCTCCTGGAGACACAAAACTCAGGACAACAATCTTGGATAGAAATTATTCCAAGGTTAATCTATTGATGGAGGAGATGAAGGTGACATGGGTGTCACATGGATGTAGCATTATCATGGATGGGTGGACGGATATTAGACACCGTCCTCTCATCAATATCATTGTCTCTTGCAAAGATGGACCGTACTTCTTGAGAGCAATTGATTGTTCTGGGAAGCGGAAAGATGCTTGAGTTTCAATATTAGATTTTGAAGGATGCCATTGAGGAGGTTGGACCTTCAAACGTTGTACAGGTTGTCACAGATGCAACTTATGTGTGCAGAGCAGCAGGCAAGCTAGTGGAGCGGGAATATAGGCATATTTATTGGACTCCATGTTGTGTGCATGCCATGAACAATGCATTGAAAGACATAGGGAAGATTCAGTGGGTTAACCAGATAGTGACTGAGGCCAGAGATGTGCAGAAGTTCATATGTAATCACCACACATCATTGGCACTTTTTCGAAATTTTTCGAAGAAGGAATTTTTGAAACCAGTTGACACTCGCTTTGCATCCTATTTTATTTTGTTGGAGAGGATGTTTGAGTTGCAGGAGCCCCTGCAAATTATGATTATGACACAGGATTGGACTAGGTGGCGTGAGTCCAAGACAAATCAAGGGAAAAGAGTGAAGGAAGTGGTGTTGCGGGAAACATTTTGGGTTGATATGAAATACATCATATCAATCATAGCTCCAGTTTTTAGTGTCATCAAATATGGGGATTCTAACAGCCCCAATCTTGGTGAGATCTACGAGTGCATTGATAGCATGCTTGGGCAAATGAAGGCAACTATTCGGGTGAGGGACCCCACTTTGGAGTTCTATAATGAACATATACAACCCATTATTCAGCGGAGATGGGAGAAGTTGAACACTCCTCTTCATATGGCTGCGTATGCACTGAATCCCAAATGGTATGTGGAGAGGCCAGGTAGAGTTATCCCATTGGATGATGATGAGGTGAAGAAGGGCCTTATGAAGGCCTTTAAAAATGTACACTCCACAGAGGCTTCACAGATCATATTTGAGTGGCTTGACTTCACTGAACTTGATGGGTACAAAACATTAAAAGCAAAGGCAAACAGGTAACAATAGCATAGGAGAAGCCAATGAGTTGGTGGCGACTGTATGGGCTTCCAAGACTGCTGCGACCACTTGCCATTCGCCTCCTTTCCCAGGTTTCTAGCTCCTTTACCTCTAAGAGGAACTGGTCTATGTATGGTTGGATACACTCTGTTAAGAGGAATAGGCTTACCTCTGCGAGAGTGGAGAAGCTTGTAGCTGTACACAGTGCTTTGCGTCTTATAGATCGCAAGACACCTGAGTACAAACAAACTCCAACATTACGGTGGGATGTAGATCCCGAGGAGCCGAGGCAGGTTGAAGAGGACAATACTGTGCAGCGGGGATTGATTGGGCTTACCTTTGAGGACGAGGATGCTAGTACCAACGAGGAGTTCATGGATATTGCTTCAGATGCTGATTCTGATTTTTAGTTTGATACTTGTAGTTGTCCTCTTTTTTTGTAATATTGACAATAGACAATTGTTGGTGTATTTGGCTATGAGATTAATGATATGAATATCAGCTATTGTCACTTGATCAATCGTAATTTAGAATGGTTTTACTTTTCTATTTTATAATATATTTGAAATTTCAAATTTCAGCTTGTCTCAAATTCAAAATTCAAATATGTATTATGTATTATGAATTTTCAATTTATGACATTAACATATTGATATTATAGTATTAAGGAATGTATTTGATGTTTATGAGTTCAAGTTTCACCTTATTTAAATCTCAAATGGTTTTATTTCAGCTTATTTATATAATTTAGTCACTATATCTTTTTATTTTAAATATTTATATATTTTTTAATCAGCCGTCCCCTCGCTGTCCCCAAAATTTAGAAATTTTTTGCCGTCCCGGAAACCCTGTCCCCCCGTCCATGTAACTATGGTCGGCCAATTGGTCGGCAATAGTTTGGCCTTTGATGGACTTTTGATGGATGAATTCGAGGTCAAGGTCGGCTAGAAGCATAAGCCAGCGTGCGGCACGTTGATTTTGATAAGGTTTGGCATACATGTAGTGTAATGGGTCAGTATTAGTAATGATGAAGGTTTTGTGGTTGAGTAGGTAATGGCGGAGTTTGGTGGCGACGAAAACTAAGGCTAGGCAAAGTTTTTCGGCGTGGGTATATCTAGTTTGTAGTCAAGAAGGGTATGGCTTATGTAATAAACCGCTTGCTCCCGATGTTGGTCGTCGCGATGAGCAATCATGGCACCTAGAGAATGGTCAATGTGGAAATATATAGGTAGAAGGGTTGGTCATCCTTAGGAGGAATGAGCACTGGTGGTTGAAGTAGGTATTGTTTCAAGGCTTCAAGGCTTTATGGTAGTCATCATCCCATTTGAATGAAACATCTTTCTTGAGAAGATGATGGAATGGTTGACAGCGGTCAAAAAGTTGGGAGATAAAGCGACGAATTGATTGCAATTTTCCTTGTAGGCTGCGAAGTTGACGGAGATTAGTGGGTGGCGACATTTCAAGGATAGCCTTGACTTTAGCAAGATCGACTTCTATGCCACGCAAAGAAACGATGAAACCTAGGAGTTTCTAGAAAAGTCTTTGTAAAAGACGCATTTTTTTAGTTGAAGACACACAATATTTGATGAGGTGGTCAAAGATGACTTTAAGAACAGTAGGTGTTCGGTTCGATGTCTGGATTTGGCAAGCAGATCATCTACGTAATCCTCCAATATGCGATGCATGATGTCATGGAAGATGTAAGTCATGGCCCGCCGATATGTAAGACCAAAGCATTTTGAGACCAAAGGGCATGACTTGATAGCGAAAAGTCCCCCGAGGGTGATGAAGGCGAGTCTTGTGTTGATCCTCGGCAGCTAGTAATATTTGATTATAGCATGAGAAACCGTCCATGAGCGATAACATTTCATGGCCAGCAGTGAGATCAACTAGTTGGTCAATGCCTGGTAGTGGGAAATCATCTTTGGGACAGGCGAGGTTGAGGTCATGGAAATCCGTGCAAATGCGAGTCCCCCTGTCGCTTTCGTGACAGAATGATGTTAGAAATCCATTGGGGATAATCAATGGGTAGAATGAAGGAAATCGAGAGAAGGCATTGAAGCTCTTCTTTGACTAGAAGAGCAATGTGAGGATGCATTTTCCGCAGCTTTTGTTTGATAGGTTTGGCATCAGGAATGGTTACAATATTGTGAACCACGATTTTAGGATCGATACCAGGCATATCGGCATAGGACCAAGCAAATGCATCGCTATGGTCCCGAAGGAAAGAGGTGAAGGCTTCATGTTCAAGAAATGGCGTCTAAGGATTTTCGGATCTTTAGAATGTGCGGGTCATCCCGAGTATTAATGTTAATTTCGATGGTCGATTCGCTCAACATGGTTTAAAAGGCGACCCCACCTCTTGAGGGTAACGACCGGTGAATATAAAAGTCTTCTACACCAAGGTAGGTGAGGATGGACTCATCATCCTGACATCAACAACGTTATCAAGGCGTATCGTCAAAGAATCATGTTAGGATACAGGAATGGGAGAGAAGAGGGAGCCTTGCCATCGCGTTGATAGGTCAGTAGTCCCAGGGAAATGGTGTTTACGAAAAAAAAAAAAGTTAGGAGGTATAGATTCAGGATCTATGGACTCTGTGGGTGAGGATGGTAATGTGGGTGAATGAGAGGGGGAAGATTTCTCGTCTGAATAAGGTCGATGCAAACCTTCTTAGAAGATGGAGCGTCAAAACCAATGCCACTACGGTCATTGTGTTTACGAGAGGTACAAGAGATGATAGTGTGGCGGCCTTGTTCATAAAAACCGAAGCCAAATCCTTTCCACGTGCACTGGTGGAGGAAAGTGTGAGTGAAACGGCGGTTAGTGAGGGAGTGTAGGTCGGTGGAAAATGGTTGGGTTTGGGATGGAGGTTCGGGTTTATAGGTGGCCATATCAAGTCCCCATACGTTAGATTGGTGTGAAGGTGGGGAGGGCCATAAGGGAAAACGTCACCAATGCGAATGTCGTAACTGGGGTGTTGACGCAGATTCCCATACTCTTGTGGGGTGAGGAAGGTATCAATATTGTATAGGCGGTATTCCCCCAGAGTGAGGCATTGAAAAACACCTTCTAAGGGATCAGTAGTTGGTATGTGGGTAGCGGGTATAGATGGCTCGCTAGATGAAGGGGAGACAGGGCGCTAGTGGTAGAGGCTACAGCTGCAGTAGGGATAGCGAGGTTAGACGCAACAAAAGTAGTGGCAATTTTGGTGGATGGGCTCGTGGGTGGAGGTGAAGTGGTTTTGGTGGCGGATGCCTTGACTAGTACAAGCACATCATTGGGTCGATATAGCATGTTACAGGTCTTGAAAGGTGAGGGGTCGGCAGGGATGGTGTAATTATGTCCCTCATGTTCAAATTTGAGGCATTGATGTAACGTCGAAGGGACACAACCCATAGCAAGACGAATCCAAGGTCGGCCAAGTAGCAAGTTATATTGGAACTCCCCTTCTAGGACATAGAAAAGTTCCGGACGGTGCACGGGAACCTACTCGGACATGGAGAACAACAAGACCCAGTGTAGAGGTCATGGCGTCATTGAAGGAACGCCACATAACGGGGTTACTATGTATGCATGCAATGGGCAGGTATTTGCATTTGGTCGTATGCATGGGAGGAGATGATGTTAATGCTAAGCACCACCACAAAGATCTGTCTTTACTAATTTTCCTAAAGATTCTACTATTTCTTTCCTTCCAAATATTCCAAAGGAGAAGAGAAATACTACTCCATAGCACAGAAGAAGATTTTGGCCTGTAGGGAGGGAATCCTGCCAAGCTCTGAAAATCTGCTCCAGAGAGTCAAAGTTTATCCATTGTATCTTAAATAAAGAAGCAAGAAGTCGCCACAATGAATAACCCATGGACATGAGAAAAAAAGATGAGGAAATGACTCTTCAACATGAAGGCATAATGCACATCTAAACGGGCCATACAAACCTCTCTTTAGAAGACAGTCTCCTATTAAAACTCTTCTGTGTATGAGAAGCCACAGAAAAAAATTGACCTTAGGCCACATACCCGATGCCAAATGTGTTTAAAAAGATACTGAAGAGGATGGGGATTCTCATTCACCAAAGAGGCATAGCCAACAACAACAAAATAAGTGCCAGTAGCGTCCCTTCCCCATCCCAACTTGTCAAGCTCGTGGGGATGAAGAAATAGACCTTGTTTTCAAGATATGAGCAAGCAAAAGCTGCACTTGATGATCCATAGAAATTGGCCATTCCTCGGTGGCTTCCAAGAACTCCCAATCTCCCATGACTGGTTAGCTGGTTTACCATAATGGGCAACCCTGATCCATCCCAGATTCTGCATCTGTTCCATTATAGGTTTGAGTGGGGATATTGATGGATGATAGGGGCTTGCCCATCCCATGAATCAGTCCAATTTGGCACATTGCCCATTGTTAACAATCCAAAAAGCTGCTTTTTAATCATATCTTCTCCCACTTTGATGAACTTCAGGGTGGGAGATCCCTTAGTGGTGGGGTAGATCTAATAATTTTCTCAGGAGGATTATTCTCAGCATACTTGGCTCTAAACATGGCAGCCCATAAATCATTAGGATAAACCAGCATTCTCCAATATAACTTGGCTGCCAGAGCCTTACTTTGCTTAGGCGAAGACCTAAATCCCAGACCTCCTAGCATTTTTGGCCGACAAATAACATCCCATCTAACCAATGACCATTTTTTCTTATCCACAAGAATTTCTGGCAAATAGTATCCACCTGTTTCAAAATAGCACCAGGGATGTTTAGGACCGAGGCCACATAGATTGGCATAGCTTGAAGGACCGACTTAATCAAAGTCATCCTTCCTCCAGAGGAAAGCCATTTATTAGTCCACTTAATTTGTGTTCAAACTTGCTGATTAACCACTGCCAATCTCTTAACTTCTTGGAAGCTAAAGGAACCCCTAGATATTGACACGAAGCCTACCTTTCTGAAACTGGAATATTCTCATAATTTGCTCCTCTTGTCTTTCAAAACAATGAAAAAAGAAAATATTAGACTTTCCATGATTAATAGTCTGACCAGTAGCAGCTGAAAAAGTATGAAGAACTTTCTGAAACTGTTTAGCTTCCTGTTGAGTAGCCCTTCCCATCATAGTGGAATCATCAACAAATTGAAGATGAGAAAGCGGATGACTATTTGTGGCCAATTGAATACCATGTATTTTTTTCTCCTGACAGGCTTTACGAGCCAGTCTACCCAAACACTCAGCCATAATTATGAATAGGAAGGGAGATAAGGGATCTCCTTGCCTAATACCTCTAGAAGCTCCAAAGAAAGTGGAGGGAGACCCATTCACCAACACAACAAAAGAGACTGAAGAGAAACAAGCCTTCACCCATTGAATCCATCTCATAGAAAACCCAAATCTCTCCAAGATTTTACACAAGAAGCTCCAATCCACTCTATCATAAGCTTTGGAAAGATCCAATCTAATAAACATAGCTGGAGCTTTCTGGACCTCCATAGAATGCAGAATTTCCTGAGCTAACACAATCTCATCATGGATATGATGGCCAGGAACAAAGCCCCCTGCTCAAGAGATATAATCTTGTACAGAATGGGTTTTAGTCTTTCCACTATCACCTTAGTGATGATTTTATACAATACATTACATAAGGCTATAGTCAGTAACCAGAGACATCATCCACCTTATTTGCCTTAGGGATTAGGGCAATGTATGTTTTGTTAATGTCCTCAAGCACATTATTAGTCATTCTAACTTCTTCAACCACCTGTAACAAGTCTCCTTTAATAATGTCCCAAAAAGTCTGAAAGAACTCAATAGGAAAGCCATCCGGACCAGGGGTTTTACCCTTCTTCATTTTGAAGACAATTCCTTGAAGTTCTTCCTTCGTAATCGGTTGGTTCAAGTATTCATTATCCTGCTGCGAAACACAATTAGGAAGAACATTTAGAAGTTGTTGCGAGTCCATATCCAATGATTGAGAAGTAAACAACTTCTGGAAGTACTGAGCAGCCACTGTTGCATCCCAAGTATGGAGTGAACCTTTGATCCATCATCCTTAGCAAAGGAATGTATATAATTGTGGGCCCTTCTAGCTAAAACCGATTTATGGAAAAAGGAAGAGTTTTTATCCCCTTCCTTTAGCCACTGAATCCTAGCTTTTTGTTTCCACATTATTTCTTGAAAAGCTCTGAAGATAATCCAAATGTCTATGTGTCACATTAATCTCTTCCAATTGCGAGAGAATCCTCTTTTTTGCTCTTTAATATCACCAAACTCATTCCAATTCCAAGCCTTAAGCTTGAATTTGAGGAAGGTGAGCCTCTTGACAAACCTGTACATAGGATTACCAGATCTGGGATTTCCTTCTATCCACCACTGCTGAACATATCTATCAATGTCTTTATGTCGTAGCCACATCAACTGGAATCTGAAAGGGGTCTTGCATGGAGTCGTTCTTCCCATTTCCAGGCACACCGGCCAATGATCAGAACCAAGTATTATTAAGAATCGTGGCTTGAGGAACAAACCCTTTAACCACCAGTCTTCAGAAACCAGAAATCGGTCCAATCTTTCTAAGATGCAGTCCCGACCCTGCCTTCTGTTAGACCATGTCATCATACCATTGGAAGTAAGCACATCCACCAAGTGATGGTTCTGAATAAAGTGGGACATAACATCCGAGCTGGCATCTAGCTGGGCATTACCTCCTTGTTTCTCTTGAATATTCAAGATTGTATTAAAGTCCCCACCTAAGATAACAGGGATTTGAGAACAAGATTGTATAATAGAGGAAATATTCTGCCATTGCTGCCTTTTTTCCTCCATGACTAGAGGGGCATAAGTATTAAACAACAAAAAATCTTGATCCTCTAATCTAGAATAGACATGCAAGCATAACACACCTTTACTCATGAGAGGAACTAAGGACAATTATCATTCTAGGATCCCAAAGAGAAACAATCCCTCCTAACGCTCCCTGTGAGCTTAATGAAAGGTGTTCAGCTTTAGGCCAGATATTTCCAATAATCGCTGACATGAGATCAATGGAGGCCTTGGTCTCCTGGATACACAAAATCATAGGATGGTCAAAATTAATCATTCTTTTGAGCTCTTGGACTTTTGCAGGGGATCCCTTCAGCCCTCTTATATTCCAAGTAATCACTTTCATTGGGAATGATTTTGAAAAAATTGGGATAAATCCCTAGCTGTTCCCATATTACTCATTTTCTGGCCTTCCTGTTGAATCTTAGCTTGATTCGTCTTTCTGCCACTCTTCAAATTAGAATCCATTTTAAGTTTCTTGTTCCTTTCTTGCTCTATGCCCAATTCTGAATCTATCTGTTGAATCATACTGGAATCTCTAACAATAAGAGCTTTTTCCAGCCCTTCTATCTCTTTGATTTGCTGATTTTGTTCCTGGAATTGCTCATGAAATTTGTTCTTACGCTGATAACTCTTCACCAGGTTACTATTTTCAGTCTTATTTGGTTGGGCCTAGAAAATAACCATCTGATTTGTCTTCTTTTTCCTGTTGTTCTCGGACTGTTTGGTTCTTATCCATCTATGTTTCCGGAACCTGTGAATCCATGAGTTCCTCTTGATCCTCTTCCTCTTCAATCTGTAAGGCAGAAAATCTGTTTGTATTGGTAGAGTTAGCTTGTTCTTTTCCACTTTTTTTAGTTGTCTGCTTCTTTTTTGGTGCAATAAAATCATCCTTTGCTTTTTCTTCTCCTTGTTGCTCTGGTACTTTATGCTTGCAATCACGTACCAGATGTCCATACTCATGACACAATCGGCATCTGAAAGGAACATTTTCGTAATCCAGCACTTGATCCCATTTCTCATCGTCTATCACCAAAGATATTTTCATAGGCAAGGGTTTATTGAGATCCATCAAAACACAGATCCTCGCATAAATCATCTGTTCCAGCTGTAAGGAGGCATCTGCAGTCATCATGTAAGATCCCAAAGCATTGCCAATGGCCATAAAAACGTTCTGGTTCCAATATTCAGTTGGGAGACCAAAAAGTTTGACCCAGATCGGGCTACAGAAGGAAGTTCTTCATCTGGTTTGAACATGGGATGTCAGGGTTTCATGAAAAGTCCCGCCCTTCCCATAAACCATGGACCTCCTTGAAAAATGAATTCTCGATCGGATGCAAATGCAAAGAAAATCAAGAAATACCCATTAGGGTACACAAAAACCGAGAACTCACCTTTAGTCATCCATGTCTTTTTGCCCAGTCCTTGAAAACCCCTAGTGAAGGCCGGAATCCAAGAAATCGGACTATGAGGCCACGATTTTCCAACTCAGTAATACTGCTCTGAATATCATCTTTTTGAAGATGTAGGACCGGAGTTCCATCCGCAACCCTCATGCAACCATTTTCGTTTTTCCTAGGATCCCACGTAGGCATTCGCAGAGGAAGCTTCTGTGGGTTTTTGCCAGGTGGATGATTATTCATTGAGCCACGAAGGGCTTCCTTAAATGATGCTTTAGCACCCTCCGACCCAGCATGCGAAGATCCACTTTTCATAGACGCTGCCATGGCTCACAATGATATGGCAGAGCAAAAAGCCAAAACCGATAACCACCCAAATCTGTCAGGAAGACCTGGGCAGATTCAATACCAGCGCCAGCCAAAAAGAGAGCAAGAAAACAAGGGAGAATAAGACGAAAGGTATCAACACCTTGTCAGAACATAAACCGAACCACTACAAAACCCAAAGACCCAGTTGTCGTAGAAGATTACGACACCAATAACCAAGCTCACAATGAAAAAGGAAGGAACCAGAAAAACTCGCAAAAGCCACCATGATACATAGACCACAAAGTCAAGGCAAAAAGATGCACCCAGAAGAAGGAAGGAATGACTGTGAATCAGCATGAAGAAAACCTCGAGTCGATATCATCGTTACCATGTTCCAAACTCCTATTTTTACATGCAATGGATTTTTCTAGCAAAGGTTTCTGAGTTACCAAATTAAACTACATAACTACATGCTAAACCATGGCACTTCATTAGAAATATGCACTCAACATCTTGTTAAGGCATTTTGTCAAGCAAAGAGGACAAAAATGATATCTTGTTCATTATTACACCCCAACAAGAGCACAACTATGGTCATTGTTACCATTATAGACTGATAGATCTCTAAAAAATAGGCTTTGAACCAAGGCAATCGTCATTCTCTTGCAGCAATTCAAAAAAAAAAACTATAGGCTTAAACCATGATTGTTACTCCACCTAGTTCTATTCCCTGACCATGGATTTCTATTCCGATCTAACATGTTCTAATTCTCTTTAATGTTGTTCATCGTATGTTTTTCTTAGAGACTATTATTACAATCGGCTATGTATATATATGGATTTGCATAGAAGACTTTCATGGTTCAGTATATTTTGGCACTTTAAGGATTATCTACAATTTCTTGTAGACTATTTCATGTATATATATGTACTTGAAGTAAAGTGAGGGGGTTCTATTACAAATGTTTATAAATTTCTCAAGAGATTCATGCTGAATAATGCACTAAATATTTCAGAGGACATAATGTCATGATCCAGGCCATTGCCAATGCTGGCACGAAGAATGAAGCTTCACCCTAAACAGGACACGAAGCGCTCCAAATGTGAGTCAACAAACACAAGTTCTGTTGCTACAATAACCTATCACAACCTTGCCGTTTCTGCAAGGCTTGTTAAAGGTACCAAACGAAGGGAGGTTTCATATGTAACGTTTTTGTTGGTGGAGGTTGTAGGAAGAATAAAAGTGTAAACAAAACAATAGACCATCCCACATCTACTCAAAATGAAGCATCAACCTATGCAGCCCCTCTTACCACATAAGCACAAGTTCCCAACTGTTTTGGCTTCAATCCATCTCTTCCCCTACCCTCAAATGTAATATGGAGGAAATAACATGAGCATCCCAGTCTCCCCTTCATCAAAATTCAACAGGACTACCTTGCATTGGGTATCTGCAGTATTTCCAACTTCTTGGGAATTTCATGTGAAACCCCTACCACTTAAGAGCCCTAGAAATCAACTTTGAACTCGATATCTACCCTGAATACACTAATTTATTCAAGCCCAGCTATCCTAGCAACACAAGAAAAATGACAACAATTTTTTAAATCAGCATAAAAAGAATGAAAACCTTGCTTGCTCTCGAGGGTGGTGTGAGCAGCGAGATCTCTGGAGAAAATTATTTGAGAAGGGACGAAAAGTCTTGTCCCACCCTGCTCATGCCCTCCCTTTGCAACCACCCACATTAGTCGAGATGTAGTCATCATGCCCGCTCCTACTCACATAAATGCATACAGATCCTAGATAAATACATACCATAGTTTAATGTACTTTTTAGTTTCTTTGTGTGCAATGTAGCCATGAAGCAAGGATTGGGCACCATATCTTTAGTCGTTGGAGGCTAATGGAGAAAACATCAGAGCTGCAATAATCACATTCAAATGGAGCCCCAAACTTCAACCGCTTTCGGATCCAAAAGATGTAAAGGATTTTCGATTTGAAATGGGTTGGGTGAGCAAAGGAATAATCAATGAGAACACAAATTTATTATCTCTCACATACAACAAAGAAATGGATTTGAAGCTACAATGACTGCTCACTAATAGTCAATAGCATTTTCAGTCATACCTGCTGTAATGTCCCTTTTTCCACCTAGGAGCTGGAAATTGATCTTCTTGCCATCCCTTCTCCATGGCAAAGAAGAAGAAAAAAAAGGAGAAGACCCTTGAGCACTTTATAATATATTTTATCTAATATTATAATGTTTTCTTTAGTGTTCTTTTGTTCTATATAGGTCGGCCTTGTCTAATTAAGTTTTGGCGCCAAAGGGAAGATATAAAAGGAGAAGAGAGAGTTCATTTGCATCTAGCTTGGCGTATTTTCTCTATACTTGGCAAAGAGAGCTTGTTGCTCCTTAGTCATCCACTTGGGGACAAAACCCTTCATTAGACTTGGGTGAAGGAAGAAACCCTTCATCACCATTTGGCATTGAAGAAGGAAGTTGATTTGAAGATCTTTTTGGCATTTCCAGCAGTTATACTATTTTTCTAGGGTGGAGCGACCTACCTAGGGTAGGGTTTGAGGACATAGGCAAAGAATTGGAGCAAACTGGTTTTGTAATCAGATTTGTCATATTTTTAAAGGCCGGAATCTTGAGTTGCATGATTTTTGGAGACTTCTATATCTATATTTCATAATTATTTCATGGCTGCAATTTCCAGTGTGTATTTCATTTCCAGCAGTGTGTTTTCAGTGTTTGTTGGTTATATTGGCTTCTAAAAATATCAAATATCATATATAAAATAGTGGCGAGTTGTGTGGATGTGTTTCATGGTGTTTTTGGCATCTTTTTAAGCTAGTATAAGTCGCTGGTTTTAGTGTTCAGTCTGCTGCAATTTTCAGTTTCAGATTTGCATTTATAATATTTGATAAAACCCTCAAAAGGGTTATTACACTGCATACTAAAATGTTGCACCAAAATAAACAGAGTTACCTAAGACTGCAAGACGGTGGGACAAGGTTTTTGGGACGGCAAAATTTTCCTAAATTTTGGGGATGGCAGAGGAACAATGATTGAAAAAAATTAAAAAATATTTAAAATATAAAAATATAGTGATTAAACTATATAAATAAGCTGAAATAAAACCATTTGAGACTTAAATAAGATGAAATAAAACCATTTGAGATTTAAATAAGTTGAAATCATAAATATCAAATACATTTAAATTATTAATTAATAATTATACATAATTTAATAAAACCATTTCAATTTGAGACTTAAAATTAAATAAGCTGAAATAAATTATAAAACCATTGTGATTGATCAAGTGACAATAGTTGATATTCATATCATTAATCTCAAATTCAAATACACCAACAATTGTCAATATTACAAAAAGAAGAGGACAAGTTTCAGCCTAAAAATTAGAATCAACATCTGAAGCAACATCCATGAACTCCTCGTTGGAACTATCATCCTCATCCTCAAAGGAGAGCCCAATCAATCCCCATTGCATAATATTGTCCTCTTCTACTTGCCTCGGCTCCTTGGGATCTACATCCCACCGTAATGCCAAGGTCTAGTTGTACTCACTTGTCTTGCAATCCATAAGACACAAAGCACTGTGTACAGCTACAAGCTTCTCTACTCTTGTAGAGGTAAGCCTATTCCTCTTAACATAGTGGATCCAACAATATGCGGCCAATTCCTCTTAGAGGCAGAGGAGCTAAAAACATGGGAAAGGAGGCGAATGCAAGTGTTCATAGCATTGTTGGACGCCCATACATAATCGTCTCCAACTCACTTTGGTTTGTCATATGCCAATATTGCCTTGTCCATATTTGTTGAAGCTTTATACCTAGCAAATTTAGTGAAGTCGAGCCATTCCAACCTGATCTGTGAAGCCTTTTGTGGACCACATTTTTTTAAAGGCCTTCATAAGGCCCGTCTTCACCTCATCATCATCCAAGGGATAACTCTACCTGCCTCTCCACATACCATTTGGGATTCAGTGCATATGCAACCATATGAAGTGGGGTGTTCAACTTCTCCCATCTATGTTGAATGATGGGCTGAATATGTTCATGGTAGAACTCCAGAGTGGGGTTCCTCACCCAAATAGTTGCCTTCATTTTCCCGAGCATGTTGTTAATGCTCTCATAGATCTCACCGAGTTCGGGGATGTTATAATCCCCATATTTGATGACACTAAAAACTGAGTTATAATTGATGTGATGTATTTCACATCAACCCAAAATGTTTCCCTCACCACCACTTCCTTCACTCTCTTCCCTTGCTCTGTCTTGGACTCACGCCACCTAGTCCAATCCTGTGTCATAATCATAACTTGCAGGGGCTCCTGCAACTCAAGCATCCTATCCAACAAAATAAAATAGGATGCAAAGCGGGTGTCAACTGGTTTGAGGAATTCCTTCTTCGAAAAGCTTCGAAAGAGTGCCAATGATGTGTGGTGATTACATATGAACTTCTGCACGTCCTTGGCCTCATTCACTATCTTGCTAACCCACTGAATCTTCCCTATGTCTTTCTGTGCATTGTTCATGGCATACATGTAACATGAGGTCCAATAAATATGAGCACACATAAAATGCATCTCTGATGACTTGTACATCATTTGAAGGTCCAACCTCCTTAATGATATCCTTCAAAATTTGAAATTGGAACTCAACATCTTTCCGCTTCCCAGAACAATCAATTGCTCTTATGAAATATAGTCCATCTTTGCAAGAGACAATGATATTGATGACTAGACGATGTCTAATATCCATCCACCCATCCATGATAATGTTGCATTCATGTGACACCCATATGACCTTCATCTCCATCAATAGATTAATCTTCAATAGTTTCTATCCAAGATTGTTGTCCTTAGTTTGGCGTCTCCAGGAGGCACATAACTTGTACCTGCTTTTTCTACCTTGGCCATAGCCTTCTTGTAATAAAGAGTGCGAATGACATGAAATGGGATCCCAACAATATAGAAAAATTTCTCGACAACATCATCCACCTCTTCCCTTGCCTTTGAATCAAACATGTCTACAACTGGATTGGGGGCTGCCCCACGGCCTTTCTCTTCCCTTTGATTTCCACTTCTGTCATTCCAAAACTAGAACTAGCCAAAGTATTCTTGCCAGTCCTAAGAGAGCTCAAAGGAGTGTTAGCCTCACTGCTAGTACCACAAATTTTGGAACGTTGTCCATGGTATTTCCATTAAAAAGTATCACCAACTCTCCTCTCTGATCTAGTTGAAAGAGCCTTAGAAAGACCAACCCCTTTACGTGTAATATCCTCGTAAATGATTTCTAACAAATCAAGATATTTAAAAATACCCTAGGGCAGCAAAGTATAAAAATTTGAACTTTTATGACAACAGCAATAATTTAATTTTTATAAAAACAACAAACCCCAATATGTAGAAAAAAACTTTTTTAATTTCAAATCAGCTTTAATGAAAATACCAAAATGTTTGAATACAATTATTTTTCACAACTGTTGAACCAAATGGAAAGATGAACATAAGATAAAAGCATGCAAACTGATTTGACTGAAATTTGCCCCCAGACGTGGCACCAACACTGTATTTTGTTCCCAAAGGGGGACGTCCTAGCTGTACTTGCTTGTTCTGGATGCTAAAAAGCCCTGAATATGATGTCCTAGCTGAATTGGATGAATATTTGTACTCTGAATGATCACTGCAACCCTTGGATGGAATTGCCAAGCTTAGATATGAGGGTTTTTGTCCTCAAATTTGTATGCAAATGAGGGTTTTCATCCTCTATTGCTGATGTAGAAGCAAAAGCTACTTGTAGACAAAGAAGTAGCTGATAAATTTCCAAAATGAATGGAATAATAAACCCCAAATCTGCCCGAAATGTCCCTCTTTCTAAAATAACAATGTTGAAGACCCTTGGCCTATTTTGTCTACCTGATGGCTAAGGGGTGAACACAAGGGTGACTTAAGTCATAATAAATTATTATAAAGTGCCAAAAAAAAAAAAAAAAATTATAAAGCACTTATATTAAATTATTATGACTTAATGATAAAGTGAAAATAGAAAGGAGAAAAGCACTTAGTAAATTTTATTTATCCTAGGGGAAAATGCGACCTCCCTTGGGAATAAATACATGTGGGAAAAGCATTAAAAAAATAGGAAAATTGTGATTGGGTATGAGAGTGGCCATTTGGGCCCTATTCCTTTATTAAAGCAAGTTGACTTGCTTGGAGGAGTATCTCATTTCCATTTTACAAATCTGAATTTTGTATGCTAAGCCTAGTGCTTACATCAAAAATTCTCTAAGGACGAAACCCTTAGAGTTGCTCTCTTGAGGATGAAAACCCTCTTGAGATTGAGGAGAAGAACGAAACCTCTTCTTCTTGGTTCATTTTCCAGCAGTGTTTTAGTGTGTGTGAAGCTGATTTTCAGAAGGGTTTGAGGAGGGAAAGTGTTGTTGAGTTTTCTTCTTATTCCCAGCTGAAGCGACCACTGGAGGATTGTTTGGAGGTGTTGGGTATGAATAAAAATCAGATCTGTGTTGCTGATATGTATTCTGATTTTTAGTCATCTGGATCATCATTTTTGGAGTGGTATTTGGCTCCTAAACTTGTCATTTCCAGCTATTTCTGAAGACAAGGGTTTGCAGAAATAAAATAAATAAATTAACCTTATTTGGAGCTTCAAACTGGTACTTTTTATTCTGCAATTGTCTTCTAAATTCAGCCTATTAATTCTGATATAAAAAGTGTGTGATTTAGTTCATCTTTGGAGGGTTTCTATCCCCTAGCTAGTCGCATTTTTCTAAAATAAATTCCAGATCTGCATTGTGTTAAATTTTTGTGATCTATTTCAAGTTGGGTATTTGGGAAAATCCATTGTATGCTCTTATATGTCCTTTAGGGACATTACACTGCCTTTATAACTTCCAAGGCCTTCTCCAAAGTTGGCGCCCCCTCCTAAAAATAGGAATAAACAATATAAAATTGTTTTATCCTCTCTCCCATGTTGGCGCTCCATCCTAAAAATAGGAATAAACAATATAAAATTGTTTTATCCTCTCTCCATCCTAAAAATAGGATCTTGATGCTCATGCAGCCCATTCTATCTTTGGCGCCCCATAATAGAATGTTTTATTTAATTATTATTCTATCTTTAGTGCCCCATAATAGAAGTTCATCATTCTATTATTATTTTATTTTATTTCTACTTTTTGGATTAATAATATAATTTAAGTGTCATTTTTCCAATTAAAATATAAAAGTACCCTTGGACCACTTAAATTAATTTATTTCCCTCTTTAATTTCCCCTTAGCCTACGGAAAATAATAAGAATAGGCTTCGGATATCCAAAATTAATTAATTCTGAAAAAGGGACATTACATCTTGCTAGGTGTAAAAAATGTGCATTGGTCATGGCGATGTCTTCTTATGCCAAGTCAAAGGTGCACATATGTAGCACTTCCATAGTTTACTCCCCCCTCCAGACTTGGGGTTCTCAAGTATCTCAACAAATTGTTACAATGGCTTTTTTTTTATCAAATGGTCCAATGGCAAATCTAGACAACATTTGAGAGGGGCAATTGGTAGCACTACCAGTTGAACTACCAATTACCATTGGCACTACATTTTGTCTCACTTCTCCACCTCCCCCAATTATGTCATCACCAACACTTCCACCTATCTCAAGTTCAACCCTCTCCTCCTATTCATAACCATACTCAGAAGAACTCATGGTGATGATTGTTGGGGCTGCAATGAATTAAAAAAACAACCATAACTATATGTAATGAATTTTAAAAAGTGATAACTATAAGTATAGGCAATGATTATAATTTTAATTTATAAACAAGCAAAACAACCATAACTATATGTATTATGCAATGAATTAAAAAAACAATAATTATATAGTATATGCTCATATAGATTATTAATACTCCCAACATGAAATTAAAAGATAAAGTAAAGCTCATTAAGAGGTCAGCAAGGTTGGGAAGTTTCCAACATGGAAATAGAAGATAAAGCAAGCTTAAGAGGTTGGTCTACACCTTATGACTCTTGGTGCCAACCAAAGGGTATAAGAGGAGTCTTAGGGGCTCATTTGCACATCACTTTTGGCATATATACTTTATCTATTTGGACTCTAGGGTTGTTTTCTCTATTTCCAACTCCACTAAGGGCGAAAATCCATAGTGTGGCATCTAAGGAGGACAACAACCTTCCTTGTGGCATTTGGAGAATGAAAACTCTCCAAATTGGGTGGTGTGAAGGAGAATATTGAAGATCCTCTTACTTGGTAGATATCTAAGAGATTAAGAAGACCTACAAAGAGCTTTTGCATGATTTGGAGTCCCTCTCCTAGGGAGCGACTAGGGTTGAAGTCATTTTAAGTGCCTTCTAGGGCACAACACTCATTTATTATTTGATATTCAGACTTGGCATAATTTATAAGGCTGAAATCATTCATATTTGGTTATTGTTGGGGTTTGGAAACCTCCATTTTGATTATTTCTCTTAGTTGTTCTATTGTTCATAAAATAATTTTCCAGCTGAGTAGTTGATTGATTTTCATGGTGAAATTGTTCTAAAGTATTCCTAAAAGGTCTATAAATATTGTGGATGAGTTGTAGGGTGATATTTGGGTGAAATCTTGTGTTTTACAAGTTGTTCTAAAAACCAGACCGTTGTTATCCGTATTGATTTAATTTTTAGTTTGTTGGTCCAAAAATCAGATTTAAATCAGATTGGGGTTTGTGCTAATTCCTTCTTTTTCAGTTTCAGCCCTAAAAAGGGACATTACAATGGTATCAGAGCTTCGGTCTTCCCATCCTGAGGGTTTCAGGGTTTCATGCAAGAAGGCAACAAGGGTTTCATTTGCTATCAAAGGAGAGAAGAAATCAAACTAGCCAAGAGAAGAAGAGAGTATGGCTCGCCAAAATCCATAGGAAGCCAAGATCGACAAGCTCATTGAAGGGCAAGTGAGATTGGCGGACACTATGGACTTGCTAGCCCTAACCCTTCAGAGAGTTCATGAACCTAGGGTTCATAATGGAGAAGGAAGCTCATCCAGGAGCAAATACTTCACGACAACCCTTTGGATCAGCCACTAGGCCTTCTTTCCTTTCAAGGGAAGAAACCCTTTCGGAGGCGGGAATAAGGCCATGTATGGGGCAAAGCATTGCAACAAGCTATGAGGAATACATGACACTTTCGAGCGAGACATGGGAGACAATTTCACTTGCCGAGTTCATTGGGGTAAGCAAAGGAAGGTCTAAGTCGGAGCTAAAAGAAAAAATGCACCACCGTAAGAGATAAAAAATGTGTTAGGCAAGATGTCTTTCTCTACTTTTGATAGTTCCAACAAAGGGACAACCGAACATGGATGAAGATGCTAGGTTAAACCCTAGACCACAAGAATTTGCCAAGGAGCCAAACCCAAAGGGGTTTCTCTTGAAAGAAGAAAAGAAAAATCAGATCTGCAAGAGGGTTTTGAGGTGGAGTCCCAAGAAGACCACATTGAAGGACATGGAAAGGTGTTGCTAGATGAAGAACCAAAAAGGGTTTTTGATGCAACAAAATCTCCAAAGAAAGAGGAAGAAGTCATGGAGCATGAGCCAAGGAAAAAAAGAAAATTTCGATTTGCAAAATTGTGGAGAGAATTTGGTGGTTGAAGCCAAATTTTTGGTTGATATTGATGATAATCACCTTGCTGGAATTTTCCGAACAACAATCAATAAGAGGCAAATTGACGGTGTTCTTGACTTCAAGTGGGAACCATGATGATGTTCCATACATGTGTCAAGAAAATATGGAAGGAGTCAAGGCGGAAAGATCTTCAGTTGTTGAAGGAGCAAAGGCAAAGGAGGGTGAGCTCCTTGTGGGCAGCCCAAGGTATGACCATGATGACCATATTTCTGATTTGTTGTTTCCTCCTATGTCGCTGCCATATTTTTGTCATCATGAGAAATACACTAAGGAGCATGTTAGAGACAACTATGGGCATATTGTTTCTTCTATTCAAGGCCAAAATTGACTTGACATGGATAGTCTTCGGAAGATCAAGGTAAATATCATTTTTGACACTTGGATTGAAAGAAAACTTATGAGCACTCATAGAGGGTTTGTTGTAATGTCCCCTTTTTTGAACTAATCCAAAATAAAGGATTCCTTGCCTTTCTTCTTTCCGAAGGCAAGCAATGGATGAACAAGGGAAGATCATGGATTATATTTCAGTTTCCTTCATTCATATTTATGTTTTTATCTTTGTAATTCCCATTATAAGGGGTCGGTTGGGTTTAGTGCATTTTAAAAGCCAATTAAAAGATTATAATGACTTTATATGGACCGGCCTTACCTTTTTTGGCCTTTGCGCCATCTTGGGGATATAAAAGAAGATTAGAGACTTCATTTGCACACATCTATTTTTGGAATTTTATCTAATTTAGACCTTTGGGCTGTTTGCTCATTGTCTTTCCACTTTTGGACGAAAATCCAATAGTGTGGCTTTCCAAGAAGGATGAAAACCCTTCTTGTGTTTGGTTGGAGGACGAAAACCCTCTATCCTTGGTTGAAGCAGGTTATATTGAAGACCTTTTTGCAGATTTGAGGCATTGGAGAATAAGGAAAGAGATCTACAAATATTTGCATGCATTTTAGAGTCATTCCTAGTTGGAGTGACTAGGGTTTGATGGTGTTTGAGTGCCTTCTAGGGCACAAATTACAAATCTGATTTTATATTTTGATTCGGCATATTTTATAAGGCTGAAATCTCCATTTTGGCAAAGGTTTACTATTTTTTCTAGCCCTTGGTTTTGGCTAGTCTGACTTTTCTAAATAATTAATTCCAGTTGTGAAATCAAATATTCCTTCAATATTTTGATATATTTATGATTTATAAATATTGTTGTGGCTAGATTAATTGTTTCGTGGCATTCTTCATTGATTTGCATAGTGAAAAGTGGACTTGAATTCCTTAGACAGTTTGCTGCCCTTGGAGATTGCTGATTTTAGATTGGTTTTCAGTTATTATTAATTTATTGTGTGAATAATTAAAGGTGTTTCAAGATCAGATCTGTTTGGGACAGCCGGTTAACCCCTTTTCTCCATTTTTAGTCCCAAAGGGATATTTCATTTGTTGTGCATTCTAACCACATGGTGAAGGATCAATGTTCTCGGTTAAGAGAATACTCTTGGGGGCTAAGTAACACTCATGAAGCCAAGGTTATGAAGATAGTCACAATTGCCACAGCGAGATGCTTGATGTGGAAAATGGTAAGCAAACTAGATGTTATTTTCAAGATTGTATGAAACATCTTGCCATGGTTTTGTGGGACTCAAGTTACTTTCAAGATTGCCACTTTTGGATGTATGTGAAGGTGATGGATAATTCATCCACTGAAAATATAAATTCAGCCGCATGGAATATAAATTCAACTTGCTACAAGGTATGCAATAATTCATTTTTCATGAACCAAGGTGGAGTAATATATCATGTTATTGTTTGGGATTGGCTTTTTAAAACACACCTAACAAGAAGGCTTAATGAGACATGGATTCCATTGAAATACCCCCTTAAAAATAACAGGTCGAAGACCCTAGCCTATTTTTTGTTTCCGACGGCTAAGGGATGGAAAAAGAGAAACTATTCATAATGAATGAATTTTAAGTGCATAATGAAATTTTATTATAAGCACTTAAACCAATTATTAGTGACAAAATAAAATAAAAATAGTTTATTCTATTTCCCCCTCGTGGAACAATGCGACCCACATGGGGATCAAATAAAACAAGGGGAAAATATTAAATAAAGGTAAAGTGAGCTTGTAATGTCCCCAAATGGGACTCTTCGAACCTTAAGTGGATTCAAGGTAAACCCAACACTAAAGTGCAAATGGATAAAAAGAGAACTCAGAATTTATTGCTGCAGATCTGAATTTTCAGTGGGGAAAAGCGACTAGGATTATGATAAGAACCCACTCAACTAGCAATAAAAATGATGGTTTTCTTACTCCAATGTGATAAGAATATTTTAGCAAGCCCAGAAATGAACCCCAAACTGATTTAAAAGACTGTGCCACAATAAATATGACTGCTGCAGATGATTTCTAGTAATGGCG
Source organism: Taxus wallichiana var. yunnanensis (assembly GCA_018340775.1). Classification (NCBI taxonomy): domain Eukaryota; kingdom Viridiplantae; phylum Streptophyta; class Pinopsida; order Cupressales; family Taxaceae; genus Taxus; species Taxus wallichiana. The sequence goes on along the minus strand of CM031243.1, from coordinate 316,791,102 downwards.
ACTAGGTTTTATTATGAAACCCCCACAAACAACAGTTAAAATATAATCTTTCCACTCTATATCAATTCCCTTGATTATTAACAGCCCATACAAGCAATAGAGCCCAGATCTTAAGTGGAATAAGGATAGAAATAGCACTCAGAAATCTGCATACAAATGGGACTGGAAAATACCTTTTAAGCCCTTCAAAAATTCTGAGATTATTAATTTTGGAGTCTCAAAATGGAGTACAACAGATGATCAATAAATGCAGACCTGGATGTCTCCAAAACAGCTCCAAAATATCCCAAAGATGGGTCACTTTACTCTTGAACAAGCACTAACAGCTGCTGCAATTTAGTACATCAAACCCTGTTGCAAAACTTCAACAACTGCTGCAGCAATAACAGAAAATACCCTTGTAAGCACAATAGAATTTCCTGTGTGGAAATCCTTCACCTTCTCTAAGAGGGTTTTCGTCCTCTAGAGTATTTTTATACAAAAGCACCAGGCTTAAGATAAATTTAGAAATTTGTAGAATGAGTATATGATGCCCTCTTCTAAGTCGACCTCTCCTTTATAAAGGAAAAATGACCCAAAGGAACCTTTTTCTCCTCCAATCAGTTTGCAATGCTTTTTTCTATGCAAATTTCCCTTCTAGGCCTAGTCGCATTTTTGCATAGGGGAGATACAAAATTAGCATGGGTCTATTTTACTTTCTAGACAGCCATTATCCTTCTTCTAGGCAAGTCGCCAATCTTCCTAGGAAGGATACAAACATAAAATTAGACCCTTGTAACACACTATTTGCCCCTTTGCACTTTTCTAGAGATTACAACTTTTATTTATAAGTGCATTCCTTTATTAAGCCAAATAAATTAATATAAGTGCTTTAATAATTTTATTTTATTTTCTTTTAGGCACTTAATACTAATTTATTGTGACTTAAGTCACCCTTGGGTTCATCCTTTAGCCGTCGGGTAGACCAAATAGGCTAAAGGTCTTCAATACTATTATTCTAGGAAGAGGGACATTTTAGAGCTGATTGCTCCTTTGTGTGGCTAATTCACCAAGAAAATTTATAAAAGCAAATTGCCATGCATAGAGAAGACATCTTTTTGCATCATATAATTTCTGGAATTTGGTCTATGCTCGCATGCTTTCCAATTTTACTTCAAAGGATGAAAACTCTTTGTTGTTTTTGCATAAGAGGACGAAACCCCTCTTTTTCCCAGGAAGAAGAAGGAAATTCTTCTCCTTTTGTGTTTTCCATTGAGTTTTCAAGGATCTATTTCTGAATTCCACTAGTATTTGAAGAGCAAAGTTGCAAATCTATATTGTTTCTAGCTAGGTTTTGAAGGTGGAAGATTGTTGCTAATTTCTACTTTACATTTTCAACCATTTTCTATTGGATTGACCCACTTATGAGAGTGTACTTTGTTTCCCATAGAAGAAGGGATCTCCTCACCTCACTTTTGCATTCCCCCAAACGCTTTTGGTGTACCATCATTCCCCGGCGCTCCCCCTTACCCCTGGACTTTGACCCCTACACTATGTTCACCACACCTCCACCCTTTATGATATCCTTGGTCAGCCCCAGACCCAAGTTGTGTCCCCACCCTCCACCTACCACATCTTCACCTACACAAATGTTAAGAAGGCTATATTGGTGATGAATTGCAGCAAATGAGGAAGGCTTTCAGCAGAGTTTTTCAAACATGGGATCAACACCATTAACAGTTATTTGGTAGACCGTTTCAATCAGGGTGTGTGCGGCTTTCTACAACCTTGGTCCCACCATATTATCCATCCTATTCACAAATCTGGTCCTACTTCTGATCCTAATAATTACAGGACAATTATGGTGGGTCACACCGATCCATAGGGATCTAGAAAAACACACCACTTCATTAGTTCCATCAGCACCAAGAAGGAGAATTGAAGAAAATGAAGGAAAATGAGGTAAATGGAGGTTTTGGACAGAACCGCCGCTTTGTGCGGAGCGGCGGTTGTAAAACCGCCGCTTTGTGCGGAGCGGCGGTTGCAGAACCGCCGCCTTATAGGGCGGTGGTCTCAGAATCGCTGCCCAGCCCGGGCAGGCCCAGTCCTGAAATCGCCTTTACGCTCAAGGCGGCGGTCCTGACACTTTTGAACAGAAAAGAGAAATGGAGCACGAATGGACACGAATTTGAAGCGCTCGACTGTGTCTCTTCCCTCCCTGACCTTTCCCATTCTCCAGTGCACGGGAGGACATGGGAGAAGGCTATAAATACAAGGAGCAAGAGAATTGAGCATTCGGAGATCCAAAGAGATCAAAGAGCAAAGGTTTAAGTTTAATGAGAGCAAGTGAGCAAGATCTTCATCTTGAGTGGAATTGTAGGAGCAAGGTGTAGAAATAGAGCAAACAAGCATAGGAAGGGAGAGGTTTACATTGTTGTCTCCATTTTCTACTTCTTGTAATATGTAATTGTCTATAATTGACCAATAAAAGTGGGAAGAAAGAGCGTTTTGCCCTTCCCGACTGGTTTTCCTCCATTGGAGGTTTCTAAGATAAAATTGTTGGTGTTTGGAGTTTGAATTCTTTCCTATTCTCTGCAATTTCCTTTCTATAGCACTAGATAATCAGTCACTAAAGCTCTAATCTTCATCTAAAGTTGTCATTTTCCAAAGTTGAAAGTAGAACAACATAATTGTGTGATTCGTAGAGTTCCAAAGTAGAAGTTTACGGATCACACACTTTCTCCAAGTTGTAGGCCACTGTTCTCCATTTGCATCCGTCCAAGTTTCTAGAGCAGTACTAGTGCAGAGCCAAAGGTCAAGTAAGTTTCAGAATAGGGTACCAGACTATTGATCACATTCTCACCCTCCATGTTATCATTGAGGAAGCATGTCACCGCTTCATCATAAAAAGTCTTCTTGTTGTTTTGTGGACTTTCGAAAGCCTTTGACTCTGTTCCATGGGAAGCCCTTTTCCACAGACTTAGAGACATTGGTATTTCCAAAACCCTTCTTGTCACCATCACTCGGCTGTATGAGGAGGTCTTGGGTCGCCTTCGTATTGCTGTTGGGTTTTTGGCTTCATTAGGAGCACCATCGAGTCAAACAAGGTTGCCCTCTCTCTCCTACTCTGTTTGGTATTTATATTGATGAGTTGGAGGAATTTCTCCGAGACCACATACAGGATGGGGACGGTTGTCTTCTTCACCAGGTTTTGATCTACATTCTTCTCTTCGCGGATGATGTGGTCCTTTTGGCTTCTTCTGCGGAGGGGTTACAGAGACAACTTGATGCTTTAGCCCTCTTCTGTGATCATAGACAACTTACAGTCAACCTGGGTAAAACCAAGGTTATGGTTTTCAATGTGTTGAAGACCTCCGATTTCCATTTCTTCTGCGGAGGGGTTACGAGAGATAGCTTGATACTTTAGCCCTCTTATGTGATCATAGACAACTTACAGTCAACCTAGGTAAAACCAAGGTTATGGTTTTCAATGTGTTGAAGACCTCCGATTTCCATTTCTTCTACAGAGGGGAGGAGCTGGAGATCACCAACTCCTACACCTATCTGGGGGTTCTCTTCTCTAGACCTCGCTTCAGTCTACGCCCGGCTATTCAACCCCGCATCAACAAGGGGTATGGCTCCCTTGCGATCTTGGAGAGACAATGCTTCCGCCACCACTTTCAGGACACGTTGTCCAAGATGTCTCTCTCGGACTCTCTTGTGAGACCCACGGTTCTCTATGGTTCTGAGGTTTGGGGTCCCTCCCTGCTCGAGTCGGATTGGGCTTCTATTGAGCGAGTTCAAATCCTTTTGCTCAAACGGATCATCAGATGTAAAGAGATTGTTCCTCATAATATCATCCTTGCCGAGTTTGGGGCTCGCCCTTTCAGACTAGAGGTCATCTTTGGTCTCGTCTCACTCTTGCACCGCATCCAGGGACTTTCGATTCTTCCACAGGAAGAGATAGGTACATCTACCTTGCCTACCGTTCTTCTGAGGCCATTGCTCTTTCTGACCGTAGTGGCCGTGTTCGCTTCTTGGTATGCCGGGGCCTCTCGTCTCCTTGGATCCCTTGGGATCAACATGGACCGTCTCCCCCCTTTCAGGTACTCCATGGATGCTCTTACTCACCTCCTTCGAGTACGTAAGACCTGCATAGAATCATCAGAGATGATATATACAGCATTCACCATTCAGATTACTTGGACCAACCCCCGGGATGAGCTACGCCCGAAGATGGCCTTCTATGCCAATCACTTCCTCGAAGTCAACAATGGACTCATCATTCGGCCCACCTATATCTCCCATCATTGGATGCATGTTCTTCGCATATCCCTGGGCCAGTTCAGAGTTGGCTCCCACAGGCTTTGGGTCGAGAGCAATCACCAGTTGGATTGGTCCAAGAGGATCTGCCAGCTTTGCTCCCTCTAGGAGATTGAGATAGAGGAACACTTCATTTTCCGATGCCCCATCTACTATGAGATTAGAGGGAGGTTTCATTGTCTATTCCGTGAACGTCCAACGTTTACGACCTTCTTCAGGTATTATGATCAGAGGTGTCTCGCTCTCTATTTACAGATGCTCTTAAGCTCCGTGACGGGGTCCTCCATCCTCCTTCCAGGGAGACTACTACTCGATGGATCACATCTTTCTTTGTTGTGCTCCCGGGTGAGAGGGGCACCAGCAGGACCTAATCCCAATGGAGATCCTCGAGATTAGATTTGTCAGGGCTAGAGGAGCTTCTTCCCAGACCAGAGATATCCAGGACTCAGACATGGCCAAGGGCCCCTCTCATAGGCGGCAGACCACCAGTTCACCCAGAGAGCTCGACTTTCCACGGATCATAGGTGTCTCAAACAACTTCCAAATCCTGACACCAGACATCGACATCACCAGATTCTTTCCGGCTGGCCTTGGGTGACAGTCATGAGGGTTGGTGTCGAGGCTTCTCCCTCCACCTCCTCTCCTTCTTTGTACTCTCATTCTTCTTCTTTTGTTGTTTTCGGAGACCCTTTTGGGTTTTCCCCGTTGCTTCTGCTTTGCTTTGTATGGTGCAGTCCCATTGACCTATTTTTGTGGTCACTTGTTGGACATTTAATATAATTATCTTATCTTATCTTATCTTATCTAGGGCACATTTGGATCAGATCTTATTTTCAGTCCAAGTATCGGATTTTAGAGGCCAAATTCAGCTAGTTTGCATATATTTTGGGCTTGAGAAACTTCACTTTCAGTTAAGTATCTAAGTTGTTCATCTACAAATTTTAAATAGAACCCTGTTTTTGGTCGAAATCTGGTATTTTCCTAAAGTTCTTGCATATATAAAATTTCTAATTTGTTTTGTAAAGACTTAAGTGATTTTACTTCAGTTTTGTAGAATAACAACTAGAGAAAATCGTATTTTCCTAAATAAATTCAGAGCTACAATAATTTTATCAAGTATATATTCTATAAATTGTTATTAGAGATCAAATTTGTGGTTGTTCCTTTTGGGGGCATAAATTGTCCCATTGGGGACATTACAGTGGTATCAAAGCATGTTCCTTGCCATCTTGTGAAGAAATCAGATTTGAATGCAATAGGAAATCACCTATAGTTTATCAAAGAAGGAATCCAACTCCAAAGAAAGGGACAATGGATGAGCATGATCCAAGAGCTCCTCCTATAGATGAGCTGAGCTACATGCATGAGGTAATTACAAGGAGTCAAAGAGAGTTGTAGCAAGCTATAAGGGAGTCTCAAAGGGAAATGCGGGATGCATTGACAGGCTCAATCATGGACTTGGCTAAGGTTATACATGGACATCATATATCTGACAACCATGGTGCAACCAACAATGGTGAAGGAAGCTCATCTGGACCAATAAAGACATCCATCAAGCCTCCACCTCAAATATTCAAGGCCAAGTTCCTTCAAAAGAGGAACAACCACTTGAGCTAGATCCTCCAAGTGATGTTGAAGACATAGAGGCATGGGGTGAAGAATATGCAGCCCTCAGTTTCAGAGAGAGATGTTATCTTTCAAGGATTATTGTCAAGTGAAGAATAGCAAAGGCACAGGAAGGAATAGAAGAACTCAACAGAGCAACCAAGAAGAGACATACAACAAAGGTTGGGTAAGGTAACTCTTCCTTCTTATGATGGTTCAGATAAATGTTCGCATTAGAGCATGGTTACAAAAGTTAGATACATATTTATCATTGAATCCTATGTATGAGGAAGAAGCCCTCAAATTTGCAACTTTACATTTGGAGGGAGTTGCACATGAATGGTGGTACCATGGATTGATCACACAAGGGCATGGTTCCATCACCACCATTGAAGAATTCAGTCAATGTTGACAGAAAGGTTTGATAGAATAGATCCAGAGATTCATTTCAAAGAGTTAGCTCAACTCAAGCAAGAAGGATCTTTGGACAAATATATTTCAGAATTTCAGAGACTTGCAGTGATGGTATCGATGATGTGAGAGAAGACTTGTATTGTTGTTTATTGAAGGACTAGTATAACCATTAAGAGGTCTAGTCAAAGCTTTCAGCCCACCCTCTCTACAAGGGGTTATCAAGAAGTCCTTGGATTTGGAAACTTCAATTCCAAAAAGTAAAAATCTACCTTTTGGACAGCATAGGACTGTACCTTATGGACAGCAAAGGACAACACCTTTGGGGCAGCCAAAGGGGTCTTTTGGACAACCAAGACCTACTTCAAGTGGTGAACAAAGAACACCAAATTTTGGGCAGCAAGGTAAGACATTTCAAGGTAAATCTGATACAAAAGAGTGGCTGAAAAAACAAGGAAATAGAGGCAAGGAATGAGCTAAGAAGAAAAAAATTATGTTTCACATGTAAGGACCCATGGACACCTGACCATCGTTGTCGTGGAAAAGGGGCATCTGTAATGTCCCTTTTTTGGGACATTAATTAATTAAGAATATTGGAGACCTTTAATCCACTCTTCCCATGGATTAAAGGATAAAAATTAGGAAAATGTCATTGCTCCTATTTTAAATTAAATAATTAATTCTCCTCTTATGTTTTATTTTTAATATTAAAAGGAGGGATTAATATTCTATGTGGAGTTCGACTTTTCAAGACAGAAGACTATTTTTAAAAGAGACCCTTCTACATGAGGAAATGCGCCATAGAAAGGAGGGAAACTTGGAGATTTGAAATGCCAAAAGCTATATAAGGAGATGTGGCGACCCCTTGGGGGCATGTTGAGATTTTATTAAAATATCTTCATGCTTGAAGAGGGATGTATGCCCATGTGATCACATTATAAAGGTGTTCTTCAACACCACCATTATTGTGGAGAGTGTGAGACCTTCTAAGCTTTCATTGAGTGAATGTTGCATGATATATTCATTCTATGTTTGGCACATTTATTTGAGAAGGAAATCTGCATGTTATTGATTATTGTTGAAGGGTTTAATAGTGCTTTATGATCTGTTGTTATTGCTGCAATTATTAGAGCCATAACGACTTGCATGAGAGGTTGTTTTGGCATGTTTGGGTGTCTTTTGAGCTAGATCTGCAATCTGATCTGTATTGGCATATTTTTCCAAGTTTGGGGCAGCTATTTTGGGTGTGTTGGAAGGTTAGAAAGAGCTGATAATAATTTATGCAATTTATTCTAACCCTAGCGACTTGATATCAAATTTTTGGGGTTGTTTTGAGGTGGTTTCAGTGATCAGAAAATTCAGATTCATAGTTCATTGGAAAGGCCTTGATTTCTAGTTTATTGTGCATTTTATTTCACGCAAAAATACCAAGTATTGAAGGAGTTATTAATTTTTGAAGTTTCAGTTGTTTTGGGTGCAATTTTAATTAATTAACTGTTATAAAATCAGATCTGGAAAAGATTAGTTTTCTAATTGGTTCTCCCATCTAACCCACTACTTTGGCTTACTCCAACCCCATTTGGGTTGTATTAATGCTGACATTGGGTTATTTGAGGTCGAACTAAGAGGATCTAATCCTTCTAGAGTCGATTTGAGTTAATTAATTTGCAGATTTAAATAATATCCCAAAAGGGGATATTACAACATCCCACTACATTGAAGTAATTTCAGATGATGAAGAAGAAGAAGAAGAGAGTGTTGATCCGGAAGAAGTTGAAGAGCAAGCAAAGGAAGAAGAAATGGTTCCCACGGATGGAACACTAGCTACTTTATCTGGAGCACCTAGATACTATGCTTTCCGTGTGAGAGGTATTCTTCATGGGCAAAGGATCACCGTATTGATAGATAGTGGAGCTACACATAACTTCATTGATGAGAGCTTGGTGACAAGAATGGGATTGAAGATGGAAGATTTCCAAGGCTTCAATGTGACAATAGTGAGATGGATATTCTCTCTCATGCACAAAGAAGATCCCACAACTTGAGCTCACTTTAGGAAGGCATAAGGTAAGTGATGATTTTTATGTCATTGGTATTGGTGAAACAGATGTAGTCCTTGGTGTACAATGGTTGCAATCTTTGGGTGAATTCACCCAAAATTATCAAACCATGGAGTTGAAATTCAAAGTGCAAGACAAGGAAGTGATTCTACAAGGTATGAAGAATGGTGCTCCCCAAGTTGTGACCGCCAAAAGTATGGAAAGATCCTTCAAAAGAGGACAGATTGCATGGGCTACACATTGTTTGGTAAGAAATACATCCTCTTTTTCATCACAACAGTCCTATCATATTGATATTCAGCCTATTCTAGATAAGCATGCTAAGGTATTCAGTGATTTACCTCATGGATTGCCTCCGGATAGAGGATTTCAACATATCATTGAGTTAGAACCTTCTACTCCAATGTAATATCTTCTCCTTACCGCCATCCAAGGGCCTTCAAGGAAGAGATAGAGAAAGTAATCAAAGAATTGTTGGATATGGGATCATATAATGTCCCTTTTTGGGGGCAAAACTAAAGAACGAGGAATTAGCACAAATCCCAACTAATTTAAATCTAAATTTCGGTCTAAAGAAATTGAAATTTAAACCTAGATTAAAACAATGATCAGATTTTCCAAACAACAATGTAAAAATGGATGAAAAACACTTGAAACTCTTCAAATAACTTTGCCAAAATATAAATATGTATTTTAGGCATCAACCAAAGTAATTTTTAACGTGAAATTTGATGGAAAACACTGCTGGAAATTAATTATAAATCAGCGAAGTACAACTCCACAAAAAAATGAAATGAGGGTTTACAAACCCCAAACTTATAAATTATGAGAAAGCCAAATATGAAAAGAAATCTGATTTTGAATGGCAAGCCACGGAAATGCGATTAGGGTTTTTGCGACCCGGACCGAAGTCGTGGAAATGTGGAGAATCTTAGTGGAATCCCCAACAATCCCCCTCGTCTTTATAGGATTAGTAGATATTGAGGACAATGGATCGGAGATTCTTGTGGTCCTGGAGGTGGCGCGATAATTACTAGGAAGGATGCCGCCGCATCAAAACTATGATAGGATGAGTAAGAAAGATCAAGCACTTTCCTAGCAGAGATCGAAAAATGAGCAGTGCCGTCCTCTGGTTTCGATGCACAAAATCCCCCGCATTGAATAGTGGTTCGAGTAAGTTTGATTCTCGAGGGGGCGGAAAAAACAGCAATCTCGGGGTTCCAATGGCCTAAGTAATGGCGGTTCATCCATTCCCGTCCATACTTCCTTCAAGTTCGCTGCTCTACATAGTTTGCCTCTCCCCCAAACAACCCCCGTGCATACATTGTCGACTTAGCCGAAGAGATTCCGATGCTTAGTCCGAAAAACCAGAGGTGGCGGCTCATTTTCTCTCCCTACCCCACCGGCTATTATTGGAAGATTTAATGGGCTATGGTCGGAGGCCAATGCTCTAACCTAGTGAATCTTTGAAAATTGGTCCAAAGCTTGTGAGATTTCGCTCTGTTCCAAGGGATTCTTCATTGTTCACTTCTAAGTCGTGGAGGATTATCACAAATGTCTTTCGGGCGGCCCGTGGTTTTAGGGTAACGCAGGGTTGTTTCTCACCCCATGGTTCCCCAAATTCGATTTGAACACCCTCTTAGTAAGCAAAATGCTTGTGTGGGTTCGGCTCCCGAACCTTCCCCTTCACCTTTGGCATGCCCTAGAAGATATCGTCCACGCTCTTAGGAGATTTCTGAAAATCAATTACTCCAGGGCTGCGTTAGGCATCCGCACCTTCGCTTAATTTGTGTTGAAATTGTTCTCAACAAGGGTCTACCGTATAAAATCATTCTGAAAGTGGGAAATATACAGCATGAGCAACCATTGGATTATGAAAATACGGCATTTCAGTGTCATCTTTGCAAGACTCCCGGCCATTTACAGGCATCTTGCCCGTAAATAAGAAGGAAGAGCATTCGAAGAATAAGAAGATGCAACCTGGCAGTGGATGGTACAACCACCCCCTTGAACATGTGGGTGTAGTTGTAGCTAAGGTCGATTGCCAAGGGTCGAGGTAAGAAGAATCAAAAGAGAGAAAGGAACGACAAGAAGAGAAGAATGTGGCTAGCGGATTGAAAAGAGGACACGAATCCGACATTTCAGAAAAATTGGATTCTGATCAGGAACATACCCCTGATCATTCAGCACCTAACTTGGATCCCAATAGTATGCAAATGGTAGTTTTTTCAGAGCAGGGTCCATGGCATGAGGTCAAGAAGAAAAAAGGCAAAAGGGACGCTATGCTAACATGTTAGATTTTTATCCTCTGATCATTGGCAGTTTCGGTTAACACCTTGTATGGTGTCCAAGGCAGTATGGACTTAATTCCATTGTTTACTCGCTGCCTTGTCTGTTGTGGTATCTATTGAATATTTTTCAGTATTCGGGTAGAGACCCTTGAACTCCCCGGCTCATAGCTTCAAGGATGGAGGGTTTTCGTTCTCTTCTTGGAAGAGCCACACACTTGGATTTTTGCCCAAGAGTGGAAAGAACAATGAGCAACAACCCAAAAGTCCAATTTAGAGAAAATACGCCAAAAGTAGATGCTTCAAATGAAGTCCTTAATCTCTTTTTATATCCCAATCTTGGTGCCAAAGGCCAAACATGCATGGCCGACCTCATAAATCTTCTTTTTATCTTTTATTTGACTTTTAAAAATGCACCAAACCCAACCGACCCCTTATAATGGGAATTACAAAGATAAAAACATAAATATGAATGAGGAAAATGGAAATATAACCCACGATCTTCCCTTGCTCATCCATTGCTTGCCTTCGGAAAGAGGAAAGGCAAGGAATCCTTTATTTTGGATTAATTCGAAAAAGGGACATTACAATCCTCCCTTCCCGAAATTGCTTGTCCTCAAGCAATTGTAAGTACCCGGATCCCAAATGAATCAATTGCTTCTTCTTTGATGTACCTACACATGAAGCAAACATATCAAAGAAAACAAGAGTGTTTAACAACACTTTTAAACTCTCCTTATCATGCCTTAGGGACATGATAGCTAGCTCTCTTCCATTGCTTGACACCATCTCATAATTTCCATCCAAATGATGGCTTCCCAACACTTCAGTAATGCTGTCCCAAAACAGCTGTAATCATGCATTTTTCTTTCAAAAATCAGAATGTTCAAGTCTGAAAACAACACATCATAATCTGATTTATTCCCTCCTTTCAACTGAGATCTTCTTTCCTCATCATTCCATGATGGAATGCTCTTCAAAAATGAAAACATACTGCTGTTCATGGCTGCTAATGGCAGCCCCAAATCTGATTTTTGCAAACTCAGCCCTATAACCATGGCATAACAACTACCAAACTGAAATCTTATGGAAAAAACCAAATTTGTGAGTAGCATAGGGACTGAAAATTGTCTTACATGGGCTGGAAAATGAAGATCAACAAGCCTATGGTTGAAATCAGCAAACATATTAGCCCTTAACACAACATTCTTGCATTCCTTCCTTGCCCAACTTGGCGTGAAAATGGCTTTCAACAAGAAAGCTCCATTTGCTCTTAATCCCTCAAGTGTTCCCCATATGGAGGTCATACTATGCATGCCCGGAATTAACCATAAATTATCACCATGAAGCATTCTACCAAAGAGTAAACCCTTGCTATCTTCTATGCATTGAATGCCCCGAAGATGTGCTTTCTTCCTTTTCATGCTAGCCATGCTTGGAAGTATATCATTGCATTTCCACATAAGATGCATACAACACATGCTAAAACTTATACTCACCTCTTTTGGAAGGTTGTTACCTTGCTGATTTGGTTTTCCAATGGTTGACTTGAAGCTACCCCACCAAATTTCCTTCCCTGTTAAGTTTGGATCAGTCCATAGAAGTGCGGATGAGTGGGTGTAGTGTCCATGAACAGCCCTACATTTCTTTGTAAGCAATGCCCAAGATGTTGGAATGTTAGCCTTGCTCAACCTCCAAGTGAAAACCTTCTTACCCATCATATTAAGAGGAAAGAGTGTCCCCAAATCAGCCTCTTTCTCGCTGCCCATGGAAGGTATGCACAGCCCCATGCATAGTTTTGAAGAGGACAGCCCCTCATAGCTGTAGTCTAACTCAAAATTCTTGATTGTTATTGACATAGGAAGGGTGTAACAGTTGTGATACTTGAAGTCCCTTCCGCATATCATATTAAATCCAAAATTCTTCATCAAAAATATCAACCTACAGCTGTTCAAGGAGAGAACTATCCATCCAAAATGCAAATTTAGGAAGAGTATTTTACCTTGGCTGTAGCAGCGTGTTGTCTCATGCAAAATTGGCATGATGGTGGTGGAAGACCATCTTGTTTCCCATGCAAACACTAGATCCTCAACTGTGGATGAGAAATACATTTTTCTTGTGATTGCCAATTTGCTTATGGCTGCCATAAGGATGTAGACAGCAGACCTCAAGTTTGTAACAGCATCCTTCCAAAGGTTCCTTGCATCCCAAACTTCTAGGTGCAAACAACCCGGAATTTGCAAGGAAGAATTTATGTGCCCCTTGTCCCTCCATATATTCTTTCTCTTATCAAATTGATCTCGCTGCCCCCATGATACAAATATAGCAGCGACATAGGAGGAATCAAAAATTTGAATTATGATGGTCATACCTAGGGCTGCCCACAAAGAGTTCCCTTCTTAGGGCTGAAGTAGAATCCCTTCCCCATTCGGTACCTTTCATCCTCACAAAATTGTTAGAATATTCCTTATGATGATCAAAATATTGTAAGGACATAGCATGAAGGTGATGAAGCAATCCCTTAGAAAAATGATGCAATTGCTTACCATAGGTTGCTTGTCCTGAAATTTCCAGCGAACTGAAAGTGATCATAGGCACCCGGAAAAGCACTCTTTTCATCCATATGAACCCCAACAAGGTTACCCAAAAGTCTTGGTCCATTGACCCTATGCAATTCTGATTCTTCTCCATCCTTAGCATCATGAAGTCTTCCCATTTGCCGTGATTTGCTTTGGAGCATTAAATTTGCCCCAAGGTCATCCCTTTCAACTAATTGCCCATGATCATAAATCTGAAATGGCATGGCATAAAGAAATAAATCTGAATTACCTTCATACCTTTGGTTGTCTTTTGGCAATTGGGTTTCAACCTTCAGCTTCTCTTCATCATCTTGTAAATCAGATTTTTCTTCTTTATTCTCCTGTAATGTGTCATCATTAGAAATCATAGAATCATCATGAAATATCAAAGGATTTATACCTTCCAACTCGTGCTTCATGATTTCTCTTTCTTTTCTAGGCTTATGCTTCCAAATCTTCAAACCCTTGGCCTCTCATATTGTTGTTATAAAAATCAGTCAAGGGCTCATCCTTGGGAAGAGTGATGGGTGCTTCATTGGGTTCCTTCGATTGTTCTTCTTCCTCCACTTGTCCATCGTCATTACTTTTTGGCATGTGCACATGGAGCCTCTTTGTATTCTTTAGGCAAAGCCATGATTAACATTACTCAATTTGACTCTTGGAGGTGTTGTCCTAAACAAACCATGGGAAGTTGATTGTTCATCTCTTGGAAAAATGGTTTCCAATCATTCCTTTTTCTTCCCCCACTTGTTCACCATCCTCCTTTTCAATCTTGAATCCACACATGTTGAAATATTATCAATATCAGGCTTGGATTAACAATTACCTCATAATGATGCCTATTCAGAACAATGATGGGATCAAGGGTGAATCTTCATCCTTCATGGCTCCGTTTCTCTCAAAGTGCAGATCTGATTTTTCACCAGCATGTTTGTGATTGTTGAGGCTTCAACATTTGTCATGAGGACTTGAGAACCTTCTACCTTCAATCTCTTCTTTATGTATGGCATTCATACTCATGAGTGTGGGGTCCCTAGGGAGGGTTGACCCCTTATTTGTTGCTTGGGGTTTTAGCCCCATGATCCCCACTCTTTATGAACTCCAACTTCATTCAACTCTTGAAGAGATAGGTAGGGCATCATTGTGTCTTTTCTAGAAAATATCTATACTCTTCATACCATGTACCGATGTTTCTTCCTTTGGATGATGGACAATTTATGACTTCCTTTGAAGAGATCCTTCCACCATTGGAGCCTTGAACGGTATGGATCAGCCGTCCATCCATGTTAGCCAATCTTTCTTGCCCTAGGGCAAGCCTTTCAATCCTAGCATCCCTAAAAATTCTATCCATCCCTTTGATCTTCAAACCCTCAGGAGGGAAGACCGAAGCTCTGATACCACTGTAATGTCCCTTTTTGGGGGAAAAACTAAAGAACAAGGAATTAGCACAAATCCCAATTAATTCAAATCTGAATTTCAGACCAGCAAACTGAAATTTAAACCCAGATTAAAACAACGATCAAATTTTCCAAACAATGTAAAAAATGGATGAAAAACACTTGAAACTCTTCAAATAACTTTGCCAAAATATAAATATGTATTTTAGGCATCAACCAAAGTAATTTTCAACATGAAATCTGATGGAAAACACTGCTGGAAATTAATTATAAATCAGCGAAGTACAACTCCAAAAAAAATTATGAAATGAGGGTTTACAAACCCCAAACTTCACAAAGAATAGTAGATTCCGGCTTTATAAATTATGAGAAAGCCAAATATGAAAACAAATATGATTTTTGTGCCCTAGAAGGCACCAAACTCCACACTAGGGTAAGTCGCTCCACCTAGGAGAGACCCAACAATGCATGTAAATATCTGAAAATGTCTTCTCTTCCTCCAAATCTGCAATATGCCTTCAAACCAAACAAGGATGGAGGGTTTTCGTCCCCCAACCAGCCACAAGAAGGGTTTTCATCCTTCTTGGAAAAGCCACACACTTGGATTTTCCCAAGAGTGGAAAGCAAACAGCCCAAAAGTCAAATTTAGAGAAAATGCGCCAAAAGTAGATGCTCCAAATGAAGTCCTTAATCTCCTTTTATATTCCCAATCTTGGCACCAAAGGCCAAAAAGCTTGGCCGACCTCCATAAAACAGTATTTTATCTTTTATTTGACTTTTAAAAATGCACCAAACTCTGTCAAACCCTTATAATGGGAATTTACAAAGATAAAAACATAAATATGAATGAGTAAAATGGAAATATAACCCACGATCTTCCCTTGCTCATCCATTGCTTGCCTTCGGAAAAGGGAAAGGCAAGGAATCCTTTATTTTGGATTAATTCGAAAGAGGATGTGTGTTGATTACAGGTTGTTGAACAAGAAGACAATAAAAATAGGTACCCCATACCACGGATTGATGAGTTGCATGGAGCAGTGTTCTTTTCCAAGATTGATCTAAGATCCAGGTATCATCAAATCCGGGTAAGAGAAGAGGATGTCCACAAGACAACCTTTAGATGTCATTTTGGTCATTTTGAATTCCTAGTAATGCCTTTTGGGTTAACCAATGCCCCCGCTACATTTCAGTCATGTATGAATCATGTTTTTAGAGAGCATTTGAGGAAATTTGTATTGGTATTCTTTGATGACATTTTGATTTATAGTAAGTCATGGGAAGAGCATTTGAAGCATTTGGATATGGTATTAAGCATTTTGGAACAACAATCTCTCTTTGCCAAATTATCAAAATGTGAGTTTGGAATGGAAGAAATTTTGTATCTTGGACATGTCATCAATGCTCAAGGAGTACAAGTGGATCAACAAAAGATCCAAGCTATCATGGATTGGCCTCCTCCCACCACATTGACTCAACTAAGGGGATTCTTGGGTCTTTGTAGCTACTACCGAAGATTTGTGAAAGGATTTTCACAACTTTCAGCCCCCTTGACAAATTTGACAAAGCATGGAGCTTTCAGTTGGTCATCTTCAGCCCAACAAGCATTTGATAAGCTCAAAAAGGTAATGAGTTCATGCCTGTACTTGTTGTTCCATATTTTTCAATTCCTTTTGTTGTTGAATGTGATGCATCCGAAGATGGTATTGGGGTTGTTTTGATGCAAAATAAGCATCCAATTGCATTTGAGAGTAGAAAACTCAAAGATATTGAGAAAAAATACTCTATTTATGATAAGGAAATGTTGGCAATCATGCATGCCTTGGTGAAATTCTGGCAATACTTAGTTTGTGGCAGATTTGTGGTGAAGACGGATCACAATAGCTTGAGGTATTTTCTCAACCAAACTGATTTGAATGAAAGGCAACAAAAGTGGGTGAGTAAAATTCAGTCTTTTGACTTTGATATTGAGTTTATGAAAGGGAAAAATAACATAGTGGTTGATGCATTGTCAAGGAAAGCCATATTGTTGTTCTATGACAGAAATTACAACAGATTGGAGGGCTGTTATAACAGCAGAATATGCAAAAATCAGTTTGCTAGTGCTGTCCTAGAAGGAGAAATTGAAGATGAAAGATACAAGGTGGTTGATGGCATTATACTCTACAAAAATAGAGTCTATTTGACTCCGAATCCAAGGTAAAACATAAGATTTTAGAGGCTATGCATGATTCTCCCTTGGCTGGTCATCCGGGTACTTTAAAACATACAAACAAATTAGGGAGAAATTTGTTTGGAAAGGGCTCAAAGGAGAAGTTCAACACATAAGGGAATGTCTCACATGCCAACAAAGTAAAGCAGAACATGAATTTCCAGCAAGTCTTTTGCAGCCTCTACCAATTCCAAATAAAAATGGGAGAGTATTTCTATGGATTTCATCACCGGACTCCCACGGTTCAAGGTAAGAGTGTTATTTATGTTGTGGTGGATAGACTTACTAAGTATGCACATTTTTTTCCTCTTCCCACTAAGTTTGATGGACCACTAGTGGTTGGGATATTTTTTAAAGAAGTTTTTAGACTTCATGGGTGACAAAGAACATTGTGAGTGACAGGGACAACAGGTTTATGAGTTCTTTTTGGCAAGAACTCTTTCATCTTTCAGGTACAAAATTGACTCCTAGTACAAGCTACCATCCCCAAATGGATGGGCAAACTGAAATTGTCAACAAATGGATAGAAGGGTACTTAAGGAGTTTTGTTACAAGTCAACAATCAACTTGGATCAAGTGGTTGTATTTGGGGGAGTTTTGTTACAATACTTCCTATCACATGTCTATTGGTATGTCACCCTTCAAAGCTTTGTATGGTTATGATGTTTTTTCTTTTGTGGATGTTGTCATTCTAGATAGTAGAGTTCCAGGGGCTAAAGATTTGGTACAACAAAGTCAAGACATCATGAAAGCACTCAAAGACAACCTCCTACATGCCCAAAATCAGCAAAAATTGTATGCAAATCAATGAAGAGTTGAGAGGTCATTTGAGGTAGGAGATATGGTTTTTTTAGGCTGCAACCCTATAGACAATCTTCCCTCAAAGGGAAGGGAGTTGAAAAGTTAAAACCAAGGTTTTATGGTCCCTACAAGGTCATAAGGAAGGTGGGGAATGTTGCATATGAACTAGAGCTTCCGGCACAAAGTAAAATTCACAATGTCTTTCATGTTTCATGCCTCAAAAAGGCATTAGGACAACATATCACTCCTTTTAAGCTGCCCCCTCTTGATGATGAGGCGAATTGGTCCTAGAACCAGAAGCCATAATGGAGGTTCATGAAAAGAAGTTGAGGAACAAGATCATAAGAGAGTATTTGGTACGATGGAAAGGTCTACCTCTTGAGGATGCTACATGGGAAGGTGCAACAATTTTGGAGCATCCAAGCTTGCAATTGCTTGAGGGAAAGCAATTTGGGGAAGGGAGGACTGAAATATCCCCTTCTCAAAAATTAACAGTCGAAGACCCTTAGCCTATTTTTTTGTTTCTCGACGGCTAAGGGATGGAAAAAAGGGAAACTAGTCCTAATAAATTAATTTTAAGTGCATAATGAAATTTTATTATAAGCACTTAAATTAATTATTAGTGACAAAATAAAAAAAGAAAAAAAAATAGTTACTTTATTTTTATTTCTCCCTAGTGGAAAAATGCAACCCATATGGGGATCAAATAAAGCAAGGGGAAAATATTAAATAAGGTAAAGTGAGCTGATTGGTCCTTTGTGTGGCTAATTCACCAAGAAAAGTTATAAAAGCAAGTCGCCATGCATGGAGAAGACATCTTTTTGCATCATATAATTTCTGAAATTTGGTCTAAGCTTGCATGCTTTCCAATTTTACTTCAAAGGACGAAAACCCTCTTTTGCCTAGGTAGAAGAACGAAAACTCTTCTCTCTTTTTGTTTTTTCCATTGAGTTTTCAAGGATCATTTTTGAATTCTAGGAGTATTTGAAGGGAAAAGTTGCAGATCTATATTGTTTCCAGCTAGGGTTTGAAGGTGGAAGATTGTTGTTGATTTCTACCTTGCATTTTCAGCCTTTTTCTATTGGAGCGACCCACTTATGGGAGTGTTCTGAACACTTTAGGGCACATTTGGATCAGATCTGATTTTCAGTTTAATTATCAGATTTTTAGAGGCCAAATTCAGCTAGTTTGCATATATTTTGGGCTTGGGAAACTTCACTTTCAACTAAGTCTATAAGCTGTTCATCTGCATATTTTTAAATAAAATTCCAACCCTCTTTTGGTCAGAAATCTGGTATTTTCCTGATGTTCTTGCATATATAAAATTTCTGATTTGTTTTGGTAAAGATTTGAGTGATTTTACTTCAGTTTTGTGGAATAACAACTCCTAGAGCAAGTCGCATTTTCCTAAATAAATTCAGATCTGCAGTAATTTTATCAAGTATATATATTCTATAATTTGTTATTAGAGATCAGATTTGTGGCTGTTCCTTTTGGGGGCATAAATTGTCCTATGGGAGCTTTGTGGTGTAAGTCATCTTTCTAACATGAATGAGATGAGTTTGGAAAATGTGGATCATGAACCCCAAATCATAATGGAAGTTGTTTTAGACCTTGTGACTGTTATTTCCTGTTGGTTTCACATTCTATTTGCAGCCACCAAGTGGATTTCGATCACAAGGAAGTGGTGCTCTTCTTCTAGTGACATTGACAAGGTAAGGGTAACTCTCACAAGATGTTTGTTGGCCACTACAATTCTGAATTTGAGTAATGAAATGCAATGCTACAACCATGATGAGATGTTTTTCCCAATTTCATTTGTTGGGCTGTGCATATCTTCTTGGGACAACAATAGAGGGGCAGGTTTGAAGACATTCTTTTCATTTGAAATTGTGTGTAAGAGGGTTCACTCATTGAGAACAATTAAGGCCAATGTTCCAACATATTTGGTATTGTTTGGGACGAAATTCTGGGAAAAGTATGGTTGTTATACTTACATACCAACACTCATAAGTTCTGATCCAAACCCAAATCAGCAAGGTAACAACCATCCAAAAGAGGTGAGCATAAGTATTGGTATGTGTTGTTTACATCTTATGTTGAAATGCAATGATAAAGGGAAGAAGGCAATGCTTCCAAGCATGGCTAGCATGAAGAAGGAAGAGGCCTATCTTCAGGGAACTCAATGCATAGAGGCTAGCAAGGGTTTACCCTCATGGTGATAATTTTTGGTTGGTTCGGGCTTGCACAATATTACCTTCTTGTGGGGAACACTTGAAGAATTAGGAACAAATTGGAGCTTTCTTGTTGAAATCCATCTTCTACGCCAAGTTGGGACAAGGATGGGTTGCAAGAATCTTGAGTTAAGGGCCAATATGTCTGCTGATTTCAACCATAGACTTGTTGATCTTCATTTTCCAGCTTATGTAAGACAATTTTCAGTCCCTACACTACTCATGAATTTGCCTTTTTCATAAGATTTCAATTTGATAGTTGTTATACCATTGTCTTAAGGTTGAACATGCAAGAATCAAATTTGGGACTACCATTAGCAGTCATGAACAACTATGAACTTATATTTTCAAAGGAAATTTCATCATGGGTTGATGTGGGAAGAAGGCTACAACTGAAAGGAAGAAACAAATCAGATTTGATAGCCTTGAATTGGATAAGATTCCATGAGATTTATAGCTGTGGTGAATTGTTTCCAGCCTATTCACAATCTAATTTGAGTCTTGTGATAAGAGGGATAGCTGGTCCAACTGACTATTCATCCGTTCCTTGCTCTAGGACGAAACTACAGCAATTTGGAAGGATTTTGATATAGCTGAGCATGCCAAAAAAGAGATGTCACTGTTGTTTTTAAAAGGGAGATAAAGAGGATTTCAATGAAGAGAAGGGAAGTAGAGGTATGAGTTTGTTTGGGTTTAAGCTCCTTCATTTGACAGGCATGGGATCCAGATTATGGGAGCACTACAACATGTTCCTTCACCTTGATATGATGATACTTAGACATATAAGCTTGCAATTGCTTGAGGCAAACAATTTTGGGAAGGGAGGATTGTAATGTCCCCTTTTTCAAACTAGCACCAATTGAAGACTTCTTGTCATTTCTCTTCCCGTGGCCAAGAAGGAATTACACAAGGGAAGTCCTTGGGTTTCGTTTTTATTTTCTTTTATTGTTATTAATGTTTTTCTTTGGTGTTTTACTCCCTAAGGCAGGTCGGTTGGGATTATAATGCTCTCAACATGAAATTAAAAGATAAAGTAAAGCTCATTAAAATGTCACTTGCAAGGTTGGGAAGTTTCCAACATGGAAATAGAAGATAAAGCAAGCTTAAGAGGTCGATCTACACCTTATGACTCTTGGCGCCAACCAAAGGGTATAAGAGGAGTCTTAGGGGCTCATTTGCACATCACTTTTGGCATATATACTTTATCTATTTGGACTCTAGGGCTGTTTGCTCTATTTCCAACTCCACTAAGGGTGAAAATCCATAGTGTGGCATCCAAGGAGGATGGAAACCTTCCTTGTGGCATTTGGAGAATGAAAACTCTCCAAATTGGGTGGTGTGAAGGAGAATATTGAAGATCCTCTTGCTGGTTTATATCTAGGGCATCAAGAAGAAGACCTACAAAGAGCTTTTGCATGATTTGGAGTCCCTCTCCTAGGGAGCAACTAGGGTTGGAGTCATTTTAAGTGCCTTCTAGGGCATGAAACTCATTTATTATTTGATATTCAGACTTGACATAATTTATAAGGCTGAAATCATTCATATTTGGTTATTGTTGGGGTTTGGAAACCTCCATTTTGATTATTTCTCTTAGTTGTACTTCTGTTGTTCATAAAATAATTTTCTAGCTGAGTAGTTGATTGATTTTCATGGTGAAATTGTTCTAAAGTATTCCTAAAAGGTCTATAAATATTGTGGATGAGTTGTAGGGTGATATTTGGGTGAAATCTTGTGTTTTACAAGCTGCTGTTCCAAAAATCAGACTGCTGTTCCGTACTGATTTAATTTTCAGTTTGCTGGTCCAAAAATCAGATTTAAATCAGATTGGGGTTTGTGCTAATTCCTTCTTTTTCAGTTTCAGCCCTAAAAAGGGACATTACATAGGGTGTCACCAATTGTTTGTAGTGTGATTCATTAACTAATGATGAAACATTGATGGCTGACAACTTTATCCCAATCTCCATAGGTGTGGGAGTGGGGTTGTAATTTGTCATCCCAAACTTCTTCTAGAGATTCATCACATACTTGACCCGAGCTATGAAAATAAGATGTTCATGTTTCCCTAAGCAATAACGTAGGAGGACTAGATTGGTCATGCCAAGAGTAGCACATAAATATGATTTCACTTGTTGAATTGTAGTGGCCCCACTACTTGTAATGGCAAGATCATAAACATATACAATAAGAATCATATTACTTGCACCATCACTTTTGACATAATGATTTGAATAAAAAGACTCTTTTTGAATCTAGAATCTTGGAGATGTTGTTCAATTTTAATATACCAGGCTCTTGGAGCCTGCTTGAGTCCTTACAAAGACTTAATCAACCTACAAACCAAATTATCACAACCAGGTATATGAAAACATTCGGATGCACCATGTAAACCTCCTCGTCCAAATCTCTATTCAAGAAGGCACTCTACATCCATTTGAAACACCTTCCAACCATACTCAACCGAAATGTGACCATCTTGGCTATAGGAGCAAAAGTCTCCCCATAGTCCACTCCCTCCAATTCTGAAAAGCTTTTCGCAACAAGATGAGCCTTGTACTTGTCCAAATTACCATCGGTTTTGCATTTGAATTTGTAAATACCCATTTGCATATAATGGGTTGTTTACCTAGAGGTAATTCCACCAGCTACCATGTATGGTTCTTCATCAAGACATCATATTTAGCATGCATGGCAATATCCCATTTAGGTTTGTTTTTTCGCTTCAAAATATCGTTGTGGTTCAGGTACCATAGAAATATTAGAAGAAAGCAAAATGAACATGCTCAATTAAGCCAACCTTTTTCCCAATCCTTCGGGCTTGTGCATCTGATTAAGGAATTTTATCCTCCCGCACATCTTGTATAGTGGAGTAAAACCACTTAGGCCTTTGTTGCATGTGAGAAGCTTGTGATGAATTATTTTCAACTAGATTGTTGACCGACATGGTTTGGCCTCGCTGATAGACTTGTGCAGTATTAGAAACATCAGCCACGGGCTGTTGCATTGGATTTTGTTAAGGAGTACTAGATGAACTAGATTCCTCATCTTTCAAAGGAATCACAACACTAGAGTCAAGTACCTTAGTGATTGCTTGTTGGTTACAAACAAAGAAGGATTTTGTCTCCTTCACATCAACATCTTGACTAATGATTATCTTGTTAGTGGAAATATCAATAAGTCTACCAGCCTTATATTGGTCACTAGGTTTTATTCTCTTTCTGAACTGGAGCTGAAATCTAAATTTTTGTTTTCTATAGATTGAGCAACTCAAACTTGGATTACTTTAGTGGGCATCATTTAAAAAATAGTATCAACTTCTAAATCTATTTGTGCAAATACTTTCAGCACTTATTCAAATTTGGGATTATTTTTCAATGCTTGCTAGTGGATTTGTACTTTTGGATGCACTAGGTTTATATTTAATAATAGTCAATCCATCATTCTTTTATTGCAGGCTGCAATTCCACAAATTATAGAAAAAACAACAGAAGACTTTTTTGGGCACATGCTGAAATTGCTGAGTCGTGCTGCTGAAATATGCTACAATCGCATTCAAAAAATTGATCTTCTATTTTGCCCTGCTAAACCTCAAGGTTCTATGTATGTGATGGTAAGAAAAGATGTCTTTATCTGCAAAGTTTTAATTGACAAATTGTTTTGTAGTACTACTACATTGAAAGCATGTCATTCAAAAGAAATGTTTCTCAGGTCTAGGGAATAGATGGTGTCTGGTTAGAAGAATTTTCTTATTTCAAGCACTAATATCCAATAGGGAAAGAGGCTAGAGAGTGAGAACCCCAAAGTGGCGGATTACATTCGCTGCTCCAACCCCCTATTAACAAATGTTTATAGTGCTTGTGTGCTGAGTGGGTCCCTCTGTTGTGTGATTATGCCAAAAATATGGGAAAAAATGTTATTAGGGTAATGACTACTCATGGAAGTATTCTTTAAATGACTTGAACACACGAGAGTAAAATCCCATAAATATTAGTAATTTAATTAAATTGCTCATGTAAGCTTCAATTAATTAACAATATCCAATTTATAATTGAATGTTTCCCCCTCCCCACAATAATCTTGAATTTTGATATTATCCATGGTGCTTATTACTCTTTTGGATATTTATTTAGATGCTAAATGGGTCCCCTTGCTCTGTGATTATCACCAAAACTACAAGGAGAGATGTCATCAGGGTAATGACTACTCATGGAGGTCATCTTGAGATGACAAACACACAAGAAAAATCCCTTAAAAAATAATAGTTTAATTGAATTATTCGTGGAAGCCTTCAACTAATTAACAACATCCAGTTTATGATTTGAATAAGAGTGATTTCCCCCTCCCCTCTATAATTTTGAATTATCCATGGCACATATCGCCCTTTTGCATATTTTTTCGCGAAGCTGTTGTTTGTAAGGTAAAGTTAAACACATCTGGCTTTGAAGACATAAATGATGACAATATCAAGTTTATGATTGAATAAGAATGTTTTTCCCCTCCCCACAATAATTTTGAATTATCCATGGCACATATTGCCCTTTTGGATATTTATCCCAGTGCTGTTGGTTGGCAGGTAAAGTTAAATACATCTGGCTTTGAAGACATAAGAGATGACATTGAGTTTTGCGTACTGCTTGCTAGAGAAGAATCAGTCATAGTTCTACCAGGTAAGGCCATATTCTTACTATCTCCTAAGTTTTGTAAGGGACAAGAAATATATTCTGGATGTATAATGTGTTTCTTTGTAGTGTTCAGTTGAGTAATGTATTTTTATTCCTCAATTTTCTCTGTTCATCATTGCAGGAACCCCTCTTGGAATGAAAAGTTGGATACGTGTTACTTTTTCAGTTCCTCCTGATATATTAGAAGAGGCATTTGACCGGATAGAATCCTTCTGCAGGCGGCATGCCAAAAATGTATAGATTATCCAGAATTCTACACACATGTGAGATACATAGTACATTGCCTGATATGTGTGTTCTTTGGTAGGTTTTATGACTTCAAACCTGTGATTCTGGTCAAGGCTTTATTGACCAATAATAGTGGTGAAAGGTGAGCATTTGTTTCTTAGAGTTCAGCCAAAGCTGAACATAATTATTGTGCACAATACAAACAAATAATTTGGCTTTGTAACTTGTAATTGCTTCATTGGTCTTACATAAGTTTACTTCTTTAGGTTGTATTACTTTGAATGTATGATTCTGGTCAAGGATTTATTGACCGATAGTAATGGTGAAAGGTGAGTATTTGTTGTTAGAGTTCAGCCTAAGCTGAACATCATTGTTGTGCACAATACAACTGAATAATTTGGATTTGCAACCTGAAATTGCTTCATCAATCTTACCTACAGTTTACTTCTATAGGTTGTATGACTTTGAACCTGTGATTCTGGTCAAGGCTTTATTGACCAATACTAATGGTGAAAGGTGAGCATTTGTTGGTTAGAGTTCGGCCTAAGCCGAACATAATTGTTGTGCACAATACAACCAAATAATTTTGCTTTGTAACCGGAAAATGCTTATCAGTCTTATATACAGTTTTACTTCTTTAGGTCTTGAATAGAAAAGTTCTTTTATGTTGTATGCAGCTTGTGAATATATTTTATTTATAGTTTCTGGGATTTCCACTAATATTTCAATTCTGAGAATTTAATCTTCACCTTTTTTTTTTTCAAATTCAAATTAAAAGTGTAAAGATTATTCGAAGTTGGTGTCATAACTACTAAGAGAAAGGAAGATTTGGGTCATGCCATTTCAGCAGAAGACTAAGTAAACATGTTGAAGATTGTAAAATGAAATGGATAGTGCTGAAGAATGTAAAGTGAAATGGACTATAAATAATATTATATTAGTGTGTTACAGCCCTAGTTTTCTGCTTGATTCAGCCTAAGATCACTCCATTATATATTCTACATATTTGGTTGTATAACCCAGTCTAGACAAACCCTCTTGCTGGCTATGCAAGGGTGATGGAAATTGGACTTTACCGGGCACGAGGAGGGGCAGCTCCAAGTGGTGGACTCCCTGCTCTCATATTTGTGTTAATTGTATTCCCTAGGACCTTAGGATCACATGCAGGTCGGGTGTGACGGGAATGGTAGTGCACGCTGGGGATGGAGAATTGTGGTGTGAGCACGGACTGCCCTTGGTGGTCAAGGTTTGAACTCAAAGGATGCTAAGAAGCTTGCTCATGTGTTTTTCCCTGACTGCCACTGGCCCAAAAACATCTAGATAATGGAAATGAGTGTTCAAATTACATCAATACTGAGTGCAAAATAGGGACTAGATAAAGAAAAAACATTAAAAGATGAAATAAGGAGGTCCCCATCCTAGCTTGATAAAGATAAAAAGAAGAAATCCCAACAAAATAAAATATAGTCTATAAGTGGGGAATACAAAAGGGTTAGAAAGGTATTGAAAAGGTGGAATACAAAGTTATATATCTAATATCTTCCTTCAACCCAAGAGATTTAATGGGGTTGAAAGCTTATTTGGAAAGCTTTAAGATCCCACTGAAAATTCAGTCCCAGTGTGAATTTCAATGGGCATATTATTGCATGAAATGAGACTTCCAGACATTGCGCTCAAGGAAAACAACAGGATATAAAGACTGCATTTTTAAAAAGTATTCATATCTAGGGGTTAGTGGAAGGAAAAATCAGACATAGAATCCAGGTAGCATCTTTGATGAACTGCATTAAAATATGCCTATTTCAAAACAGCTTTGGTGCTCAAAATCATATATTGGCTCAACATCACTCCAAGGTATGTCTAGATGAAATTAGTGTTGTTCCAATCCTTTATACTATGTCCACCCCATTTTAGGGGCTGAATTTTTGAAAGTGTCTTTGCAATTCTTTGTCATAACTTATGCAGACCGTTTTACTTGTATGCACAGAGAATTTGGTTTGTTTTTCCTTTGGTAGCACAATCATTCTGAAAATGTTTTATTGCATATTTGCCCCATTGCAAAGCTGTTATATGGTAAGTTCATGTACTCCTAGGTGCGCACTGTCTAGAAAAGGGCTATTGGAAGGCACAATCAGACCTCGATTTCAGCTAACTTGATCTGCATTAGAATATGCCTCTTTTAAAACAAGTTTGGTGCTCAAACCATATATCGGATTGGCATCAATTCAGGCTGTCTAGAGGAAATTAGTCTTCAAATACAATTTTTTTTCGGAATAATCTATGTAAAAAAAATTGAATTGACTTTTCTGGACACACCACACTATCAGTCATCAAGAAGAAACTTATGTTAGGATTGTGGACTAAAGCTCTTTATATAGATTACTAGTAAAGTATATGTAGATGCCCATTGGACCCTCCAAAAGAGAGAGCAATAAATAAATAGCTGTTACAATCATTTAAAGATTGTAACCCACTCATTCATAAACACTAAATGCACATCTCCTAAAGTGGGGTCCATTTTTAACATGTAGATAATGATTCTCAAACTTTGGCTTTAGATACATGCATTTTTAACTAGTAAATTTTATGTTGCCAACAATATTAATTTGAGCATGGAAGTATTCAACCTTATCTCTACCATTTTAACAATCTAAATTTGTGTCTTTAACATACATCTTCTACTAAGGTTCAATGGGAAGCAGTTGAGGGCCTTCTTAAAATAGTCCATGAAATGGTTGGAAACCATTGGAGACATCGAGAGAACCCATTACCATGTTGTTAATATGGTCATAAATGACACCCCTAAAAGATAAGAAATTAGAACTCAAACAAAAATCCACCATCACTATTGTTTATTCATGTGTGTACGATCTAACCACTATTTGATTACATCCTTAATTAATACCACATCAAAACTCATGAGCAAGTCTTCCTCCTCAATCCCCGTCCTTTTACAAAATCAACAAAATGGGCCAAATCCTTGAGAAATAATTATGTACCTACTAGGTACATAAGAAATATGTAGAATATTACATATTATATATAAACTAAAACTATAATATCAAGTAGATGAGTAGAAATACATACAATACTTTGTTTTGTAGATCATAATTTGCACCCGTTCATGTTTTCGTTGCATGGATTTGTGTTGTCAAAAGTAGGAGAATGTACTTTGCATGGTTAATGTAAATATTGCTAAAGGTGGATTCTCGTATTTCCCAATGACACCTCTCAACATGAGAGAGGTGCAATTAAAAAAGGGGAAGAGAGAGTTAGCATAACCACAAAAATTACAAAGGAACAAAGACAAACAAAAATTTCACAAGATTTAAGATAACAAGGGAAACAACTCAAGTTGAAAATATCTTTCACATTTAAATTTACCCGTTGATAATATAGTTACATTCTTAGCTATTCCAAACACAATTTGGACTTGTCAATTGTGCCATTCATTCTACCATGGAACTATAGTATACATCTATGTAAAAACGAACCATTTCACAATTAGATGCTCATCTCCAATTGTTTCTAAAAAATAGAGCCTTTAGATTCTTTTGCAAGTTGATATATGGAATGACATGGCATCCTTTATTTCTCAAACGATCCTTCTTTGTGTTGTCAATTTCTTACTCCCAAGAGTTACCATTGTGCTAGCTATGATGAGCTACATACATGCAATCCAACAAAACTATGTTGTTCCACACCCTTTTGATTGTTTTGAAGATCATAGGTAATCTAAATATCCTATCTTATAAGAAGATTCATTCTTTTGGTAAAAGTTATATTGTTTACTCAATGCCTATTTCAATAAAGCCTTATCATATTGTTGCATTGCCCCTTGACAAGTGAATCACCACATCATTCTTTGCACCAACTCATTGCATTGCATACCCCTAAAGACATCAATCTTAATATCCCATTTCAATAGTTTGTCTATCATGATCTAAATGTTTGAGGCTTGGTTTTAACTCGGTCCAATGGAAGTTTAATTTTGTGTCTTGTGGAAGTGCGCCACTATAATTTCACAATTTAATACTTCTTTCTATCATTATATACGTAAAGTTTATAACATTAATTTGCGAAGGCATGGTATGTGGTTTTACATTAACAAATGCCCTTATCTAACCACATATATTGCAATCAAGATTTAACTAGATTTACTCAAATAAAGTAGTAAAATTAAACCTACTTGTAGAGAGGAATATTCAAGAATAATTGAAGTGTTGAGGGTTTTTTTTGAGAAGAATGTTGATTTGTTGTTAATATGTGGACATTTAGAGGAAATTGAGGTGGCAAATAGATCCAGGGAGGTGAGTTGAACAAATCCAAAAAAATTCAATTTTGATGGCTACTTTCTAGGTAAAAGCTATAAAATTGGCATTTTCTAGGTAGGGGCAAAATTGATCATGTGAATGCAATCTTCATGTCCTATTCTATAGAAACGTGGCTCACTTTCTTTAGTTCGCACAATCATCATGAATTTGATCTCCTTGTTCAAAACACTAATCCAATATCAACTCCTTGCAAAACCCATAAAAATGGGTGATGTTAATGGGGGTTGTGTTTTCCCTCAATTTTTATCACAGCCCTCGTGATTTGACAAATTGCAATTAGTACTCAAGGCAAGTCAACAATCAATCTGGTATATGCAAGTGTCCCAACCCTTATTTTTTCGATGTATGCAACACTTAGTGTAGGTTAGAATGAATCTCTAAATGTTTTCATTCAACTTTTGGCATCAATATTCACTCTTGTAACTAATTCTTCGACATTCGTTTTTTGTTTTAAATGCATTAATGCACTTGTGTATTTATAGATTTCTTGAATTCAAATGAGGTCCCCATTGGCATGCAAGCCAACATATAGCAAGTGTTAAGAATTTAATGGCACAAAACTCAAGGTACCAAGTCCAAGATCAAAAAGGCCAAAAGGAAAATGACCAGAAATATAGGGATTGATTCGGAAAAAATCTACGAAAGTGGAAGGATGACCAAAATAGAGGGAAACATATTTTTGAATTTTTAAAGCATTGAGTCATACAAGAGAAAATAAAGTCATTTTGTTGGTTTTTGGGTGTTTTGTGTTGAGCGGTGATATTTTCAAGAATGATAAGCAAACCATGAGGTCAGAAATGAAAAGGGAGAAAAGAGAAACAAAGTGAAATGGTAGTAGACATGGTCAAATAGAGAAGAGCAAAGATTCAACAAGCAAAAGATACGGTCATAAGGAACAATGCAAAGTAAAACGTGTTGGAATTCAAAAATCAAACAACACGAGGAATACACCCCAACAAGAGCCTAATTTAGACATAATCAAATAAACCCATAAACACATCAAAACCATAACAATTGACTAGGTTTATACCCAAAATTAGGTGTCTACAATTTGGCCATAAATGAAAATAATTGTTATCTATAAATGCTTATGAAAATAAATGATATGAGAAAAGAAATATGAACAAAGTTTTTGTTTTATTATAAATTGGTTTTACTTCAACAATGTAAGACATGTTATCCACAAACATTACAATTAAATCTAATTATACCTAAAACAATAAAATCGTGTAAATAATTGTACAAATTTTATGATTCTTAATTTAGTAATAAATGACAAGGGGGTTTAGAAGAATATTTGAGTTATCGTAAATTAAAGGATAGTTTTTAGAAATAGATAACACAACGCAAGTCTAGAAAGTGAGGAGAACGTGACTCAAATAATTTGGAACAAACAAATAACCAACGCCAAAACCATTAGAGTATTGTTCTAGAACCATCAAGTAACAACTTTGGAAACAATTACAAAAGCAAAAGATAATTTGATGATCCGGTTCAATAGCTTCAAGGCTCTGAAAATCTCATTCAGTTTTCCAATTTTTTTCTCTAGGATAATGATCTCTTTTCTCTCACAAAACCATAATAGTGTACCAAGAACAAAAACAAAACAAGGGATACATTTAGCTTCTTATGTTATCCCTCAATTATTATCAAGCCCTTAGGATGTACAATCTTTGAAACTAACACACTAGGTATAATGCATTGTTTAACAAAGAGTCTACTCATGTAAATACCCAACCCTATCACTTTCAATGTTATAATGAACACTTGATGCATATCAAAATAATGGTAGATGCTCTTTAGATTTCCTTAGATGCTTAGATGCTTGCTTTAAATGCTTGTCTTAATTTTCTTAATTTGAATAGATGCTTCATATAATAAAAAAAACCAATATTTATAAAATAGCTTGTACAAAGAATAAAAAATGTATAACAATATGTACAATATAGATTACAGCTTAGTCCATAAAGCAATCATAACAAGCATAAAATCAAAGTAACTCCTAGGTTCTAACTGCTTTGCCTCCCAATGTAGCAAAAACCTTTTGTAAGTAGTTGTGATCGAATTTCACCTTTCCAATGAATGAAAAAAATCAAAAGTGTGTGCCTCATTGTAGAAGACATAATTACATC
This sequence comes from Taxus wallichiana var. yunnanensis, assembly GCA_018340775.1. Lineage (NCBI taxonomy): Eukaryota > Viridiplantae > Streptophyta > Pinopsida > Cupressales > Taxaceae > Taxus > Taxus wallichiana. The sequence goes on along the minus strand of CM031243.1, from coordinate 316,759,843 downwards.
TAAGCTTCCTTTTAATAAACAGGGGGTTGTAAGTCATATACAATCTCAAATACTCTAAAAAAATGACAAATAAGAGTATTGGAATCTCCTAGCAAGGCTGCCCACCAATGCAAATGTCCTTGAAAGAGAGTTGGTAGGTGTGAATGAACTAGCTTCCAACATGATTTGGCAAAAGAGCAATCCCACAAAAGATGTTTAAAATTTTCCATATTTGAAATAGGGAGACAAAGACCATCAAAAAGTCACTTTTAGATAATCAAAGATTTTGAAGCAAGCCCCTGATATATCACAAGCCAACCAAAAACTTGAAGTTTATAAGAGACTCTTACTATCCACACACCATGAAGTTGATGGATCCACATTGATTCTACATCTGAAGGAACCCACCTAACATTGAGAATATGTGCAAGGGTTTGTTGATGATGTAAGAAATGATAAAAGATAATGCGAGTCATATTGGGAGATTGGATGTCCTTGCATGTTTAGATTCATCTCAAATAAATTATCCCGAGGGATTAGATCCTAAATTTCCTTTATAGAAGAAGTGTCTTTTGAGAGTAAAGCATACTCATGAGCTAAATACCACCAATCCTTCCATTATGTGTGTTGGTGTTCTCGCAAATTTTTCCGGAAAAAGATGTCATTTTGTCGACCACAGAAACATGGAATAATGGCAAGGGACATATCCTATAGCTTCCAAGTCCATATAATTCTGTTGGCAAGATCCCACCCAATTTAACTGCCAAAAGATATCCATGTGACAAAACCTACAATTTTTCGCCAAGTTTTCCATATACTTTTCATAACGAAAGACCCAACAACTTGAAAATATGTAGGATCAACAATAACAAAACAAATATAAAAGGAACCACTGATCTTGTTCAAATGACGGGCTGTTAAAAGCCGATGCCTCATCAAAATATTTCATGAAAATGACCCTTCCAAACAACGTATCACCCATTTGGCTTCTAAAATACAACCTTGTGTGAAAATATCTCTTAATCCCAAGCCTCCTTCCTTGGGCATAATACAAACAACCCAAGGCATTAAAGGAAGACCTCGAATACCACCATACTTTGACCAAATCAACGTTCACAAAATGCATTCAAGATGAAGAAATTGAGTCTTTGATGGCAGCCAACATGAGACATAATAAACATGGGATGCTTGTAAAATTCTATTTACCACAATTGACCTGCCTGCAAAGGAAAGATCCTTGTTCTGCTAATATACAAGCTTTGTATGAACTTGTTGGAGAACCCATTCCCACATACTCACTGAAGAAAGATGCAGCCCAAATAGAATGCCTAAATATTAGACTATAGTACCTACCGGAACAAATGACCACTTGGAAATAATTCAAGAGGGGACGTTATCCCAGCCAGCGCACCAATATTCAGATTTATGATTACTCACCACAACCCCGTATATAATGTAAAAAGTATCAAGACACTCCTTAGAAACATTAATAGAGTTCGAAGTGGCTTGAATAGAAGCGAGAGAGTCATTTGCTAAATGAATGTTAAGCATTTGGGACTCGTTAGAAAAATATATACCATGAATCCTTTTATAAAAACAAACAAATTCCAAAAGATAACCCAACACATCCACAATAAGAACATGAAGATATGATGCAAGCGGGTAATGCTACCTCATAGAGCGATGAAGCATAATGCAGGGGAGGGAGAGGGGAAGGGACGGCGCGGGAAGAGGAAGAACATTACTAACAACCACACAAGAAGAGGCACAAGAAACTAGAGATCACAGCATTATAATAAATCATGAGTCAATGCCAATAGAAATCAATATTTCTAAAACTAGCAATCGCATGTGTACAATGCAATGTGAACTATATGTTATTTGATTTAGAGGAATAGTTATTACTTTTGTAGTTGATGTTGATAAGGGGTGTGATTGATTTTGTATGTGTAGGAATATAGATGAAACATTACATTGAAAGGTTCCATGTGTACATTTCAAATTTGTTACAAATTCGTACATATACATTTACAAATCTTATATCATGAGATCTGAACTAAACATGAATACATGAAGACCTCCGTATATTTACAGATTTTATATCATGAGTGGTAGCCTTTTGTGGCCAATTTTATTTGCACTAAACATGAATACATTTGATACCCCTTGAATGGCACTGTCGCTTTGGATACAAGAAGTGTTGAGTAAAGTAGTAGTGGAGGTGCTATCAAAGTAGAGGGTAGTATTTACTGACGGGTTGTTTTGGTTGAGTGATAGTAGTCTTGACTTCTCCTTTCTTCTTGCTCCAAGTGTTAGTACGTGCACCATTTTTTAGTACCTTTCATGCGGTGTGAAACGACCAAGGACTGTGAGGATATCGAGAGGATCCTATAGATGTAAATCACTCAGACTTCTCATACATGACCATGCCTTGAATGTGTGTCCCAACTCCCAACAATCCCAAATCATTTTTTTCATTAAATGTTGGCAATAGAATTACCTACACAATACTTACCCCTTTACTTAAATCTCTTGTATCATGACCAGGCTTCACAAATTTCGGTGTTCTTTGTGCATCACGAGTATGTTGTGGTCTTTTTCAATATGCTTATTAAGATGACAATTACTATTTTTAGGAACCTAGCAAAGCAATCCTACCTATTATAGTTGAACAGAGTGTTCATTTTGCATTGAAAGAAATGCAATTAAGCAACCAATTGTCGAACCTTATACAATTAGAGAGGCAACAACATAAGAGTGTACTACTGCTAGTATTGGAAGTGGATTGATTTAACTTTGACAAAAACATTCCTCTTGGGTAAGTGGAAAAGGAACAAAATGCCCAAAAGCCAATTTTGCCCTTTAAAAAGAAATTCAGGGCACACTTTTATCTATTTTAAGGGTTCCGAGTGGACTGAATTAATATGAAAAAAATATGGGCTATTAAAGGAAAAATTGGTCATTATTTACTTGAAAATCGACTCATCCGTTGAGAAAAGCAAACCCCAGGGATAGAGAGGACTCGTGGGGATGCATTTTTTCTAACACAACACCGTCCCAATCTCATTCTAGTCAAACAAGTGTTTTGTGAAATCACCTCACCAAATCTCACAAACAAATGCCCATCAAAAGTGTTGTTTGTGCTCCCTATAACATCTCCATGCTTACCATTTGCATATTCATCTAAATACCTCATGTAATTATTAGTAGGGGTCAATTGGTTCGTTTGGATGCTAGACTCATTAGACCACGGATGTATTATATATGCATGCTTAATGTGCTTGACATAACCCTTTCACAATCATCATATACATGATTGATCAACAACACAAAATATAATATGAAAGAACTTACAAATAAGTAAGGCTTCCAAGCTTCAGAAATTCAAGAGCCATTGTTACAAAATTCAAGAGGCAACATGCAAACTTAGAAAAGCTTAGAGGACAACATATTCCATAAATCCATCACACACAAGCCTTTAGTGCATACTATTGCATCTAAATGCTAAGCAATGAAAGATGGTGTCTAGATAACTAACAATTTTGATTCTCTATTAAAGCCAAAGTTAAAACAAATGTTGTCACTTATAAGTACCACAGTCCAATCAATTGACATATATCGGGACAGAGTTCCCACTAAGAAATTGTTGCGTAAACCCCTGAATTTACCCATTCAAAATGAAACCCTGACTTAGTTTGTACATAAGACACAAAAGCGGAAGAAATAGCAAACATAAAAAGATACCTACACTAATTGAAGTTGCGACAAGCTAAAAAGATCGGGGAACTTGTCCTTCCAAATTCACATTTTCCATCACTTTGCAAACCAAAACAAAATTCTGAAAGGTTAAAATTTGTCCACGCCGCAATTTTACAATTCGCATGTAAAACTTACGAGTTGTCAGTGGCTCTAATTTGGCCAGCCATGTTGGAGCTTCTGATTAGGTAAATGAATTGTTACTAAGATCTTTGCAGCACAATTTATTAACACAGGAGTTAATCGAGTTCGATTTTATTTGAGTTAAATGCTCTGACAAAACAGATACAACATTATAAGGTATTTGGTGGCCAAAGAAGAGTCTTTAGAAAGCTTATGTGGGGAGGAAATTGCAATAATTATCTTACAGAAAAGACAAATTTCCCAAATTGCAGTAACTATCTTACAGAAAATTCAGATTTCACAAATTGCTTAACTCACTGGGAATGGATCCTATAAAAGCACATCTCATCAAGATCCTGAACAGAGCGCCAATCAGATGTGTTTCTTAGTTTTGAAGTGAGATGCTAAACCCATGAAAAAAGATTAAATTTTACAGGCTTACAATGTATCGAGGTGAAGCAATTGACCGATGGAGTTTGGGATCTGGCCAGTTAACTCTTTGTTGTAGGATAAATCTTTGTGTCACAAAACACAGTAGATAATAATACTCAACACAACTAAACAATGCATGGAAACGGAATGACATGTAAAATTCATGACTTACAGTGATTGGAGGTCACTTAGAGAGCCTATATCACTAGGCGAGTTCCTTTCAAATTCATAGTTGATAAGCACATGCACTAGTACAGAATAATAACTAACTATATATCTTGCTGCACCTAAATTCTATCATTACGAGAGAGAAGCGTGAGATGTATACAAAGAGGTGGGAGAAAATATGTCGTTTCCATTGTATTGTGCAATTACAAAGGTTACTGAAGTTCTTCATGCAATTGGAGTTCTTCCCTCGAATCTTGTCAACCTTTCTGCATGCAACTGATTTGGGGGAAAACACCAAAACAACAAAATGTCAAAAAGCTTGTCAGAACCTTCATTTCGCATGTCAAATTTAACATAGTCGCGTGAATGTCTGCAAAGCCCTTTCCCGCAGGGGGGACGTCTTGGCGTAATGAATACCCAATCAATTCAATCATATGCTTTATCAAAACCAAGCTTGAGGAAGATCATATTTCCTAGTTTCACTAGCCCCCTCTATAGCTTCCCAATAGAAAAAAATTTGTCTAGACCGAAAAGTCCCCACACAAGACCAATTTTTTCCTTCTAGAAAATTTGGCTAGAAATGCTTCAAATTCTAAATGTTAAAGCTTTGGCAAGAATTTTATATGTAACACTCAAAAATGTAATATGTCACATCCACTTATAGTATTGCTTGCTACAAATTTGGGAATTAACATGATTAATCCCTAACTCTAAATTATGACAAAGTGCTCGAAGTTAAAATTTTAGTTGCTAAACAACTAAAATTATCACCAACATTTCCCACATTTGTTTATAAAATTCACATGGTAAGCTTTCAAGCCCGTGAGATTTACTATTATGCATTGAAGAAATGACAATACACAATTCTTCTTTGGTAAAATCAACATTTTCATATGATCACAAAAGATGACCTTATTCAGTACCACTAAGGAAATCATTCTGAGCTATCACATCATCAGGAGATGACGAATAAGGAGAAAAAATCTTTTGACAGTGTCATTGAAACAAATTTATGATTTTTTCTCGGAGCTTCTTCTAATGAGCCATCCCCTCGCTGAAGTAATGTTGAGAGGAATTCCGTTGTATCCTTTAACCTATAACTACTCCCAAGAATTTTAAGAACTACCATGTCCTGTAAAATCTATTGTGTATGGGGTTCGTAGATTGGTTTGAACCCACTCATTGTATAACCCACAATGCCAAGGGTGGAAACAAAACTGAACCGGTGTAGAAGTGGTGTATAGTATGTAAACCCCAAATGATACCCCTCTTTGGGGGTGCATGCGACGTCGTTGATAGGAGAATGCAGCCCTAAAAGAGGACCAACCACATGAATTCTGTAACTCCGCCTATAGGGGAAAGGAAAATTGCTTGGTAGAAACCAAGGTGCGCACAAACAAGAGGCTAGCCAAAGAAAAGTGTTAGTACAAACAAGCATGCATGTATAAAGTAATGTGTAAGCTACGCAAATAGTGTATAAGCTACCAAGCAAAGTATAGTAATGTAAACATGCAAGAAGACAAAGTAAGCCACACAAAGTGGGATGCAAACATGGGACATCACTCACGATGTCGCAAGACATGTAAGGCCATCATGGTTGCATACAACAAACAAGTGTGCACACCAAACATAGGAAAGACTCACATACAATAGCAAAAAAAACAAGTACAAACAATAGATAGCCATGGAAGAAAGTAATCCTATAAAACAAATGTTGCACATGAAGCACACATTAGCATGTTAGAAAAATAACCAATATGTCAAAAGCGTGTATAACCATGTAATATATATTGTTAAGTACAAAATGAAACAATAGCACCTATGAGAGATGAATGTGGATGCCCCTAACGACCAATGTAGGATGGGTAGAAGGCGAGCATCCATACTTTGCATGCAAAATATATGTATATGTGATCACAACTAAGAAAAGGCATGAACGTGCATGTGTGTATGGTATAGATAAATGACATACAAGAGATCTAACTAGCATGTGTAATAAAGTGAACATATATAAGCAAATGCAAGCAAGAGTAAAAGAAACCAAGATATGTAATATGTTGTGGATGGATGAAATGGAATGCAAGATGGATGGTAGGAGTCACGTGCCCCCGAGTGAATGGAGTTTTATGTAATGAGGTTCATTTGGTTTTCCCCCTCAACAATCAAGAATGAACCATAAATGAGAGTGCGTCATCGGGAAATGATCAAAATGTGTGTTGTGTCTAACGTGTTGTGATGAATGTGTATGTGCGATGATATGTGACCTAGAAATGATGTGTGCATGACCCTATAGCCGAAGCGTATATGACGACAAGATGATCAAAAGGGTGATGATGTAGCATAAAGCATATATCACTACTAGATGAATAAGGGGAGTGGTGATGTAGCCTAAAGCGTATACCACTACAAGATGAATAGAGGGAGTGGTGATGTATCCTAAAGCGTATACCACTACAAAATGATGGAATAGGTGACCATTTAGCCTATAGTGTATGTCACTAACCTAGTAATGTCACATGATAGAAGGTCAAGTGATGAACGTGTGTGTATGATAAGGTCCATTTGATTGGTAAACCCTCGGTAGTCGAGTATGGACCGAGGAACTAGAGTGCGTCATAGGGTAGTGAGTGCAATGCGTAGAATAGTATGTGTGATGATAAGAGACGACCATGTGATGTGTAGAATGTGTAATGTATGATGTATAAGATGTAATGCAAGGTGTGTATGTAGACAAAAAGTAGTAGGCGTGATGAGTAGTATGTATAATGAGTAGGATGTAATGCTAGACTCATAGACAATAGGGGTGTGACATATGTATGATGAACACTAATATGATATGTAAAGTATGTATGATATGTAAATATGTAATGGTTGAAATGATGTAGCCTAAATGTAGGATGTATGATGTAGGATGTAGGATGTATGACATAAGATGTGTGAAGAGTCGCGATGTGTAGTACCTATCATGTAGTGTGTGGGGTTCATGTGTAGTATGTATCCCTCAACAGTCAAGTGTGAACCGAAGCACAAGAGTGTGTCATTGGGTAATGGTCGCAAAGTGTGTAGATGAATGTGCCTATGCTATGAGAGTGATGTATGATAATGCAAAGATGAGAAATGTGCTTATGTTAATGTGATGGGGATGTGGTATGTGTATGCTATAAGTATGTTATGTTGTGATGGATGATGCTACTAGGTTGAGGGGGATGTGTTTAAATGTTATGCCCCCAAGTGTGTGAATGAATGAACTATCCAATGAAATTGAAGGATGAAGGCCCCATCCAATGCATGTGGTATCGAAATTGTATGACCCTACTCTAATAGTGGAGGTATGTGACACGAAGTTGTGCTAGTGAATAAATTCTATGTGCATGCGATGGGTGAATATATGATGAAGACCATGGTGGAGAAAAATGTGTCAGTGATGGAGATCTATGTGATGTTGAGCGTGAAGGTGATGGAAACCCACGTGGAATAAACTAAGGTGGTGACCTATGTCAAGAGGCAAATAATCCTAGGAATGGGTTGATACCTATGTGTAGGACTAGCAGAGCGGTGCGGTCATGTAGACAATGTGTGAGTAGGTGAACTAGGAGTAGATTGCGCTTTGAGTAACATAGAGTGTGATGTGTTAGACAATGTAGGTGGTAGTGTGCTGACTGATGTGTGAGGAGATGATGACCATGGAGTAGATGGTGGGATACCATCGATAGAAATAATTTGATTGTTATGGATGAATTTAAGTCACAAGTGATTCATAGAGATGATAGATTGGGACCAGCGAATCCAATTGAGACCGAGAAGCATGTCACACCCGTCAACTATGTTTCCAACAAGGAAAGGCACAAGCATAGTAAGAGGACCAACCATAACATGTAGTTTGACAACACCAAAGGGTTTGTTCATAGGGTATTCAATTTGCGATAGAGGGTAACCGATAGCCTTAAGAAGTGGAATGGAACATGCACTAATGGGCCATGATGGGTCAACCTTAGTATTATTGATAGGGACCGAACAAACAAATGTTGTAATATTTAGGTGATTAGATGTGAAAGTTGCATGATAATCGTGGTTAGTGATTAGCTAAAATAGAGAAAAATATAGTTTCTTTTTATTTTTGTGAGTTAATCTAAATAGAAACAAAATGCTATATTGAAATTTTAGATTTAAATACTTAATTTTATTATTTTAATGTATTGAAATAATAGAAATATGAGGGATATGGTACTAACCTTAATTTAACTTACCTCACTATGTGTTGGACTGTGAAAGGTTAATGTGCGGATTGGGCAAGCTATGACCGAATGGCCTTAGGAATGGCGTGGCGAGTATCTGCCTATCTTTGGGTGCCCGGAGGATACTAGAGCGCCATGGTTTGTGATTTGGGCATTGTAGACTGTAGAAAAGCTTAAGACCTGAGTTCGGTAGTGTCATAATGTCTCTATAATACCTTCATTTCTATCACACGTGTGTCGCATGTGCCATTGTAAATTTTGTGTGAATATCCACGTACAAACCCTATTCAAAGCATCAATTCCTAAGAAATAAAAATGCATATGAATAGGTTAGACTAACCTTAGCTTCCACAATGGTGGACTTACGACTAAGCATTGCACTACATTCCATACCCCATGTAGTTCTATGTGTGTGTGTGTGTGTGTAATTTTGTGCCTAGGATGCCCTAGCACCAATGACGTAAAAGTAGGGGGCAATAACTAGATGTAAAAATGCAAATGGTGGATGGAATAGAAAGAATACAACCCTTTCCCCTTATGCTTGTGTGATGCAGATGTAGAAGATGCCAAAATGTAGTCCCTTGCCTTAGTAGATAGCTGCCCTTGATAGTAAGATGTTTACCCATAATGTAGTGAGTATGTTATGTTTATATAGGGATCTCTTGTTCAAATTTCGACACTAGTGACCCAAAATGTCCGACTACAACCTAGGGAATGCACAGGTAACAAAAAAGACCAAACTCAAACAAATAAATTAGGACCACAAATTATGAAAACACGGGTGCCTAAAATCACAGACTAGGGCACCCCAGGGTGCCCTGAGTGTAACGTTAGGCACCCTAGTATAGAACTGGAGATGATAATCATGCAAATTACAACACCCGAGACTCCCTAAAAGACACCCGAATATGTATAGGCAGTGACGACTAAACCAAAAAAAAAAAAAAGATGACCAACTAACTCGACAACAAGACCAAGAGATGGGTCACTAGTGAATAATTTTATTACGCAAGATCCATATATAAAATAACATACCCGGTGGTATAAATGTAATAGTAAGTGCATGATTTTGTGACTACATTTTCCCCACTTTATGTTGGTGAGCGGAAAGCTTGGTAACATAAAGTAGATAGAGATGTGTGTACCGAGAACTAGTCGAGAATCCCATACAGGAAAAGAACATGTAGATGTGTAGCAAAAAGATGCCAATAGAACTATAAAAGCACGACGAACCATGGATTAACGATTTGATCCATGAAACGAGTAAAAATGTAAATGTCATGATGAAGTGCGGTAAATGAAAGTGATGACTAGAAGGTATGATGATTTTGAACGTGGTTTAATAACAAATAGGTGGGTAGGGACTGATTAGTTCCCAACCCAACCGCTTGTATATGAATGGAATAATCAGAGGATTTGGGTGTCCTGCTGCCAGAGGAAGATTGTAGGGAGAAAAGTGTGTCATTCTCCAATATTTAACTACATTTTCAAGATCTAGCTATTACAGATGGACTCGAGATCAAATATTGTGATTTTGGATCCAAATGATTTTGATCAAACAATTGACCCATATAGGAGTGATAAAGGAAAGGAACTCTTGCCCCCACTCCACGGGTGTCACCGCAATGTGAAGGCTTCCAAGTTAGGTCATCTGGAAGTGAACGCGATATGAAAGAGGTGGCTTCCAAGTTAGGTCATTAGTAAGCAAATGCAGAATGAATGAGGTGGCTTCTAGGTTAGGTCATCCGTAGCAAATGTGAGATGAAAGAGGGCTTGCAAGAGTTAGGTCATTTGGAAGTGAACAAGAACATTTATGATGGCTTCCAAGTTAGGTCATCTGGAAGAAAACGTTGAATATAGAATAAATTCCCAAGTTATGTCATCTAGGAAAGAGGTGGTGAATGTAACTCCCAAGTTAGGTCATCTAGGAGACCACTTGTAGATTTGAACGATATGATTTGACTTGAATGCATTGATTTTGATTGGCTACTCATGGAGATATTTTGCACTAATTGCCCCCAGGTTAGGTCATCGGGGGAGTTGATAGAGATTGATGAAATGTCACTTAAAAATATTTTTAATTGTTTGTTGCCCCAAGTTAGGTCATTAAGGAGAATCGATAGAAAGTAATGTGTGATCGTGTTTAGGAAATTTTAAACATTTGTTGCCACCGATTAGGTTAGGTCGTTAGGGGATTGGTGGTCAAATATCATGTTATGTATTGGTAAATGTTGGATTCGCAATGTTTGAACGCATGGTGATGTGAGGGGGATTATAGGGGCGCCTAATAATATGCCCCCATTTTGGCAAAAAGGGAGTGATGAAAAGAATGAACTCCAAGCTAAAAGTAATGGAACGAGGTTAAAACGTGAGTGTATTGAATAAGAGACAACAATCAAGAGGTATAATACGCGTTAAATGTGTACCATACAGAGGTAGATGGAATTTTAAAAAGAATGATGTAAACGAGGTGCAAATCGAGTTTAAACACGCAAGATATAAGCAAAACGATGTAGTGTGTATTAGTGGCGATAATAAGTGCGAAATAGGGACCATAGTAAAGGTAATATTGAAAAGTGACTATAAATAGTAAAGTGAAAAAGTATTTTATCACTTCATTTTTATTTTGCACAAGTGTGAGAGTGTGGATGGAGTGAGTAGAGATGCCTCAAGCGAGACCATTACATCCTAGCCGGTTTGAGAGAGTGATGACCGTTGTAGCATTGCACATGATTGCAGAGTTGGTAAGTGCATTATTTTTGCCAAAAAGTAGGGTGTAATAGGCATTTGAGTTGAATTTTTGAAAATTTGGGGTTTTTATTTTCTCGGCGTTTGGGACCTAGAATAGAGCGGTGAGGGTGCTAGAGACCCGTGGGACAGGAGCGCCCCGTAACCGATCGTTAGTGTCCTACTCTAGGGCACCCCAGTCCTGCATCTGGGTGCCCCAGTCCAAAATTTGTTGATTTAGTGGATAATGGTAGGAAACATGTTTATAGTATGTTGAAGAGGTGTGTTTGACGGCGTAAGTTGTTCTAACGTTGCATTTGATATTGTTTGGTGATGTGCAGAGGGATATCCACTCGAGGGAGTTCCGTGGTGGCCGTCACTTGGGCACATTACTTAGACTGAGGTTTTTGATGATGAGTGGGATGTGATGGACCATGCTATCCTGTGGCATATAGCATAGATGGGGATGTGCCCCATAATATGCCCATGTTGACTGCATTGTGCGAGAGATGGTGTGTAGACACATGCACATTTTTTTGCCTACGGGGGAGATGACAATGACACTGGAGGATGTATATCACATATTGTGATTATCGGTTGTTGGGGAGAGGGTACAAGTGATGGAAGTAGTGGATATGGAGTGGCAGATGCGCTCAACGTGGTGATATTTTACATGCTCTAAGGTACCTACCGAGGCCCATATAAATTTGGATATGATATTACAATCTAGGGTTCCGTGTTTACGGAAATTTATCACAATGGTGATTGCTTCATGTATAGCCGTGGAGGGAGGAGGTGTTAGCATCTTATATAATATGCATGACATATGTCATTGGATAGAGGAGAAGGTGACAGATACGTGTGGGCACGATGTGTGTTGGCCCATTTATATAGAGACTTGTATCGATTTACATAGGATGAGCATGGTGGAGGTATAGGAGCCACCACACTATGCATGTGTGGGCATATGAGCACATAGTTATATTGAGACCAGTTGCAGGGCCACGAGGAGAGTGGGCTCAACCTGAGATATATGCTCAACATTGGGTGGATATTCATAGTAGGAATATGGATACCGACACCTTCAGGGAACTTATAGATAGGATGGGGCCCGAGTCGATTATATGGAGGCCATATCATGATTATGGGGGATGGCTTGAGGATACCACATAATTGTGATGCATTCAGAGGACTATGTGGCTAGAGGACCACTTTCCAGGTGTGGCGAAGCTTTTTCAGGTGGAGAGAGTATCACGAAAGTTTGGTATAGTATATGATGTGCCCCCAGTGATACATATGGTTGAGAGCTATCAGAACCCGGAGGGTGTGTGTTAGGCCAAGGCCCATGGCAGAGTAGTTGATACCACCAAGGTCGGATGAGACAGACCCAACAATAGCAGTTGTGGATAGGGATGATGTTGGGTGTACCAAGGAGTATCGAGCATGGTTGGCGTGCAGTGCATCGATGAGTATTACTATGCCTAGTATTCACGAATATTATGGATTTTCCACCTAGATGAGGAGGAGAGGGGAGGTGTCCTTGACCTGTAGTGGCAGTTGTGGTAGAGCGTAAGTATTTTTGTATGTTTATATGTTAACGTATTGTCTAAGTTTTTTTGTATGTGTTTGAATAAAGTGTAGTTTTGATTATTATGTTTGCAGGGGATGCATATTGGTCAGCGATAGTGGACACATCGATCCGCATTGATGCATAGAGAATGTTGACAACATTACGAGAAAACATACCCATCTCTTTGAGCCAGTGGCCATAGCAGCGGCGACATGTACAATGTTTTTGGGCAAGAGGGATGAGGCACGTGAGGAGACTCAATGCACTTGAGAGGCAATAGGTGGTGGCCCCTTGGCCAAGGATGTGTTCACATGGTATGTAGACTTGCAACGTCGGTTTTCGGAGCAGAGTATGGAGATTGTTATGCTACGTATGAAGGTGGAGAATTTTCAGGGCTGCAAAATGTGGCGTCGCATTGGTGGAGAGGCATCTAGTTCTAGGGATCTTGTAGTACATGAGAGTAATAGTGATGATGATGTCTGATGATAATCATTGTATATGATGTGGGGGCCTTGCCCCCCAGTTATGAAATATTTTTTTGGGATGATGATTGTAGGAATGATTTGTGTATGGACACCTATTTTTTATATATGTTAAACCTATGTTGGAATGTTTTGTCATGGCGATGTAATGGCTATTGTATGTTTCTATGGTTATTGTCCTAGTATGTGTATTATAAAAATTTGCATGTTGATGTTAGTAGTGGTAGATAAAATGTGTATGGTGAATGATGACTAGATAACTAATGTAATGTGATTGATGAAATATTGGATGAATAAGGTATGTGGTGCATAGGTAATGTAATGATGATAATAGAATAAATGTGAAAACGGATAAATGTATGATAATGAGATGAGTGTATCATGATGATTGTGTGAGAACGTAATGTAATTATAAGAGGATAGAGTGATGAAAATAAGAGGGGGATTAAATATGCCCCCAGCGTGTGAATGACTAGGCTCATGTAAATAAGATCCCTCAGTAGTCAAGTATGAGCCGAGTGAACAAGAGTGTGTCGTCAGAAATTATTGAGTGTGCTAGATGAACAACAAAGCACGTGATAAAAGGTTCTTAGAACTAATCCCTCAATAATCATGTAAGAACCGTAAGAACACAAGTGTGTCATCGAGGGTATGGTGATAAAATTCACCTACCAAAGACCAAGATGAAGGGTGGCGGTGGAAACATGTGGAATGGACTCGGCATGAGTGTATGAACCAAATGGAATGTCTTGTGTAGTGACCACGGGGTATGTAGAGACGCGAAAAACCATGAGGTGTAGCAACATGATAGTGGTGGATAGTGTGGATGTAATGAATGTGATGACGGAAATGATGGATGAGGTGGAGAACAAGCATGTGTCCATGGAGCATGAGGAAAAAACTGAGCACATGATGGAGAAGACTCAAATGGTGTATGCCTACACTTATGGGTTGAAGGAGACAATGACCGTTCATGAGAGGCAAAAGAGATGATGTCAGAATCCACTAGTTGTTGTATTCTCTCATGTAGGGAAAGGAAATCATTATCCCTATGGCCAGTGATTTGATGATCATTACAATAGTGTTGGTCATGCTGATGTTGCAAGTGGTGCGGGGATGATGTTGGTTAGAGGGTAAGCGAATTAATCGCTCATTGATTAATATGTGCAGCACATCATGTGGTCGAGCGTGAGGAGAGAAATACAAAGGCTCTCGTGATGGAGGTGGAGTGGTGGAAGTAGGAGCTTGCTGTGGAACTAGAGAAGGATGTGGTGGTGGTAATGAAGAGGGCGGAGCTTGTTTAGAATACACTTTGGGAAAAGGTGGAGATTGCTTTGGATGCTCAACTAGGATAGAAATTTCAAAGAAACATGTGCGGGGTCAATGAAAGGTGAGGACAAGATATTTTTCTAGATCAATGACTTTATAGCACAAGAGAATAAATTGCTCACAAGTGTCATATTGTAACCTTTTCTTAAGTGGAGGAATGAGACCACGAAAAAAGATGAATTTATTTTCTAAGTCACTAGGTTGGAAGATGATATGGTGTATACAAACATTAACCGTAAGATATAGTCTTGGATAGGTTCAAAGGAACCTTGATGTAAAGTAGGAATGTGTTCAAAAGTAACCTAAGGGCCATTGTTAAGAATGAAATGATGGAGGAAAACATCCTTCATGTCATAGAAAGTGCTAATGGACCCAAAGGGTAAGTGGGTGTACCATTGTAGTGCCTCATCAGTAAGACTATAACAAAATTCCTTAAGCAACAAATGATCATTAGAGTAATTGGCCATAAGCATGTGGTAGTGTAGGATATGAGCATGAGGAATGCCAAGTACCATCGAAACTTGTGAAAGTAGGCATGGTAAAGTATTTAGGGAAGGAGGAGTTATGAATATTTGTAGGAACATGATTGCCATGTAAAGAATTGTTGTCAATAGAGGCATAATAGGCTTTACTTTCTAAAGTAAGAGTATGAACTTGTGATTGGAGTTGTCCTACAACATGCATGAGAGATAAAATATCCTGTGAGGGGATGGTAGGAGATGGAAATAATGTATTAAGTGGTTGAATTTTTCCATTATGAGTGATCATAGGGATATCAAGAGGTGATATAGTGGAGTCTGATGCTAAAGGAAATATGGTAGATGATGATGTAGGAACTAGAGTTTGACTAGTATAAACACAATCCCTAGTAGGTGCAGTGAGCAAGGAGGAAACCTCTATAGATGAAGATGTAGTAAGAACAGAGAGGATAAGGGGTTAGAAGGAGAAGAAGTAATAGATGGTGGTGACTCATGCACAATAGTAGATGCAACCTCAGGAGAAGACAATAATGGAGTAGGAGAGTCACACTCAACGGTATAGAAAGAAGGAGACCCATGATGATCATTAGTAGAAGATGGGGTTCCAAAAATAATGTTGTTTCCATCAAGAGGATCAATAGGATCATCAATGTAATATGAAGGAGAATGCAAGCTAGAATGAGATGTGGGAGGAGGACTATCAAAAGTAGTAGAAGACATAGGAGTAGTTATAGCAGTAGTTGGAGTAGAGGGAGAAGAGGTATGAGGTACACTTGATTGTGGATCAATGCCTAATAAGTAATCAATGATAGAGTCATCTAAAGCATCGGGTGGCATATCAGAAGAAGGACCACATGCAACTGGATGGCATGGTGTACAACGAGTGAATGCAATAGGATCATTAACAAGGAAAATACCTATAGGAGAATCAACAAGACTAGTTAACACATGTTGTTGGCCTTCCAAGAGGGCTTGTTGAGTATCATCGTAAAATCATAGGGGTACTATATCAATCCTTAATCTCAACTATGACAGCCTCATCATAGATAGTATTAATGCTAAAATGAGACATGATGGGAGAAAAGGGGAACTAGGCTTAACCACTAAAGTATGAAAAAGGATCCAAAAGAAAAGTGTTCGAAAAGTTTGGTTCACCAAAATGATTAACTAAAATAGAGAAAAATAGATTTTTTCTTATATTTATGAGTTAATCTAAATAGAAACAAAATGCTATATTGAAATTCTAGATCTAAATGCTTAATTTTATTATTTGAATGTATTGAAATAATAGAAATATGAGGGATATGGTACTAACCTTAACTTAACTTACCTCGTTGTGAGTTGGACTATGACACATTGATGTGTGGACTGGGCAAGCTATGACTAAACGGCCTCGGGAATGGAAAAAGGTGAGAATCTTCTTGACTTGGGGCATCTGGGAGGATACTGGAGCACCCTGGGGTGCCCCGGTCTGTGATCTAGGTGCTTTAGATTGCAGAAAAGCTTGGGACTGAGCTCAAAAATGCCGCAATTTCTCTATAATACCTTTGTTTCTTTCACACGAGTTTCACAATAATGTTTCCTATGTTGTTGTAAATATTGTGTGAATATCTACCTAAAAAACCCTATTCAAAGCATTAATTCCTAAGAAATAAAAATGTATATGGATAGGTCGACCGATGTTAGTTTTCATAATGGTGGACTTACAACTAAGCATTGCACTACATTCCATACCCCATGTAGTTTTATGTGTGTGTGTGCAATTTTTTTCCTAGGATGTCCTAGCACTAATGACGTAAAAGTAGGGGGCAATAACTAGATGTAAAAATGCAAATGGTGGATGGAATAGAAAGAATACAACCATTTCCCCCTATGCTTATGTGATGTAGATGTAGAAGATGCCCAAATGCAACCCCTTGCCTTAGTATATAGTTTCCTTTGATTGTAAGATGTCCGCTCATAATGTAGTGAGTATGTTATGTTTATATAGGGATCTCTTGTTCAAATTTTGACACTAGTGACCCGAAATTGCCGACTACAACCTAGGGGAATGCATGGGGTAACAAAAAGACCGACCTCAAACAAATAAATTAGGACCATGAATTACGAAAACACGGGCACCTAAAATCACAAAATGGGGTGCCCCATTACAACCCTAGGTGCCCAAATATAGAACTGGAGATGACAATCAAGTAAATTATGACACCTGAGACTCCCTAAAAGACACCCAAAACTATATAGACAAGTGATGAATGAACCAGACAAACAACAATGATGACCAACTAACTGACAACAAGACCAAGAGATGGGTCACTAGTGAATACTTTTATTACGCAAGATCCATATATAAAATAACATACCCGGTAGTATAAATGTAATAGTAAGTGTGTGATTTTGTGACTACGGTTAGAGAAATAGATGATCGGTAGTGAAGCGTCAATATGTGCAACTAAGAAATCAAGAGCCCTTGATGTAGGAGGAGACACTGTGTGATATGTATGATTAGCAGAAGATTCAGATGATTTCTTTTCATGTTGTTGGGATTGATTATTAAATAATTTGAGTTTACCCTTGTCATTGACTAGTGTAGAATTTGTGGGTTCCGGAATTCAAGCTTGTTATTATCAATAAGATCTTGAATGATTGTGTGGAGCTTGAAACATCGATTTGTAGAATTTCCCACACATCTATGATAATCACATCAAAAAAATTTCATTGTAATTCCTACCTTTTGGTCATGATGGATCTAATTCGAGTGGTGGAGGGAGCGTGATAAGGTTTCTCTTGAGAATTTGTTATAGTATGAGATGTGGGGCCATAGGAAAGTTAGTAAACGCTCACCTAGGTAGTTGTGATTGAACTTCTTTAGGAGTAGTGACTGTATTGATAATAACTTTGGCATCAACAGGCTTATTTGTAGATGGTTTGAATGATTCCTTATTTTGAGAACGAGCGAGATGAGGAAACTTTCTCCTGATACTTAAGTTTTCATATGGACAAGAGTTTAGTTTCACGAAGCTTGAGAATGTGACAAATTTGGTCGAAAGATGGAGAGGTATTGAAGAGAACACTTTCCTAGAGTGGCGGTAAGAGACTCTAAATAAACAAATCCGAAGTTCGAGTCCGCTAGCACATTAGACATCTTAGCTAGATTATTTTTGTATCTCAAGACATAGTTGGCTAGGTGTTCATTAGGTCCTTGTTTCAGTTGTGCTAACTAAGCATAGGAAATATTGGAGCTGATATTGATAGAAAAATGAGTAAGAAAAGCATCGACTAGATGCGTAAAGGAAGTTACTGAGTGAATAGGTAGGTTGTAAAACCAACGCATCGCATAATCATAGAGACTACGAGGAAATTTTTTAGCCAAAAAACATGATCATTAGTAAAATCTAGACAAACAACATGAAATTCTCTAATATGTTCCTACGGATTTGTTAGCATATGGATTTGCACACATGCAAATGACATGCAACAGTGTGGGAACGAAGTCCCTCCTCAATGAAGGTGAGGTTTCCTTTATTGAAAACCAAAACTATATTTACATTTGTACATTCAAAATTGTATGTGGGGGTGTTTTGGAACATTAATGGAAAGAAAAGTGAATGAAAGAGATGGAATGAAATGGAAAGGAATGGATGGAAGGAACATGCAAGATTTAGGTAAAATCAAATCCTAATATTGCATGGAGAAGAACAATAAATAACTAACACAAATAAAATGGAGTTTGCATCAGTTAAACGAGAATGAGTAAAGGGAACACACATGAGCAAGTAAATAGCAGAGCTTGATCACTGTGAACAAGAACAACAACTTAATAACGTTGACAATAAGATCAAAGACAATATTTGCATGCAAGATTTAAACATCTAACATCTAATGAACATAAGAACATCAAATGTTACAAGAGACAATGAATGAGACACAAAGTTCGTATTTCATTAACTCCAAAATGTCTTCACAAAAAACACAAAGTTTCTTTCTGAAACAAATCTTGCACACAAAAGTATTTTCTTCTCCTCTCTCAAAGTCACTTTTACAAATGAGCCCCTAACATTATTTTATAACCCAAAAATTGGTTACAAAGTAGCTAAGATTTTAAATGCACATTAAATAGGGCACTTAAGTGGCTTTGAATTTTTCAACCAACTTTATCAAAAACAACTAAAAATAGAAATCTCATAAGTTTCCTCAAAAGTGAATTCTACAAAAACATCATTTAAAATACCACTTTCAAAACATTCGACAAAGACTAGTGCCTTATCCCTTGTGGGTGGGGTCCACCTATCTCAATCATATGAGAAATGGACTCTTCCACCCATGATAAAATATAGGAAATCATCCTACCATGTTGTTGGCAAAACAAGGATCCTGATTCTTTGCCAATTCAAAATATTTGAGCTTTTGTAATGTTTGTTGCATCTTCTCTTCTTTCGAAAACAAATCGGGACAAGACCAACCTCATAAAGTACCTACATTTAGAGAATCTCACATAGTATGGTATACATGTCTCGCAACTTTAGATTGATCTCTTCACAAAAATGTTTGATTCTCAAACATTGATCCATAGAAGAAGTGAAAAAAACATCAACAAGAGTATACATTTCATGTATTAATTTTGTAAACTACTCCACCAAATGTTGTACCAATTCCTTCAGCTTTGTTCATCGATGAAGGTGCAAGAAATCTCTTCGATGAAGACTTGAATGGAAGAGAGTGCGGTATAGGATTCATTATACAAACTATCAAACTGAATTGCCAAGTCTTCTAGAATCATTTTCCGGCCTTAGCATGATTTAACAATAGAATTCTTGTCATGCGATGATCAAACTCAAGTATCCTCTCGAGGCTAAGAATGTAGATTCCATGCGAGAAAGATCCCGAAGACTTGGAAAAATCCAATGTAGTGTGATTAATTCTATAATGAGGCACTCATTGAATGGAAACACTAGATCAAGGTAGGCATAAATATTATCGAGATATTTTTATCACCTCAAAGAATTGTTTTTAACCCACCACTTTCTATCTCGTAAACCCATGACCTTAGAGTGTGTCCTAGAGTGATCACATCCTTCGATTGATTGAGAATTTCTTGATCCGGGATAGCCACCATCTTTGGAACAGAAAAGAAGACTCAATCACTGATCAAATGTTGAACATATGAAATCAACTCGATTCTTTTCTTCCTTGAGTTGGGAAATTTGATATTTGTATCTCTCCAACCTTTTAAGCACACTATTCATCAATCCTTTTCCATAAAGAACATCAATTTCAAAAGTGGTCTTACCAAGGGCTATCTTGGATAATTCATAGTTAGTGATTGTTATGTCCCCATGATCCTTCTCAATAGTAGGAACTGTAATTTTTGCAAACTGATCTCCGCTATCATCAATCACTACTCTGGAAAATACCTTAGGATTTTTGGGCACAAATTTATTAGAGAGAGCAGAAAGAGACTCCAAATCAATGTTGGCCACTTTGACCAATCTCTTTCTCTTTTTTATTTCAGAGTCAACCTAGGTTGGTATTTCATTCATTAATTCGACACAAAAAAGTCGAGAACTGGAAGAAAAATCCTCTTTGCCTTTCTCATGACTAAAACGAGTAGGTAGTTTTTATGTGGCTTCGATCTTTGGTGAAGTAGCATATGTAACACATTCTTTATTATTCTCATGTTCTTTTGGAATACCCTTATAACCTGGATGTTCAGAAGAATTAGATATCTGTACCACTGGGATTTTCTTGGACTCTGGTGTATGACATTGATGATTTGGATCTTTGGTAGGCCTATTAGAACTCCCAATGATGTGAATAGATGAGTTTGGGGTAGAAATACCTAAACACGTTCTTTTCCTTCCTTGAGAGGCACACTCTTTACCGACCCTTGAGACACCGCTTCGTTATTAGAGACAGGTTTGGGTAACCACCGAATTTGCCTCTGAGATGCATGTGATGATGTCAGTGGGGACTGATGCGAAGAAGTTTGCACCACTTCTTTCTGTGTAAATATTCCTTTCGTTGGAAAAATTTGTATTTCTGACATATGTGCCTAAATGGGAGAGGATTGGCTATTTGATTCTCATACCACATTATAGTCCTTTTTAAGACAAGTTGATTCATGACATCTAGAAAAGTTTCATCTCCTCTACTCCAATTAATACCAAGGAGTAGAGTGAAAAATATTTGATCATAGGCAAGATCCATAAGATCAATCCCATTATCAAAGAAGGGTTAAGGGAGGATCCTCAATCCGTAATTTTCTATCCGAACTAGTGTGAGACGAGAAAATTGTCATCGTCTTACCTCCCCGTCATCATTCGTTATTATGCCCGATAGTCTTCTATGTTTTCCTTTTGCTTATATCTTTCTCCTAGGGATTTTTCCATGGATCCTTTAATATCGAATTGAGCCCGCTTGTGAAAGGATGTATAGTTATGAGAGAAAATTCTTTTTCCATACATTTGTATTCCCCAATCTGAATTAGGAAATGAATGCCTCCTTTGTGTTTATCCACTAGTAGGCAATGGATTTTGAAAAGTTGATGTGAAAGTTCCAGAAATGCTATTTTATCGCTGACATATTTAGGAAGTATGTAAGGATCTCACACAAATCCATCAACTCGTATATAGGAGTAAGAGGGAAACTAGATAAACCAAGTTCCCCATTGTTTTATCATAGCCTTGGCATCTTCTGAAAATATTTCCTCTAGATTTCTCCTAAGTGACCAGATTATATAGAATAGGAAAGCATCATTTACCCTCCGGAAATGGTGAGAACCATTCTTGAACTCTAGCTATGGGTAAAAGTGAAAAACACTATTCTTTCCAGGACCCATTGTACCTCTAGTTGTTAATCCTGAAAATATCCTCCTTCTTGCTACAACATAAATCAAATATGAGGTCATGTAAAAATGACATGTCATCCTTACCTCAATCAATTACTTATGGAGAGTATTGTAAAGATACTTTCCCAATTAATGAACATGATACAAATGAACTTGTACATCCAAGGATGAAAAATTTTCGCACAAGGAAGACCAAAACCCTGCCGAGGAGAGTAATCATATCTCCTATTTCTTCATGAAACTCTACCCAAACAACTCTTTGGGAATTCTTTAAGTGTGAGTTTTTGGTTTGACCAACTAGTTTTTACTAACCATCTTCGACCATCTCAAAGGATTTTCATCCCAAAACTGTTGTGTTGATTCTTGCATGATGTTAGCATTTTCTTCATGAAGTGGTACTCTTAACAAATCTTCCATATGATCTGGAGAATTGAGCAGGAAAGGTTCATTTCTATCATTAAAAATTCCCCAACGCTCGGGATCATAATGTTCAGCACAAGCTAAGACAAATTTGGGGCATTGTATGGCAACTGGAAATGTTGTCACTTAAGGTAAATTGAAATGATAAATCATTTTTGAGAAGACAGTCCTCCCTTCTCGTCTTACCTTATCACATAATTGAACCATATCCACGTGACCCATATCGTTATCTAAAATATTATCATATGTTGAATTTAAAGACGATGTTGGAACTAATCCTTGGTATGCATATTTTAGTGCCGACTTATTGGAACATTCACCCATTATGAATTTTTCTCTTAAAAAAAAAAGCGAAAAGAAAAAAACAATGCACTAGAAAGGTTTGGTCTAAGTCTCTGACCAACGTCCCATGAGAATAATACAACTCTTTTTAGTATGTATATATATATATATATATATATATATATATATATATATATATATTTAATAAAAAGAGATTTAGCAAATGCCGAATTCAAAATGACCATACAAAAATATTGAGGCAAAGCTCAAATCACCATCCAAAAATAATACAATTTTAGATCATTTTTACACTTCTAACAACGCGTTGAATCTTTGAAGCTCCTTATTATTATTTTTTAAAACAATTCAATGTGTGCATGGGTATCTCCATCCAACCTCGACATGGGAAAGCTATTGTCTTCTCAACATGCGTAGCACCATGAATATCTCCATTTTTTCAAATAATAAATAGTAAAAGGAAATTTGAGTTAACTTCACCACATTGCGCATGCGTGGATTTATATTTTGGTTGCATTTTAATCTTGTTCTTCCTCTCAAAATGTGTGGAAACTTCCTTGACTGTTGTGTGAAATATGTAACCTCATGGGAATTGCTTGTGGCTGCGTGGATTAAAACTAATTTTTTTCTCCTTCCTCCCACTTGTGCATTTAGTTTTTATTTTCTACAGTTTGTGTGGACATTATCCTTAACTGCATTGCGTGGAAACTTGTCTTCAACCTGCATGGATTTATCTGCAATGAACAACTTCAATAAACAAATTCATCACGGGTCTTTCACCTTCAAGAAATGAGATTTCAAATCAACTTGGCTATGGTATGCATGGATTTCTTTTTATTTTTGTTTTGTTTCTCTTTACAAGTGCATGGATCTCCCAACAAATGCGTGGAAATTATCTCCTCTCCTCGGGTTGTGCGTGGATAAAAACAAACTGACTTTATTCCTCCTTAGAATGTGTAAGAAAATTTATTTTCTTCTTCTCAGGCTATGCGTGAATAAAAATAAACTTCATTCTCCCTTCCAAGCATGGCATGGAAACTTGTCTTCAACCTTTTTTCTGATCTTTATTCCTCGCGGGTAGCTTTTCATTCATCTTGAACTGGAATGCATGGATTTATCCTCGGGCTTGCATGAAAATATTGTTCTCTACCTGCGTGGAGGATCTTGATTGGATTCCAGCTACTGCACAAATCAACAACAAACAAAAACAAACTACCAGCTATGGGAAATTTCACCTTCTTTTCTGCATAAGGGATTCATTTGGGTTTCCAGATCAATCCTTGCACGTGCATGAAATTTCCTTCTCCTTTGCAAAGCATGGACCTCAAAACTTCTTTATATTGCTCCCCTTTAGGTGTAAAATATCCTAAACTTGTAAGCCCGCAATGGATACAACTACTTATAACTCTCAAGGTTTCCTGGCTCTAGCTAATGCCCATGTCGTTTCTATGTGAAAGCTAGCTAGTGCCTGTAGAATAATATTTTCCTTCTTCTGGGGCTCTGGATATCTGCAATATTTTTTTGTTTCTCTTTCTTCCCAATTTCCTCCACTTTTGCAACCTCTTATAACTGTCTCCTCACCAATTCCTAGATGATAGAAGAAAAATTAAAATTGTCTACGGCAATTGGAAGCAGAAGAAAAATTGCCCCTGAAGACTTGCTCACAGCGCTTATGGAAATTAATAAAAAAATAAAAGTTCTTCCAAGTTTTTCAAACAACTTCTATGAATATTAAATTAATATTTATTAATTAAAATCCATCAAATTTAATAAATACTAATTTTATTAAATAACAGATAAGTATTAATTAATATTAATTAAATAATTAAAAACATGGTTTTTGGCGTAACAGAGAATGGCTCATTCAAATGGATGAAACGAAAGCTAGAATGACCATGAGAATAAAATGATTGAGATGAAGGATACAAATTATGTGAAAGAACAAATTTTAATTAAAAAATTATTATTATTATTATTTTTATTGATTTTGCGAAGTCAAAATCAGCTAACAACAGTTGGCTCTAATTGGGGACAAGGACTTTATGGACGCAACAATGGACCTAGACCAAATGTTAATGAACATGATCCCAAAAGACGATTGGGGCACAAAAATGGGATGACAAAAAGAGAGGAAACCGAAAAAAGGAAAACAAACAAACCAAAATCCTAATTACCTATGTACATATGGGGGACAACCCATTTTCAATTTTTATAATACTTGAGATATTGCCCACTTGTAGGGAAAAGGCAAATGAGTTCCATCGGGATATACTAAGTAATAGGTGTTGTCTCCACAGAAATGTATGATCTTGAAAGGGCCTAGCCACAATGAATCAAACTTCTCATGCTTTCCTTTTGGTTCATGTCTTTTGTCCTAGAGAAGAACTAAGTCATTGATTTGAAATTGTCTCTCCTTAGTTTTCCTATCGAACAATTTCTTTACCTTGGATTGGTGTTCCTCGATCCTGTTTTCCACTTGACTTCTCTACTCTTCAAGCTTGCTTAGGAACATGATCCTTTTATCTAACGCATTGGCGAAGCATTCATCGTCAACTGCTTGAGCCAATCGTAATGCTAGTAACTCCAATGTGATGGGAATTTGATCATTAGTTACATACAAGAGTTGGAATGGAGACATCCCGATTGCTCTTTTGGGAGTTATATGATCAGCCCACAATGCATCATATAACTTTTTGTGCCAAGTTATTTTATTTTCTTCGACTAACTTGTGCACGATAGTAATGATGTTTTTATTACTAGATTTTGCTTGATCGTTTCCTATGGGTAGTAATCTAACGATGAATGAGATAAAGATATCTCATACCCATAACAAAAACCTATCATTTTTGTAGAAGAGAAATTGGTGGCATTGTCTGTCACGATCTTTTGTGGAATTCCATAACGAATCAATATATTTTCTTTGATGAAGTCACAAATTACCACAGTAGATGTTTGTTTCACCTTAGTATAACTTCTACCCACTTTGTAAATTAGTTAGTTGCAGGTGAGCATGTGAGTATGACCAACACTAGAATTAGGATTCAAAACCCCGATGAAATCTAAACCCCATTGCTTCCAACAAGCTTCACATTTTCTTACCCATTTTTGAGCATCAGAAAACATAGTGGGCCAGTAATAATGTGCTCATAAAATTTTATGAGTTGTCACTAGGCCAGAGAAATGACCACCACAAGCATGATTATGAAATGCTTCCAACAACCTAGGCTATTGTTCTTTATCAAGGCATCTGAGGAACATACCATCAATTCCTTTCTTGAACAAAGTGTTGTCCCAAATGACATACCTAGAAGCTCTTAGTTTGATAGCTCATTTTTCCTTAGCTATTAGATTCTCAGGACACTCGCCATATGTGAGAAAGTAAGCTATATCGAAATATCATTCATCTATGGCACTGACGAAAACTACCAGTGGAAAACTTTCTTCAACTAGTTCTTCTTCGAGTCACCTTATGGCTCATTCTCTCGCATGAGTTGGCATAGTCCTCTTCCTCGAACCAACTTAGTAGGCTTGATATCCAAATCATATTCCTGAATCTTGAAGACCCAGTTACCTCTTTTAGATCCTAGTTCCTGTTGTGTTAGCATCGATTTAACTGTGGTATCTATAATTAGGACTTTGGTATGAAAATTCAACACAGTACCTAAAATGTTTCAAGGCTCTCACCACCGCGTACGCATGCCTCTCAAGGGAGTGTAATTGAGTTCATGTTTCTTGAATCCATAACTCATGAATATAATAGAGATTTGATTCCTTCTTGAATGTATTGATTCATGATGGTAGAGATCGTGTGTTGCAAAGCATAGCAATAGATTATGAAATCCTTTTTAAAATTGGGACACACCAATGTAGGATCTTTTGCAATAACATCCTTTATTTGTTCAAATGCTTCTCTACCTTCCTTCACCATTTGAAGGATTCTTTTCCTTTCATCATATCAGCGATTTATTTAGTCACCTTGGTGAAATCTAACACAAACCTTCTAAAAATCTCACCTTCCCAAAGAATGAATGTACTTCAGCTTACATGTAGGCAAGGAAAGATTCTTGATAGCTTGAACGTGCTCAAGATCAATCTTAGTTCCTTCCTTAGAAACAATATGACGTAGGATTTTCCCTTCGATAACTCCAAAAACAAAATTTTTGGATTCAAAAATATCTTATGAAGTTTGCACCTTTCTGCAATACTTTCTCTAAGTCTCTTAGGTGATCTTATCGTTTGATTTAGAACACTGTAAAGTCATCTAGGTATATCACAATGATCTTGTCTTTATAATCTACGAATGCCATATCTATGGCCCTTTGAAAATTTGCATTGAAATTGATCAAACCAAAAGGCATTCTTCTATATGCAAATGTACCCTAGGGGGTGGTGAACGCAGTTTAATGTTGGTCTTCTCTAGCCACTTCAATCTTATTATAACCAAAGAAACCATCTAGCATGGATAGAATTTTTGATCCAGTTACTACATGTAGAATATGGTCCATGATAGCAAAGTGATAATTATCCTTCAAGGAATCTTGATTAAGATTACAAAAATCCATGCAAATCCTAATGTCTCCATTTTTCTTGCGAACCGGTACAATATTGGCTACCCAAGTCAAATTTTGAATAGGAAACACTATCCGTGAGTCTAACATATTTTGAACCTTATGGAATATTGTCCATGAAATCTTGGGATTATGTTGTCTTTGCTTCTACCTAAATGGAACTGCATCAGGTTTCAAGGGTATGGCATGCTCCATTTCCCTAGGTTAAAAAGACTTCAATTCTTCATATGAGTAAGCCAAGACGTCAAAATATTTGGTAAGGAGACCTATAAATTTCTTGCGCTCCTTAGGTGAGCAACATTTACCAATGTTGACCAAGCAGGGTTTGTCCTTGGTACCAATGTTAACTTGCTCATAATTAACAAAATTTGCAGGTTCTACCTACTCTTTCTCTTTGATAAACCTTTCATGTTTATCAAAAAATTCTTCAAGTGAAACCAATCCTTTTGGAATTTTATTTCCTTTGAGTTGAATGATGTTATCACCAGGATCTTCATTCTCAATTCCTTCTTGAATGAGTGAGGTCTTCGATTCGAAAAATTCATAATCACTTCCTTCAAAGTACAATTGTTCAAAATTATCTCTATTTTCAAGAAGGAAATAATTTTCTGATCATCATTGAATACTTGCTAATTTTTTGCATTGTCAGGAACACTTGGCCTAAAAACCATTTCAATGGTGTATTTGTCTTGATCAAACTCTGAATGAGGGATCATTAATGAAGATGAGACTGCTAGAGAATCTGCTTTGTCATTCTTTTCACAAGGGATGTATTTTATGGAAAAAGCATCAAAGACTTCTATCGCGTCCCACACTTTATTTTTGTAGTGTCTCAAATGACCATTCTTTACTTGAAACTAATTTCTTACTTTTTCACAATCAATTTTGCATCTCCGGATACTTTCAAATTTTTTATCCTTTCTCTTACTCGCAACTTGGAGGTCAAGGATTAATGCCTCATATTCTGTAGTGATGTTAGTAGTTGAAAATTCAAGTTTGTAAGAAAAAGGAAATATTTTACCATTCGAGATATGAGCACCACTCCCGTGTCGAACTCACGAGAGGAACACCTTCCATCAACTCAAGATTCCATATCTCATTAGATTTTTGGCAAGTGACCTCGGGTTCATGAACATCTGTAGTCATCATATAGTTACCCATACTTGAGTTTTGAAATAAGACTTTTGCACTGGGATCATTGGTTTTCATCACTTTGTGAATTTTCCCGAGTTTCGGCATTAGCTTCTTCATTTTTCCACTAATAGGGATCATAGCATGAGACCAGGTCCTTTGAATCTCACCACCTAGATCTCTCGTGAAATTTCCCGCTCAACAACATACCATACGAAGTGGGAATGTTAGCAACTAAAATAGCTACCTTAACTCGCTTATGAGGAAATTAGGCTAGCACCATTTGAGTGTCTTTGATCTTCCCGATCGAGGATCTTTTCTTGTCTCCATTGAGTAACAGATCCGAATGTTCTCGTACAATTCAACCCAAGCGCATGTGCTACTTTTGCATGCATCACATTATCCGAGGCTCCAAATTTATATTGCAATTACTTAAGTTGCATCCGTTGATCAGAAAGGACACAAAGAAAGGTTCAATCTTTTCATTTAAAGGTGTAGTGGCCACCACAATATTTTTAGTCTTCCCATCTTTGGGACTTTTCAGAATTCCTATAGAGGAATGAACAGAGAGTCACCTTTGATAAACTGGACCAATTTCTTGAGTTACTCCTTATTGTACTTCAAGTACTCTTCCTGGTGACATGGAAATTTTTTTACTAATATGATCAATGATATCAAATTTGGGTAAAGTAACCGTACTTCATGTCTCAGATACTAGTTCTTTCGAACTTGATGGTGGGACCCTTTTGACCTTTGCTTTGGGCTTGGTTGATACTGATGTGGAAGAAGAAACTTTATTCGTAGTTGATTTATCAACTGATTGACTTGACAAAGACCCTCCTTTCTTTAAAATAGTTTTGACCTTGGAAACCTCAGTCACCTTGGACTCTTTAGGAGTCTCATTTGTCTTGGATTCTTTGGAAGCTTCTTTAGTTTTAGATTCTTTAGGAACTTCCTTGGAGCTATTTTTATCTTCCACCTTGGTGGTACTCTGCTCTCTTCTTTTGAGAGCATGTGAAGACAATTAAGGATTGACTATTCATATCTTCTATGATTTCTTCATATTCTTCTGCGAAACGGTACTCAAGAAATGATTATTAACTTCTCTTTTCAGCTCTTTAACTTCAGTTCGGATATTCCATAATTTGGCTCTTCTTCGTGAACCTCAATGACTTCAAATTCATCATCGCTTTCTTCAACGACATCACACTTTGAGTTAGTTGTGGGAGCTACTTCAATAACAAGCCTCGTTGGAGCACCTACAATCCTGGATTTTTGGGAACGTAGCCTTTTCTTGGGATGTCTTTATAAGGAGCAAGTTTACTACTTTGAGCAACTTGCTTTTTCAAAGCTAACACATCATTAGCCAAATTAGTGAGTATAGCTTCTGAAGCATTGGGGATTTCTTGACTTTTTCCCTTGAGAGAATTTTTCTTGAATTTTCCCGCCATGATTAAGTCATCTTCAATTTCTATGGCCAAGGATTGAGAAAGTTTCAAAGTAGCCACTCTAGCCCTTCTCAGCTGATAGCACACTTTTGGTTGTTGTGCGTTAATAAAGAAACATTTTTTCCATTGGGGTTTGGATGAATCCCAACAGAATTTTTTCACCATTTTGTTATACTTAGCCATGAAATTCCTCATGGGTTCTTGGCTCTTTTTTTGCACGAGATAGTTGGTCAAGAAGATCATGTTCATCCTCTATCATCTTGAATCGATCTTCAAACTTAGTTTTCATATCATTCTAGTTTGTAATGCATCCATTTTGCATATGATTAAACCAATATGCAGCTACATCATGCAATGTTTCAATGAATAGGTGAATAGAAACATCCTCATATTCCACCGAAAAAAGTGCACATGTAGCAAAGAAAGCATAAATGTGGTCATCTCGGTGACATCTTCCCATCTCCATCAAACTTGGGAAGAACCTTTCTCAATCCTCATAGGAGGTCATGTTGAGCTGGTGGTAAGGCCAATGGGCCTATGGCATTTCCCCATGGTACATTAACCGCCATCTTGGGAAAGGTGGTATGCGAAGGAAAAACAACATGAGCAAGAACAAGTGCTTAAATGGTAGTAATTCCTTCCTTTATTGCTCTTTCGGGATTTGATGCAAGATGAACAGATCTACGAGGTGAGTTATTCTTTGGAGGAGATAACTTGAAACAAAAATTTCCTTGAAAATCAAAAATTGGGTCGATCAACCTTTAGCTTTTTCTCCTCATGTTAACCTCTTTCCCGCCGGTTTGAAATATCTACTGTGAAGGGATCACTGGCATGTTCTGATCAGATCTAGCCTTTTCTCTTCACTCTCTTTCTTGAGCTATTTTCACCTGAATAACTCTAACAACTCTCATGGCTTGATCTTCTTCGTTATCTAGTACTGATGCGGTGAGATGAAAATGATAATTGCTCATGTACTTTTCCCAAATAGCTTTCCTCAAATCTGATGATATGTCTTCTTGAGTATCTATAAAAAGAAGATTTGGTTATAAGATAGGTGGGTTACCTGTAATAGTCATACATGATTCTTACCTTGGTGGAAGAGGACCACGTTGATGAACAATGATCAATACGTGTCCAGAGATCTTCCGCCACAAGAGTGGGTGCTCTTCTTCTAAGGTCGTCAATGTAGATTTTTGTATCAATGGATTTATCAACAACCACAAATTTCTGCAAACTTTCATGGTTTTCCTAAGCTACTATTCAAAGGTTGGTAGAAATGTCTCCTTGAAAATAATCATCAGGCAAAAGGTTTGGTTGAAGAACTGGAGCTTGTGCAGAGGGGATAGTCATAAAGATTTAACCAAGAACTAGTTAACGATTCTAGAATCCCCAGTAGAGTCACTAAAAACTATTAGCATATGGATTGGCACGCATGCAAATGACATGCAACAATGTGGGAATGAAATCCCTCCTCAATGAAGGTGAGGTTGCCTTTATTGAAAACCAAAACTGTATTTACATCTATACATTCAAAATTGTATGTGGGGGTGTTTTAGAACATTAATGGAAATAAAAGAGAATGAAAGAGATGAAATGAAATGGAAAGGAATTGATGGAAGGAACATGCAAGAGATAGGAAAAAGCATAGCCTAATATGGCATGGAGAAGAACAATAAATAACTAACACAAATAAAACGGAGTTTGCATCAGTTAAATGAGAATGAGTAAAGGGAACACACATGAGCAAGTAAATAACAAAGCTTGATCACTGTGAACAAGAACAACAACTTAATAACTATGACAATAAGATCAAAGATAATATTTTCATATAAGATTTAAACATATAACATCTAATTAACATAAGAACATCAAATGTTACAAGAGGCAATGAATGAGACACAAAGTTCGTATTTCATTAACTCCAAAATGTCTTCACAAAAAACACAAAGTTTCTTTCTGAAACAAATCATGCACACAAAAGTATTTTCTTCTCCTCTCTCAAAGTCACTTTTACTAATGAGCCCCTAACATTATTTTATAACCCAAAAATTGGTTACAAAGTAGCTAGGATTTTAAATGCACATTAAATAGGGCACTTAAGTGACTTTGAATTTTTCAACCAACTTTATCAAAAACAACTAAAAATAGAAATCTCATAAGTTTCCTCAAAAGTGAATTCTCCAAAAACATCATTTAAAATACCACTTTCAAAACATTCGACAAAGACCAGTTGCCTTATCCCTTGGGGATGGGGTCCGCCTATCTCAATCATATGATAAATGGACTCTCCCACCCATGAGAAAATATAGGAAATCATCCTACCATGTTGTTGCAAAACAAGGATCCTGATTCTTTGCCAATTCAAAATATTTGAGCTTTTGCAATGTCTGTTGCATCTTCTCTTCTTCCGGAAAACAAATCGGGAGAAGACCAGCCTCACAAAGTACCTGCATTTAGAGAATCTTACATGGTATGGTATACAGGTCTGCAACTTTAGATTGGATCTCTTCACAAAGATGTTTGATTCTGAAACATTGATCCATAGAAGAAGTGACAAAAACATCAACAAGAGTATACATTTCATGTATTAATTTTGTAAACTGCTCCACTACATGTTGTCTTGAATTCCTTTGGCTATGTTCATTGATGAAGGTGCAAGAAATCTCTTCAATAAAGACTTGAATGGAAGAGAGTGCGGTATAGGCTTCATTATACAAACTATCAAACTGAATTACCAAGTCTTCTAGAATCATTTTCCTAGTCTTAGCATGGTTTAACAATAGAATTCTTGTCATGCAATGATCAAACTCAAGTATCCCCTCTGAGGCTAAGAATGTAGATTCCATGTGAGAAAGATCCTGAAGACTTGGAAAAATCTGATCTAGTGTAATTAATTTTGTAATGCGGCATTCCTTGAATGGAAACACTAGATCAAGGTAGGCATAAATATTCTCAGATATTTTTATCACCTCAGCAATTGTTTTTAACCCACCACTTTCTATATTAGAAACCCATGACCTTAGAGTGTGCCCTAGAGTGATCACATCCTTCGATTGATTGAGAGCTTCTTGACCCGGGATAGCCACCATCTCTAGAACAGGAAAAGAAGACTCAATTTGGCTAATCAAATGTTGAACATATGAAATCAACTGATTCTTTTCTTCCTTGAGTTAGGAAATTTGAGATTTGTATCTCTCCAACATTTTAAGCACACTATTCATTGAATCCTTTTCCATAGCAACATCGCTTTCAAAAGTGATCTTACCAAGGGCTATCTTGGATACTTCATAGTCAATGACTGTTATGTCCCCACGATCCTTATCGTAGTAGGAACCGTAATTTCTGCAAACTTATCTCCACTATCATCAATCACTACTCTAGAGAAGACCTTAGGATTTTCGGACACAAATTTATTGGAGAGGGCGAAAGAGACTCCAAATCAATGTTGGCCACTTTGACCAATCTCTTTCTCTTTTTATTTCGAGTCAACCCAAGTCGAGTGTTTCATTCATTAATTCGACACAAAAATTCAAGAACTGGAAGAAAAATATTCTTTGCCTTTCTCGTGACTAAAACGAGTATGCATTTGTTTTGTGGCTTCATTCCTTGGTTAAGTAGCATCTACAACACATTCTTAATTATTCTCATGTTCTTGTGGAATACCCTTATCACCTAAATGTTTGGAAGAATTAGATATCTCGTACCACTTGGGATTTTCTTGGACTTTGGTGTATGACATTGATGATCTTGATCTTTGGTAGGCCTATTGAACTGCCATTGATGTGAACAAATGATTTTGGAGTAGAAATACCCGAAACACATTCTTTTCCTTCCCTAAAAGGCAGACTCTTTACCGACCCTTGAGACATCACTTCTTTATTAGAGACAGGTTTGGGTAACCACCGAATTTGCCTCTGAGATGCATGTGATGATGTCAGTGGGGACTAATGTGAAGAAGTTTGCACCACTTATTTTTGTGTAAATCTTCCTTTCGTTGGAAAACTCTGTATTTCTAACATATGTGCCTGAAATGGGAGAGGATTGGCTATTTGATTCTCATACCACATCATAGTCCTTTTTAACACAAGTTGATTCATGACATCTAGAGAAGTTTCATCTCCTCTACTCTAATCAATACTAGGGAGTGGAGTGAAAACTATTTGATCATAGGCAAGATCCATAAGATAAATCCCATTATCAGAAAGGTTCAAGGGAGGATCCCTCAATCCGTAATTTTCTATTTGAGCTAGTGTGAGACGAGAAAATTTTTGTCGTCTTACCTCCCTGTCATCCACACATTCTACCCAATAGTCTTCTATGTTTTCCTTGTGCTTATATCTTGCTCCTAGGGCTTTTTCCATGGATCCTTTAATATCGAATTGAGCCTTGCTTGTGAAAGGATGTATAGTTATGAGAGAAAATTATTTTTCCATAAGTTCTACACTTGTGGGAATTTGGACATTTGTATTCCCCAATCTAAATTGGGAAATAAATGCCTCCTTTGTGTTTATCCACCCGTAGGCAATGGATTTTGAAAAGATGACGTGAAACTTCCATCAATGTTATTTTATCGCTGACATATTTAGGAATTCTATAAGGAGCTCCCACAAATCCATCAACTCGTATATAGGAGTAAGAGGGAAACTAGATAAACCAAGTTCCCCATTGTTTTATCAAAGCCTTGGCATCTTCTAAAAATATTTCCTCTAGATTTCTCCTAAGTGACCGGATTATATAGAATAGGAAAGCATCATTTACCCTCCGGAAATGGTGAGAACCGTTCTTGAACTCTAGTTGTGGGTAAAAGTGAAGAACACTATTCTTGTCAGGACCCATTGTACCTCTAGTTGTTAACCCTGAAAAATATCCTCCTTGCTACAACATAATCAAATGTGAGGTCATGTATAAATGACATATCATCCTTACCTCAATCAATTTCTTACGGAGAGTATTGCTAACGATATTTACCCAATCAATGAACATCTTTACATCAAGAATGATACAAATGAACTTGTACATCCAAGGATGAAAATTTTTGGCAGAAGGAAGACCAAAAACCCTCTACTGAGGAGAGTAATCATATCTCCTATTTCTTCATGAAAATCTACCCAAACAAATCTTTGGGAATTCTTGCGGTGAGTTTTGGTTTGACCAACTAGTTTTTACTAACCATCTTCAACCATCTCAAAGGATTCTCATCCCAAAATTGTTGTGTTGATTCTTGTGTGATGTTAACATTTTCTTCGTGAAGTGGTACTCTTAACAAATCTTCCATATGATTTGGAGAATTGAGCAGAAAGGTTCAATTATGTCATTAAAAATTCCTTGACACTCAGATCATAATGTTCATCACAAGCTAGGACAAATTCAGGGCATTGTATGGCAACTGGAAATGCTGCCGCTTGAGGTAAAACCGCAACGATAAATAATTTTTGAGAAGACAGTCCTCCCTTCCCATCTTACTCATCACGAAATTGAACCATATCCACATGACCTATATCGATATCTAAAATATTATCATATGCTTTGAATTTAAAGACGATGCTAGAACTAATCCTTGGTATGCATATTTTAGTGCCAACTTATTGGAACGTTCACCCATTATGAATTTTTCTTTTAAAAAATAAAGTGAAAAGGAAAAACAATACACTGGAAAGGTATCGGGTCTAAGTCTCTGGACCATCGTCGATGCGAGAACAATACAACTCTTATTATTATTATTATTATTATATATTATTTAATAAAAAGAGATTTAGTGAATGCCGAATTCAAAATGAAAATACCAAAATATTGAGGCAAAGCTCAAATCACCATCTGAAAAATAATCCAAATTTAGATCATTTTTACACTTCTAAAGAACACGTTGAATTTCTTAGCTCCTTATTATTATTTTTATAAATATTCACTGTGTGCATGGGTATTTCCATCCACCCTCAACGTGTGAAAGCTATTGTCTTCTCAGCATGCGTAGCACCATGAATATCTCCTTTTTAAAATAATAAATAATAAAAAGAAATCTGCGTTGAACTTCACCACATTGTGCATGCGTGGATTTCTATTTTGGTTGCATTTTAATCTTGTTCTTCCTCTCAAAATGTGTGAAAATTTCTTGATCAAGCTATGTGAAATCTGCAACCTCATGGGAATTGCTTGTGGTTGCATGGATTAAGATAGATTTATTTCTCCTTCCTCCCATCGTGCATTTGGTTTTGTCTTTTCTGCATATTGTGTGGAAATTATCCTTAATCATTGTGTGGAAACTTGTCTTCAACCTACATGGATTTCTCTGTAATGAAAAAATTCAATAAACAAATTCATCACATGATATTTCACCTTTAGGAAATGATAGTTCATATCAACTTGGCTATGGTATGTGTGGATTTATTTTTATTTTTGTTTTGTTTCTCTTTGCATGTTGCGTGGATCTCCCAACAAATGCATGGAAATTATATCCTCTCCTCAGGCATGTGCGTGGGTGAAAAAAACTTACTTTATTCCTCCTTAGAATGTGCAAGAAAATTTATCTTCTTCTTCTCAGGATATGCATGAATAAAAACATACTTTATTCTCCCTTCCAAGCATGGCGTGGAAACTTGTCTTCAACCTCTGTGTTGATCTTTATTCCTCATGGGCAACGTATCATTCTTCTTGAACTAGACTGCATGGATTTATCCTCGAGCTTGCATGAAAATATTGTTCTCTACCTGTGGAGGATCTTGACTAGCTTCCATCTTCTGCACAAATCAACAACAAACAAAAACAAACTACCAGCTACGGGAAATTTCACCTTCTTTGCTGCATAAGGTATTCATTCTAGTTTCTAAATCAATCCTTGCACGTGCATGAAATTTCCTTCTCCTTTACAAGCATGGACCAAAGAAACTTCTTACTATTACTTCCTTCTAGGTGTATGATCTCCTAAACTCGTAATCCCATAATGGAGAAAACTACTTAGAACTCTCAAGGTTGCCTGGCTCTAGCTAATGCTCGTGTCGTGGTTTCCATGTGAAATTCGGGTAGTGCCTATAGAATAAGCTTTTCCTTCTTCTGGCTCTGGATATCTGCAATATTTCTTTCTTTCTCCTTCTTCCAAATTTCCTCAACTTCTGCAACCTCTTGTAACCATCTCCTCACCAATTCTCGATGATATAAGCAAAATTAAAATTGTCTACAATGAATTGGAAGCGTAAGAAAAAAATTTCCCGGACTTGCTCACGGTAGTTACGATAATTAATAAAAAAGAAAAGTTCTTCCAAGTTTTTCAAACAACTTCTATGAATATTAAATTAATATTTATTAATTAAAAACCCTAAAATTTAATAAATATTAATTTTATTAAATAACAGGATAAGTATTAATTAAATAATTAAAACATGGTTTGTGGCGTAATGGGAGAATGGCTCATTCAAAATGGATGAAACGAAAGCTAGAATGACCATGAGAATAAAACGATTGTGATGAAGGATAAAAATTACGTGAAAGAACACTTTGAAAGTTTAATAAAAAAAATATATTGATTTTGCGAAGTCAAAATCAGCTGACAACATGGTCACCATGCCCATTGAAAATGGGAAGCTTAGGGGTGACAAAACTAGGAGGAAGTAGATAAGTGGAGATGGTAGGTGTGAACAAAGTATTTAATAACAAGGTGGAATCTAAAGATGATGATGCATGCAAAGTGGCATGTTGCAACTTATGAATTTGAGCTTGAAGGTCCTGATAAAGAGAAGTTAAGTCTTGATTACCAATGGATGAAACTTGTTGTATATGAGAAACTAAAGGTGGTGTAAAGTGATTGGTAGGAGTAGTGATAAAACAAGAATGGTATAAATAGGTGGAAGAGTAGAAGTGAGTGATTGAGTAGTAACATAGGTGGGTATGGCCGCGAAAGCAAGTGAGCTCCACCAAATTAGTAGCTTCCTCATGAGAAACATGTAAAAGTAAATCTAGATCTTGTGGATGTTCAACAATATGATCATTAATGGCCTTAAGATGAGCTTTAGTAAAGGCTTCATGAGATTGAGCCATGGCAAAAGGATACTAAAACCCTAGATAGAAAGTGGATTTGAAGGTTAGGTTCACCAAAATGATTAACTAAAATGTGGAATAATGGTAATTAATCTAACTAGGAACAACAATAAATAATAGTAAATAAAAGCAGTAAATAAATGTAGAAAGTGACCCAAATAACTAGACTAATGAAAATAGAAACTCTAATATGCAAAGAATGGTTCGAAGGGGCTTAGTTTATTCGGTGAGTTTGTTGGACTGTGTCACAGAGATGACTAGAGAAATAGGAGGAGGAAAGGACCTTGTCGAGGTCCAGTAAATTCTAGATCTAGGCAATCTGAGTGGACTGAGGCACTTGGGAGAGGATCAAGGCGCATGTTGGAACCTTAGTCTGCGTTTTGGGTGCCCTGGTCTGTGTAGGAGGTCCAAAAAATAAACTTGTAGGGTCACTAAATGATTCAAAT
Organism: Taxus wallichiana var. yunnanensis; assembly: GCA_018340775.1. Taxonomy (NCBI): domain Eukaryota; kingdom Viridiplantae; phylum Streptophyta; class Pinopsida; order Cupressales; family Taxaceae; genus Taxus; species Taxus wallichiana. Next base: position 316,721,378 of record CM031243.1, on the reverse strand, counting down.
CCTTTGTTGTCTGTCATTAACTTCGTTATACTCAGTTGTATGTCGTGGATAATCAATGATTGAGAGGAGAACTGCAAAACCCCAAAACGAGCATCAAACCCTAAAAATAAAGATGCATATGAAGGGGTCAGATTATCCTCAACTACCACAATGGTGGACTTACTAACTGATTGTTACACTACATCTCATACCTGATGTAGTTCTATGTGCTTTTGTGTGCAATCATGCCCTAGGTCATTCTTGTGTCAGTCGCACTTTGTGAAAGTAGCGAGCAATAACTATGTGTAAAAATGTAATATAATGGTGGATGGAATAGAATAAACTTCCCTCCTATGCAGTGTGATGCAGATGAACCAGCCTTGTGCTTTTGTGATGGAGCTAGATAGATGCAAGTTTAGCCCTTGATGGATGTAACCTTAGGTGATGATGGTATTACTTAGTGCTTGCTCCTCAAGATGGTCACATAAATTTATATTTATATGGTTCTCTTGTTCTAATTTCATAATTAACCCCGAAAAGGATGACCATAAGAAATATGAAATGTTCAAACCACTAGAAAGTTCCCAAAAAGTGGCGGGAAAGTGGGAAAAGGATCAAGGCACCCCGAATGAGACCAGGGCACCTGTCGGCCCCCAATAAAATGCAAAATAATATGGAACGATAGAAATATTTTGGGCATACATGTATGGGAGGTCGGCAATGACGATAGAAAGCAAAGTAAAATGGCCAAAAGAAGGAGGTTAATTAGTAATTTCTTCACTAAAAAACCATATGAATAGTAGTATAAGACCAGGACTAAATAATTTCTGAAGTGTGTGATTTTGTGACTACAGACATATAATGGTTAGAGTAAGCCAAACTACTATATGAAAGAGTTCAAGATAAACCTCTGGTAATCAACACAACAACTAAGCTTTTTTCTATGAAGGATATCATTCAAGGCATCAAGAATCTTGCAGGGGGTAAGGTGCAAGACATTGACGGGCTGCAAGCTGAATATTTAAAGTGGGGCTTGGAAACCCTCACACCACATATTAAACACACATTTAATGGTATCATTCAAAAGGATTTCCAGTAGATTGGATGACTAGTGTCGTTATACCTCTTTATAAAAGTGGGGACATCAACAATCCATCCAATTATCGACCATCATGGTGAATCCCCTTCTTGGAAAACTATTTGGTAGCATGGTAGAGCACAAAATCAGCAGCTAGGGCGAAAAAAAGAGGGTAAAAGAGCAAAAGGACAAGCAGGTTTTAGGCTGAAACACTCCACTATTGATCATTGCATTACTCTTAGACACTTGGTGGAAAAAATATGGGATAATCAGGGAGAGGAATCTTTCTGTTGCTTTGTTGACTTCAAGAAAGCATTTGACATGGTCCCTAGAGGTAAACTCTAGATCGAATGGAGGAGCTTGGTGTTCCAGATGAGTATAGAGCAGCAGTGCATAGGCTCTATGAGCAAGTCAGGGCCAAAATCAGAACAAGTGAGGGTATGTCAAAATGCTTTGGAAGTGACATTGGAGTCAAACAAGGCTGCCCTCTATCTCCAACCTTGTTTGGTCTCTACATTGATAAACTAGAGGAGTGGATTGATAACGCTTTGGTGGAGGGGGCATCCATCTAGCTAGTTATGTTGTAAAGCTACTTCTATATGCAAACGATCTTATTCTAATTGCAAAAACTGCCCAAAGTTTGAGAGAACATTTGAAAGCTCTAGAGCTTTTTTGCCAAGAGGTGGGAATGCAAGTGAATACTAGCAAGACAAAAATCATGATCTTTTCTCGTAGAGAAAAAAAAAGGCAATATGAGTTTCTTTTCTAAGGAAACACAGTAGAAATAGTGGAAAAATACAAATATCTTGGGCTTAACTTTCACAATAAGCTTAGTTGGGAGACACAAAGGAAAAAAAGAATGAAAGGGGGGTGGAATGCATTATACTCATAATAGAACAGGTGCAAGAATGTAGAATTGTGGGATTGGAAAACCAAAAATACCTTGTTTAGCTTGCTAGTCACACTAGTGATTCTAACTTAAATTGGAGACAGATAGAGAGGGTCCAAAAGCACTTAATAACTAGTAGCCTCAAAGTTAAAGCCTCGGTTCCATATGAGATTATTTTGGCTGAATCTGGTACCTTTCCGCTAGAAGCATTGGCAATGATTCAAACTCTAAATTATTTTAAAAAGGTATAGGGAATGGAGAATCATTGATGGCCCAAAATAGTAGATAAAATGAACTAAATAGAAGTAAAACAACAAGTGGATGAGTAAATGGGACTTCAACATGGAAGAATTTCCAAATGCCAATGAGGAAATAAAAATTATGTGAAAGAAAAATTCAAGATAGCCATGTGGATAAGGCAGATAGGACTGAAGAAAACATACTACATCAATCATTTTAACCCCACCTTTGAACACAAAGAAAAGGCGTACATAGGAGTGGAAATTAAATGAAAAACAAGGATGTTAATTGCCCAACTGAGAACCATCTCGCATCATCTTAGATGTGAAATCGGTAGGTGGACCCAAAGAAGAATGGGAAACAAGAACTTGTTTATTCTGTGTCAAGGGGGTAGTGGAGATAGAATGACACTTCATTATGGAGTGTGCAGCTTATAATGACATTCGAAGAAGTTACAGGGACAATTTAAGCGTTGTCAAGTTAACGAACTGTTTCAAGAGGAAATGCTAACCAAAATATCAAGTTTTTAATCAAGATACATAGTAGAAGAGCTAACATCGAGAAAGGAGTTAACTTTTTGAAATATCAACAAGTAGCCTCTATGATCTGATTTTTTTTTATCTAGACATATTCTTTTTGTGGCTCTTGGTCCCATAGACTGTTTGGTCTCGTGGACGTTATTAAAATCCTTCATTCATTTATTTTCAAAGTGTGTCTTTTTTTTTTTAGTTTTATTATTATTATTATTAAAGGTTATAAATGTTAGTGTTTCTTTTATTTGAAAATATATAGTTTTAATTTTTATGTAAATTTTGTATCAAGATTATATTTATTTTATTTTATTTATTTTCTATAAAGTTTGTTCTAAATATGTTTTAGTTTTGTATTTAAAAAGTATTCTTAGTTTGATGTCATTTATATGGAAAGTCAAATAATGTGTTATTTATCTTAGATGGAAAAATGTTCATATAGTATTGAGTTGCTTTTATATTATTAATGTTATCACTTTCAAAAATAGATTCATTGTGTGTCACCGTGAATAAGTATATTTGTTTAAGTCATCATTTTTGTGTCATCTTGTCTAAATCAAAGTGTCGTCAAATTTTTGAGTTGTTGTCAAAAGTCAAAAATAAAAAAGTGTCTTATGAACATATTTTCAATGTAGCTCAACATCCTATGACAAATAAAGTGTTGCACATATCATGGGGAACAATAATCAAAATGTGGAAAAAATGCTTCAAGATCACATTTGTTGATTAAGCAACACCATTCATCAAAGGATGGTCGCAATAGAGGCAGGATGGTGATCAACATCCTCTTATCATCCACTAATGAGGGGGTCACTTGATGATTTTATGGCATATTTTCATTTTCACCTCTTTCGGTTTGTTGTGTGATGAATAAGAACATAAGACCATCCTTGTTCCTATGTGAAGTACATTTTCTATGTTTTCCTATTATGATGATGATGTGGATATTTCTATGATTGATACTATTGTAGGAAGTGTTTTTAATCGGTGTGACTAGTTGGTTGATGTGTTACGCTTCATATATTCACTGGATAGGTCGATGGGGCCTTATTTATGGATGATGTAGTTCTTATAGTCATAGGTGATGATCGAGACCATGTGCAAGCTACATAGTCACATGTTGCTTAGTTGTTGGTGTTGATTTCTCCCATGTTCATACTAAGGGGGAATGTTAGAAATATTTTTGATATCATCTTGTTATAACTCACATGGGTGAGTTTATTGTTGGTTGGTTAATACATTTTGTTATTGTTTGTGTTGTTATGTGAGCTATAACAATGCACATAACAATAGTAATGGTTGAAATTTTATTGTATTTGACTCCTTATATTAAGGAGTTGTACTTGCCTATTTAATAAGCATCATTGTTTATGTAATGTAATGAGAATTTATTATAATGTGTGGAATATAATATATCTAATATTAGTGTTTTCTAAATGTAATCCTACATTTTGATTTTACAATCTCTTATTGTACTCACACTAAGTTTGAAAAAGTTATTTCTATTTAAAACTAATCTCAAGATTTCAATTCAATATTTTACTTCTTTATGAGATTCAAGACTCAATGAAACTTTTTATAATCTTCTAAGTGAAATTGGTTTCCAAAAATAAGTCCCAAAAACACGATGAAACAATGCCTTGTCATTATGAAAAGCATTGATTACTTTGTAAATTAAGTATATTAAGTTCTATGTAAATTGTATCCTCAATAAGACTTCACAATTTATCTCAATTTTTCCCACCAATTCCTAGATCAAGATTAAAGTGTTTTATGAATAAAATGTGGGATGCTAGAAAAAGTTCTCTAGTAAAATTTAATGTGATCCACCAATCATTTTTCCTACTTCTACATGTATTCATATCACATTTTCATTAGACATTACAAGATTTATCGATTGCCATTTGCATATATTGTCCTTTTTCTCCTTGAGATTGCCTATATAGTGGCATCTTACACCACTAATGCAATTATTGAATTTGTGACTATGGATTGTGAAGTTGTCAAGAGTTTTGTCTCCAATAAAGAAACCTTAGAAGTTTTTTTCCGAAGGTTTTTCATGGTGTACTAACTTTTTATCGAATATTGATTTACATCTTACTAAAATTTGATGTTACATGTAAAGGGCTTTATTTTTTATTTAATATGGTATTTTTTCAAGATAATTATCTTTGAAAGTATCTTGAAAAGTTGGTTCCAATATGCATGGATGCAACATGGTATCAAGATAATTGTTGTCCAAAATATGACCAAAGTTTTTTGTTTATTTCATATTTTTTGACCCACAACATGCCTTTATCATTTTGTATAAATCTTCTGCATGGTGTGTTCGTATGTCCCTTCTTGTTTTATCACCTTAGACACCCAAATTTATCGTCCAAGATAAAATAACCCTTAAGGTCCCAATCTTGGTCGAATTCCCAACACTTCCCTTACCCTTATGACATTTTATTGAACAAATAACCACCACTATAGGAAATTTCATATGTTAGAAATTATCAAAAATTTATTTACCTCAACCCCATAAATGAATATGTGTTGAAGTTTGTCTTTCCCATGACCTTAAGGAGTCTGTTGACATTCAAGTCAGCGATTCTTGTTACTCATAAAAAAGTTTTATATCAACTTGCCTAATATTTTTGTTTACATTGTTAATCCTTTTAGTGAAAAATAAAATATCGTCATTTGTTAACATCTCATAAAAAACCATGTCAAACCCATATATTGACTCAATCTAATGAGAATAAGGTTGGGCTATAAATGTCTATAAAAATTATTGTAACAAGTAATACCAAACTACAACTTCTAGATGAACCCTAACTTAAGTCCTTGAGCACATGACATGCTAAAGGAAATAAGTATGGTTTCTCAAACCTTTAGGGAGCACTTTCAAAACCAAGTTGAAGCATCTAAAGATGATGAAAACCTAGTTCTCTCAATGTATTTCATCGCCAATGTTATCTCAACTTCTCAAACTACTACTCAAAAGATTTATAAATATTCAAAATCAATTCTCTCATATGTTTCTCCTAGCCATGTGTCTCCTTAATGCTCTCACATTCCACCTCATCCATTAGAGGAGGAATAATATGTTACAAAAACATTGTTCCCATTTCATTTTGATGATTTTTTACAAACTAACCAACATCAATTATTTGTCGATATTTTTAGACCCCTTTAAGGATTAGGTCAAGGGGATATGTCCTTGACCCTCTTACTTCATGAATTTATTGTTGTGGAATGTTGGGGGCCTCATATACTCACCTTGCAAGTAATTAGTTGTTATTTTGGAATTGAATCACGAAATGGACATTCTTTTCCCATAAGAAAATCGGTGGTGTGTTTTTTCGACATCCGAAAATAAATTAAGGCCAATAGTTTATCCTTGACTAGTAATTTAGATCTAGGGCATGGAAGAATCATTACATTTATTTATATGAAATGGAGAATTTATTATGTGGATCATTGGTGTGACACTTTAAATGATATCTTTTGATCTTATTAAATATTAAAAACATTTTTGGTATAGTCAATGTTTTTGTAACTATGTCATTGAAAGAGTGGATATACGGTGTTGGGTTGCTCACAAAATACTAGATGAAAATTAGATGATGTGTGGTGAATTCAACATGGTTGAGTTTTCAACTAAAAAAATGGTCACCTCTCTATATTGTGGAAATCTAGAAATGAGAGGTGTGGATGTATATGTATGCAATAATTTTGGATTTTATGATAAAAATTTATTCACATCATTCCATGTCTTTCTTCTAGTTTACATCATCTAACTTGCACTATGGATCTGAAAGAGTTTTAAAGAAACATGATAGAGCCATGATCTCCACATAACTACATTTATCATTTGATAGTTACTTTTCACTCTACTGATGGATTCATTATAGGATATTATCATTTTAGATCACTTGACACTTTGGTTTTATATTGGTTGACATCTCAAGTGTCCCAAAAATTATTTAAAAAATTATTTAATACTTCCTTTTAAAAACATTGAGCCACTATCTCATATCTCGATGGGTTTGGAATCCTATTCCATGATCGATAGAAACATCTCGACTAGTTTGGTTGGTTTTATGATGCCATCAAATGCACAACATGATTTCTCCACATTTATGAATGTCGAATGGTTTATATCCACCTATGTACTTACTTTTCCACCACTTCAAAGTTTATTTTCATAATTATCCCCTTAGAACATGAATCCTTTTATGATCCATTGCAAATGCATATAGGGTGCTATGATAATGTCTTTAGATAAAAATGATTATAATACACATGGTGCACAAATCAAAGCTAGAATGTATTGGATCAAGTTTGTGTATAAAGTCTCCAAAATTAATTTTACAAATTCTCAAGGTGTATCAATTTTCCCAACAAATAAAATCCATTCCGGATGTTGACTAATAACTCACCATGGTACCATATATGGTTTAACCCTTTGTTTTTCATTATCAACAATTTTTTAAAACCTATGACCCTTTCTATGAGGAAAAATATGCACTATAACGATGTCTTCTTCTAGTTCCTTATTATATTTCTCAATCCAAATGAGTTTCTTATGATATGTCTCTCACCGTTAGGGATTTACATGAATGGTCGATGATAAAGCCCTAGCTTGTGACGATACCATCTGAATTTGCAAAGTGATATAGGACTATGTGGGAGAGTACCTCTTCCAAATTTACCATAAAGCTTTTAGTTTCAAATATTGTGTTCAATTTAGAAATAAAGGGTATATAAAATTCATACTTATAAAAAAATATTTAGGTTTTATATGTAATCAATTGCCTATCATCCTTCTCAATTTGTCATACAAATTTATAGCCAAAGCACTTATAGTGTGTAGTATCCATCTCTTCCCTATAATTGTTACTCCAAAGAAATTACCTTTATTAAAAGCCAATACATTCTTGTTTCATTGTAATTTGAGAAGTAATGGAGTGGGAACAAATATCTAATCAACAAGAAATGATCATAGAACTTTGAGAAATCTTATGTCTGCATGGAGTGGAATTTCATTTTTTCCTTGCTTAAAGCTTTAGGATTTGGTCCCAAGTTCACTTAATTTGTTCAAATGTTGTTTAAAAATATTGTATGTTATCTCTAATTCAACGGAGTTAGATCAAAGTAATTTTGTTTACACCACTTGATTAAACAAGGGTAATTGTTAGCTCCAACTATGTATGTACCATCTCCGTGGTAGGATTTGGCTATCTCTTGAAAAATGCTAAAGTGAAAGTTCTAGTCAAATGCATCCCCTTAACATCTAAAGATATCATATAACTTTTCAATTAAAACTTTTTTATGATTCCTTTCTGACCCTTCTTGAAGATTATAACAACATCAATACTTATATATAATGTATTGATAATTTTTATCTCACGTAGATCTCAATTATTCAAATAGAGAAATACTCATTGCCAAAAATAATAATTTATTCTAGCCTCCTTGTATAAGAAAATAAGAATGGAAATGGATTCAACATGGTGAAATATTTTGATTCCTAAGTATACTCTTTACATCCTAGGACACATCCTCCCATATGTGGCAAGATATTATTAATCACATCAAGAAAAATATCTCTTACTAGATCGATATGATCATATCCTTTGGTAGATAAGTTTAAAGTTTGATCAAAAGTGCTTATTACAACTCATGTTTATGGTAATCCTCTTTTTGGGTTTCTTCTAAAGCATTCCACTAGAAGTTAAAGAAGATGCTCAGAGATATTCTTTGCAAAATCTCCAACATGGGAAAGGTTTATATTTGGTTTATTGGGAGTTTTTCATGTGTCTCTAAGGAGGCTAGGGGGATGGTTTAGCTAGACAATAGTCATCAAGGCAACAATATGTTTGCTAATGAATTATTCAAGGTATTGAATGGAAATAAACATGAAAAGTGTTATTTCACAACTATATTTCATATGGATCTCTTTATGGATGAGCTACCTAGAAAGGACTAGGAATTCACGAAATTTTTATCCTTTAGGATCTTGTCAAAGTGGTTGGGTCCTTTTATGTCAAAATTATCTTGAAATCTTGAAACAAAAGATCAAATCTCAACTTCTTTAGAGTATATATGGGTTTTAGGATATATTATCACCAATAAACACTCCTTATTATCATCACTTGTGTGTTGAATGGATTATCCAAGGTATTGAATGAAGATAAGAATGTAAATTCATAATTCAATGAATATTTTTCAAAAGTATCTCTTTATGAGTGAGCTACATGAAAAGGGATAGGATTTCATATTATTTTCCTTCAAGATCCAATCAAAGTGGTTGAGTCCTTTATTGTCAAAAGTATCTAGAAATCTTGGGGAAAAAATAAAAATTTTACTTTATTTTATAATGGACATGGGTTTAGGGATAGGTTGTATGTCAATAAACACTCCTTATGATTAAAAACAATTAATGATTTTCATTACATTACTTTTACATAAGTACCATGGATTCATGCAATCAAATTATTCAAGAGGAATTCTCTCAAAGGTGATAGGACATATTTTGAGTGCACATTCGAACTTATCTTCCCTTGCCAAGTTTAAAACCAATTTCTTATTAAAAATGATGATGAAAAATATTATTATGATATTATTAACACCATCCTTATTAAGATGCTTCATAACATTGTAGTTGATCCTACAAGACCATGGTGGAAGGAAAGTGGTATGTCTAGACACCATTTCAACACTATAATTCTAATAAGGGATATACATGGTTGTCACCTCAATTTTCAATGGTTGACAAGCTCAATGCTCATTTTCCCTCCACTTTGCAACCCACACTTGGAGTAGATGTTTTTAAACAATTTTGAATTCCATTTTGGAGCCTAAAATTACACAATTTTCATTGTTTTATTTATTAAGGGATTCCCCTTTGTTGCTACCTCATTCATTTACAGGTTATTAAGACCAAGTTTTTATTTTGTGGAAACTCATAGAGCCGTATTCACTTGTTTTGGTTTTGCAATAAGGTGCAAATATCCCGAACATGGATCCATGATTTTTTCAAACCCTTTTGATTGAATATTTTTCTCTAACACCATAATCTCCTTCGGGACTCTCCTTCTATTCCTACATATTAAGTGTGATTTTAACATTCTTTTGGAGTGGAAATTATTTTCTTTATTTGGAATGGAATAAAGGAAACCATTTTTAGTAATTCTAATATTAATTTTTTTACTTATAACAAATACATGTTTGTTTCAAATGTGTTTATGCGGATTCAAGATCAAGAAAATAAGGTGGTCATATGGGTTTCCCATGTGCATACCCTCTTGGCAAATGAGGGGTAAGTTCTCCATGAAATATTGATTATGTTTTCCCCTTTTCACCCCTAAGGGATGCCACTCGAGAGGGTATACCAAAGGATATTATCTTACTATCAATCTCATATATAAGATGGATAGTCTCCTCCTCACATACACTCATCTATACTATGGAGTTATCTCTTATATCACCTTAGATGGTTAGTAACTATTGCAACACATAGATAAATAATCATACTTTCCTTAGTAATCTTGTTGACTAGAGACCCACAAGACATACATGAAAATGTTATAAAATATATAGAGGTAGTGTATAATGCTAACTTTTTTTGGGTCCTTGTGCTTGAAAGGAATTAACTACTTAATGATGTTTGTTGAAATCCAAATTAAAAATACCCTCCTACCATTGGTTCCTTTAATAGGCTTTCTTAATGTGATGTAACTTTAATTTTTCTTCAATGAGATTATAGCTTTACTTCCAAGACTTGTAGATTTTTTGTGTTACTTTGGCATGTTTTCGTACCACTTTCTTCTTTTTGAATAGTTGACATTATTTTTTTGGTAAGGGTAAAGATCAATTTTCTGAAAAGGCCCCAAATATTTTACAAAAACCGAAATATTTGGATAATTCAACAAAAAGAGAGACAAAAAAACAAACCAAACATAAAAATGAATCCAAATGAAAGTTAGAATACAAAAATTAGCAAACTTGTAGAAAAATATCATCAAAACAAACTAACTCTAAAAATCTTACATCGTAGCCTCCCATTCATTGTAGAGAAAAATCAAGTACTCCTTAATCTTACCCTTATCCTTATGCTCCTCAAGATCTTTCCTCTCGATGATCTTCTTTTCCCTCTTTTTGTTAGGTTCCGCAATGTCTATCATTCCTAGCCTACAAAACATATCTCAACATGAAGATGCTTGCAACATTGTTCTAGACTACTGATTTCCATAAGCTTGTGAATCATCCCCCTCTCATTTCCTTCTCTCTTTATTACCCTTATAGCTTTTTTTTTTAGTTAAGCCATGTCATTATGTACATTCTTCATATAATAATATCTAACTTTTTTCTCTTTATCAGCAGCTTGTTGAATTGATAGTTTTGGATTCTCATTTTCCATTTGAAGGCACTTCATAATATTATGTTGAATCCTAGCATTGGATTCTAACATCTCAATTAGTATCCCCAAACTCTTTTCCTTCTCTCTCTCTTGTTTTATGATCAAAATCCCATTACATACTCTTCTCTTTTCTCTACTCTAGTTTGAAACCCCCAAGGTATTCAAGTACCAACAAAATAAAACTTATCTATGATCATGTTGAGAGTGCTTAGTTTAGATATCCTCCCCAACCTATTCATATTATTTTCATTCAAATATTTTTGAGAAGGGATAGTCTTAGTTGTAATGGGTTAGCCCATATCCTTGGGAATTTTAACCTCACGGGTTCTTTCCCTTTATCCTGTTAATAGACTCCTCATTATCTTTGTCTATGATTGTGACCTCGGGGACAATACTATAAGTGAGTTTTCTAGCTTTGGATCTTAGGTACAATACTAATATCATATCTTGGTGGATATCCTATCCAATTTTCCCAACTAATAGTCTTTAACCAAGCCTTTTATAGAAGAGAGGATATATAATGGAAATTTTATTCTCCTCCCTTGGAAGATATATCTTTGTGGAGTGAAATGGTATGAGAACACATTTCTTAGAAGAGAGGATATATGACGGAAATTTTATTCTCCTCCCTTATGTTGGGTTTTAGAATTGAACATGGGTTGAAACCACGCTAGGGGACAATAAGTCCCTCCTATTTAATGGGAGAGGTTCCCTTATTGAAAGAAGGAAAAAAATGTACAAATATACAACTCTCAATGTTTAGACCCTGATATACTTTGGAATGTTTTCATACTTAAAAGATTATCAATCAGAAGGAATAGAAAAATATGGAGATGGTAGAAGGAAGAAAACAACAATGCTTTTGGGAAATATAGATAGCAGAGTATCTCCCTACTTACATTGAACCAAGAAAATATAGAAAAGGATCAATTACTTCACCACCGGCGCAAATCTGCAGACACAAAGTTTCTAAAGATTCACACAGACTAGAACACAAAGTTTCTATTAAATGTAAAACAAAAGATCCATTGAATCGAGAAAGGAGATAGAAATATATAACAGAGGAAAATAAGAAAAGAAAGAAAGAACTTTTGTATTGAATTACTTCAGAATTTACAACCTTCCCAGAAAAACTAGAACCCCTTTTCCATGGCCAAAACCATGTTCTTATAACAATTCGTGTACATCCATACTTTGTCCCCAAGAAAAGAATATCCAAAAGGAATAATTTTTGTTATAGATCCGCTTTTGGAAAGTGACATGAAACAAACACACTCATGAAAACTCGGAGGTTCAAAAAGGTGAATATTTCGTCAGTTCGAACATGATTACTTTAGCAGGGGGAATCTCATGATTTTCTTCTTCATGTGGTCCTGCCATTTCTACCTTTTTAACCACTTTCATAACACTCGAGTGCTTACTTGGTAAGTTTTCTCCCTTTTATCGTGTATGCTCAATAAACTTCGTTTTCTGATGATCAAACTTTACATCCTTTAAACTTATTGATTTGGCTCCACAATAAACCAAAAATGCATCTCATGGAGAAATGACAAGGATACAGAGAAAAAGAATGAAGAATGATCCATTTTTGTGTTTTGCAGAGCTCTAGTTCGTTAATGGCATCAAAAATATATGAGTGCATTTGGCTATATTTTCCCCCTTTTATCTTCAAATTTGGACCCTACACGTGGCAAGATCCAAGCAACTATAGCCCTGGGAGAAATCTACATTTCCTGACATTTGGGTGAAAAAGCGTGATTTCTCATTTTTCTCCCCCTCGCAGCTCTACCAAAGGTCAAACATGTGGTGCCATATGAGTGGCTGAGGAAATGCGGTTTAAATCGGCCATTTAAACTCTTTTTAACAAAAAGCTCAAATTCTCAAAAATCTCCACCGGCCCACTTTGAATTTTCAACGTGAACACGTGGCACACCATGATTGGAAAAAGGGGTCGCAGCTCAATTTGCAACATTTTAACCCTTTGGTGAAAAAGGCTCAAATTCACAATTTCCCCCGTAGGCCCGCCATTCCGATTTCATTCTTCAACACGTGGCATCATGTGATTGGTTGTGGGAATGTGCTTCAGTTTTATATTTTATCCACTTTTGAAAGGGGAAATAATCCAACTTTTCCCCGGAAGTCCATGCCTCTGCCATTGACTTTTCAATGTAGGCCACGTGTCCCTTTCTAATTTGTTGCGGGCCTCAACTTAGAAATTTTCCCTTTGCATGAGTGGGGCCGCGGGTCATTTTATAACTTTTCTCCCTTCTCGTAATGCCTTAGAGAATAAAATGGATCCGCCAACCCGAACTTCCAAAAAAAGCTCCAAATGCAATCGGGGACCGGTGGGATGCAGGGGAAAATCTGACATTTTTTCCAAAATCACCAAAAGTGATAAGTTCAAAAAGAAACCCATTCGACCGCATCCAATGGGAAACAAACGCGTAGCTTCACCTTTCCGAGAAATAATTTGATGGGGAAAAGAACATAGGAAGTTGCAGGAAATGGGAAAACACCTTTTTGCTCCCGATGAAGAATTTATTTCTCTGCAAAAGGTTAAAAATGAAAGATGCAAGGTCCCACACATTCCAAATGCATAAAATAAGAACTAAAATCATTTCCCATCCATTGAAAATAGGTAAAACATTTTAACAACAGCAAACTGAGGGAATTTTGATTTAAAATGCCGTGGGAAATGAAAACGAGCATCTGAGGAGTTTAAAACATGAATTTCTTCTATGGAAAAGCTCCAATTTCCATGAAATTAGATTCAAAAGGGTGGGGAAAATTTAGAGGACACTTTGCCTTGAAGATATATTTTTGTAGAGTGAAATAGTATGAGAAGACATTTCTAAATCTACCTTCCAACGTGATATAACACATCTTTTGGTGGGTAACTTTTTCCCAAGGGATAAGAAGTGACCCTTGGCATACCCCACTTGTAGCTTCTTCATTTTTTCCTTTCCCCGGGGAAATGATTTGATATGATCATCATTTTTACTCTTTTATTTGAAGCCCTTTAGTCTGCATACCTATAATATTTTCAATAATATCTTCAAATATGTCAAAATCCACTCCCGATGTTCACCTTTCCTATCCTTCCAAGAAGTAAAAATTCAGTTGAAATGAGGATTTCATGACCTACAAGGCACTCCAAAAAGGACGTAATACCCCTATTACAAAATATTCGAACCTTCTTTTTTATTCTTCAACTCACCACAAGATATAGGTTTGAATCTTACCATGTCTCCCCATCTTGATAATAATTTAATGAGCTAATCTCATCTTTTCTAGACTTTCATATAACTTGGAAACTAAACAATAGATCTTGTTCATCCCGGTTGAGTTTTCCAAGGTGTCTCATGTTCTTGTCTTGTTTTTCACATGATGTAGGCTTCACTTTCTTTGGATGATATTGATATAGCAGCTCCCACCGTATACTTATTACCCTTTCTCTTCCACTCACCATACATTAACCAAATGTGATTTCCACTAAAGTTATCTAACAAAAACTTATTACATGCTTTCATTAAGATTTGTAAGAGGTCTAATATTATTGATCCCGGATCATTCACAATGAAGATGTGAGAAAATGTGGCACACCTCTTAACAAAATTCATTAAGAGTAACTAGGATTGGAAACCCCAAGGTTCACAATCAATCTTCCACCGAATTTCCTTCTATATGAGTATGGATTATTATAAATTCATCAAAGGATTTGAGGATATATCTATATTTTTGGATTAGATTGCTAATTTCCCAACTTGAGGATGACTTGAGCTTGAGGGTTTCAACAATTTTTAGAGAACCCCCTTCAATAATTATCTTCTCGACATCTAATATTAGCCACTAGTTTGATCCCCTAATAGGCCACCTTTTCCTTAGGAAAGTTATTAGTTTAGATGTCAAGGTCCCTACATAGGAGTCATGAAATGTACGATACAAGATCTAATAATACCCTTAGCCCTTGAAATTACTAGGTTACCTTTAGAGGCTCCATAAAATTTAAGTTTCCACCACCTGTCTAGGGGGTGAACCCATTTCACCAAGCTAGGATCAATCTCATTTCTAGAGTTAGGGGTTGGTATGGTTTTCTTAATCCCCGGTTTTGCAACAACATCATGTCTAATTCGGAGGGATTTTAATCCTTGTATGTAAGATCCAAATTGAAAGTTCTTGTTGATGCATATAAGTTACACACCAAAGGGAGGAATGAAAAACTCTTATGTCCTACTCGTTTTGGCCTCAAGTATTGCAAACATGCCATCCCAATACTCAACTTCATCTTGATATTTTTCAATTAATGCTTTACTTGATTATGTTTATTTATCGACTGGCTATATCATTCAATCACTTCCTTGAGGATTTGGCTACCTTTGCTTACCAATTCCTCTTCCCTTTTTTGTGGTCTATTCCCTTTTTTTGGTGGCCTCTTCCCTTTTTTATGGCCTCTTCCCCTGTTCTTCAAATCCTCAACATTCTTAATCATTATAGGTGTGATGGTAATGGAAATATCTTGACTTTCCATGGGAGTTTGTAACCATTTCTATGTATAAGTTGACAAGATGTCAAATTTTTTGCTTAACTATTAGAAAAGGCCTCCCATTTCTATTTGACAAGTTGACAAGGTCCCATCTTTTAGAAAAGGCCTCCCATTTCCATTGTGACTTCATGTTTGAGCCCTTCCATATTTTTTTCCCCAATGGGACCTTGGTAATCTGGTAATCAGAAGGGGAATCTTCATCCCTTAAGACATCAGTTTTTGGGGTGGAAACTTCCACAAACCTTTCTCCTTGAGGACCCACCATTGTTCTTGATAGAATTTTTGCTCTCTTTGGTTCAAAGAGATGATCTCAATGATATAATGGTCTCTAGTTCAAATTCTTCCATTTGTACTCTCGCTTTTATTTTCCTAAGGAGTGTTTTCCTAACCATCCTTCACCCAGAGTGTTGTGTTCCCCTTATGTTTTTTGTTGGGAGGAACTTGGTACAATTAGAAGTTATTATGATTTAGAGATTGTAAGGCTAAAGTCATGAACCCGCACATGTGTGTTTCCACATCTTCAATTTCTTAGACTTGGGTTTCCTCCTCCTCTACCCCCTGATATTTTATTTCTTCTTCCTTTGTTGAAGGGTGTGATATAATTGTACCTATTGGTTGAGCCACTTAAAATTTAACCCCCTCCTTCCTGTATGGAGAAGATTCTTTGGTTGGGTCAATCTAATTTTTGATTTACTGAGCCTCGGTTTCTATAGTGAGTTGCAATCACCTTTTCCATCATTTCCAAAGATGATTGGAGAGGATCCATGGATTTTGGGATTTCAACATTTTTTAATGAAATCTCTTCAACATTTGGTTGATTTGTGTTTTTCATTACCATTTCCTCCACGGTGGATTGATGAGGTGATATTGGGTTTCCTTCCTCCACCTCAATTGGTGTAACCTGAGTAGGTGTAACTTGAAATTTCTCATAGTGAAGGTTTGGTCTAGCATCTTAACCAATTCCATGAAACAAATCAGCAAAGACTTGTTCATGATATGAATCTAACAATATTTATTCCACAACTCCAACGGATGCACTTGTTCTTCATGTGACCAGGATAGGGACTTCTTGTGATAATGGAGGTGGGGTAATCAACTACCTTGGGATCCTTTAAAACTTGGGAGATTACCTCTAGTCCTGGGAAACTCCTTGCATGGGTGTACTTGCAATTGTTTCTGCTTTGTAGGTGTTTCTAGCTTCACTCTTATTATTGTCAAAAAGTGTTTGGTAATTAGATCCTCCTCAACTTCCTCGGGATGGCTTCCAATATTTGACACACCCTTAATTAATTTATTGAAACATTTCCCCTCATCCTCTTTCCCTTGCTAGGTGATCCTACTGGAGTAGAGTATGATGCACCTACTTGGGATTTCAAATGAGAAACATCTATTTTAGGCCTTGAAGTTGGATGGGGCACAACTTGAATTGGAGTGGCTTTAGTGATAGGGGTATCCTTCATTTCTTTCTTCATTATTTCCTCATCATTTTTGTCGATTGAGACACATGAGTCCTAGTATTACTTGCAGCAACACTCAATTCTTCCATTTCCTTTTAGTTTGGTCTCTTTTATGGAAATTTGTGGAGATTTTCCCTTCAATGGATCCAAACTTGGTTCTCCTTTCTTCGAGGTGGAAGAACATCCTTGACTACACCCATGGCTCCTTATTCCCTCAAAACTATAATGTTTTGAAGGTATAAATCAATTCCTTTTCTTATGATCCAAGTGAGAGTTCTTCTGATGACATGAGTTGTCCTCTCATGCAAGTATATTCACTTTTGCACAAAGATAATCAAGAGGTGACATTGGTTGAGTTGTAACATTCTTACTCACCAAACTTTTATCATATGCTAAACCCTTAGGGACAATTGTAATTTACTAATAATTATATGAGACAGTCACCTTGGAAAAACCTCGTCTCACCTATTCTTCATCTCTACAATCTATCTAATAGTCCTCATAATGAGGCTCATGCTCATATGTATTACCTAGGGCTCCTTGCACTATCCATTTGATGTCATAATTAGGTCTGGCCTAAAACTTCTACATGATGACTCCATTCATTTTAGCTTCAAGGATTCTGGATTTGACCACTATGGGGTAGGTGTATCTCCCAATAGTAATTGGGAACTTAACATTTGTCTTGTGCTTTCCTACAATTAGCTTATGGACATCCACAAGTTGTCTTGACAATTCAAGTAGTGCCCACTTATCATCCAAGTACACGGTAACATGTATGGTGTGCCTTGGAATCCACTTACCCTGATGTATGTGAATAATATAAATTGGATGAAGTAACATCCATAGTCAATGGTCACTTATTTGGCTCTGGATGACGTCATATAGTGATCCCACTCAAGTTTGAATGACCAAAGGACATGGGAAAAATCTAGCATGAACCAATCTAAAATTGTACTTCTGATTTTCCAAGTTAAGTTGTGGGTATACATCATATACCCTATACTAGGAAAACTCCTTGGCTCTTACCAACCCAAGGAATGACTGTGGCATGCAATGTTGTAAACTAGGTAGGAAGTCATGTAGAATTCACTTTTTTTACCCCTCCTAAATTTGCCTTTGCCATTTTGATAAGTTATTGATGGATGGATTCACTTACCAACTCCCCTAGTGGATATGTTCTTTTTGACTAAGAATGATTTAGATGAACCTAAACATCCAATCATGATAGTGATATGCAGATTCATTCCCCACAATCCTATTCAATAGGGTAATGAGATCTCCAATTTCTTCAATAAAATCAACTCTAGTCAATCTCTTGGGAATTCAGTGTGGCGTAGATTCTTGGCTTCTCAAGAAATTAATTATTTAACACATTAGAGTACTTAGAACTGTTAGAAATCCAAAACTTATATACCTTTTCAATTTTTATGTCTACCATTTAATCAACATCAAAGAGTCCAAACATTTCATATAAGTATCTGGGCGCAGGGATAAGACCATAACACCACTCCAATCTCTAACTTTCATTTGTGTCGGGTTAAAATTTTATGTACAAGCGACACCAATTATGGGTACTGACCTAAGGGGGAAATGTAGTTGCTAAGGAAATGGAACTTATGTCAAAAAATTTCCATAATTTCAGTTATGTCAGTTGTATGCATCCTCTAGAGGAATTCATTTAAGTCTACATTGCCTAGTTTTGTATTAGTTATATTATCCAAGTCAGAAATAAGGTGGGAGTATGTTAAGCCACCACCAATTGGATCTTCATTGTAAGGGTAAGAGGGCAAACAATTCTTTTCAAGGAGTGGAATGGTAAAAACTAAGGGAGCACAAGAACTTCCTCTACTACTCAACATAATCTCATAATACCATGCAATAAATAAATTTTGCGTTCAAGAACTTACCTACACAACAAGGTAGTTGTGACTATTTCTTTATGAACCAATAGAAGCCTTCAAACGTCATTTACGCTTTGAACACAACTTTTGCATAAATTAATTGCAGGAATTAAGGTTTTACCCTCATTTTAGGGCTCCGAGTACTTGACAAATTTGAATTTGAATGCAAAATGTGGGACTTAGCCTGATTTTCCAAACATATAGTTCTTCGTATACACTCATTAATCATGCCCACATCCTCCCCACTTATTCATATTTTTTATCATTGATCTCTTAATCTCATTTGAAGAAGGACCTTACACTTGGAAAAAAATCCATATTAGATTCACTTAAGTGACATGTCGCGTGCTCATCGGCCCAACTCTTAAAACTTTCATATGTGGCACAACATCTTATTTTATTTTTATGAAGTGTGAAATAGTAACACATGTCCATTCTTCCAAGGTAACGAGGATAAGAAAGCAATTAGTATTTTTACAACAACTACAAAGTTTTCAACTATGGGGTGTAGAATATGCCTCAACTATATAATACCACCATATGTTGCCATGTGTCCTCTTTGTGGGGCCTTTAGGGGTAGAAAGGTAGTTTGCAACATTGTAGAAACTAAAAGATTGCTAATTTTCATATTACTAAAACACTTTGTCGTGAAGTGTCACCATGCGTTTCCACATGTTCCTTCTATCAAGATTTAGATATGGTATCACGATCAAAAAGTATTACAAGAACTACAAGATTTCCAACTACTAAACTATGAGGATGCTTCTTCGGCCATTTGTTGATTAACTAAAAATGGAACTAAACTAATGGGAAGTATAGTCACTAGTTAATCTAAATAGGAGGACTAAAATGTTGTATAAATGAACTAAGACAATATGGAATAATTGTAAATAATTATACTAAGTAAAATAAAACCCTAAATATGTAAATAAATAAGGAGAAATGACTTAGCTGATTAAAGAATATTGTCGTAGGTTGTTGCAGGCCTGATAATAAAATATGGAAGTGAAGATGACCACTTCGAAGTCCTGTGAAGGATAGATCTGGAAGATCTGAACTGACTAGGGCACTGGTAATGTATTGGGGCACCCCAAGGTGCCCTAGTCTGCAGATTAGGTTCCTTGATCTTTGCAAAAGATATAAATTTGAATTTTGCAAGGTTGCAAGGTATCTTGAAATGTTGTTTGTTTGTTGCACTAAATTTTTAGGTTGCGTCGTGTGTGTTGAATAATAAGATGAAGACCTGCAAGAAGGAAAGAAGTATCAAAACCTAAGAAAAATAAAAGATGTAAAATGAATCGATCAGACTAACCTTAGTTTCCATAATAATGGGCTTACTAATCTAAGTGTTGCACTACATTTTGGACCCAAATGTAGTTATGGCGTGTGTTTGCATGTCATGCCCTAGGTTATCTTATGTCGGTCACACTTTGTGAAGTAGCGAGCAATAATAGCTATAGAAAAATGTAATAGTATGTGTACATGGAATTGAATAGAAACCCTCCCCTATGTTATGTGTGTTGATTCGCATCTTCTAGCCTTGATGCATAGCACTATGTGGATATAAGTGATGCAATGGATGCAACTCTAGATGGAGTGATAGTATTATGCGACGTTAGGACCCTCATTATGGTCTCATAACTTTATATTTATAGGGTTCTCTTGCTCTAATTTCATAATTAACCCCGACATGGCTGACTAAGAAGAAGATAAGGATGAAAAATAGTTAGAATAGGCCCAAAAAGAGGCGGAAAGTAGAACATGGATTGGGGCGCCCTAGGTGGGACCAAGGTACCCCGAGGCACCCTAGTATAGGCCTAGGTGCCCCGATTTAGGCTAAAATGATGGGACAGTTACGTAATAGGTAGGCATGCATAGGAAAATATGCAGGAATGATGAAAAAAAAGGTAAAAATAAGATGGCCAAAAGATGGGATTAATTAGTACTTTCTTCACTTGAGAACCCTCTAAATAATAGTATAAGACCAAGGCTAAATAATTCCTAAAGTGCATGATTTTGTGACTACATTTGGCCCCCACTTTATGTTGGTGAGTAAAATACTCAAGAACATGAAGTAGATATAGATTCGTACTTGATATCCATGTAGAGTGTAGTAGAAGACGTGCCAATGGACTAGACTCAAGCGTGGAATGAAAAAAATAAAAATTGGAAGAGCGTGGATTCTAAAGATGAAAAATCCGCATAAAAACGATGAGAGTGGACCTAGGGAAAACGTGTGTGGAGCTATTGTAGTGCATAGTGTACCTACATGGTTAATAAAGGAAAGGGACGTCATGGTGTGTTGTCATTACCATCGTCATCGCCATCGTCATTTTTATTTCCCCCAATTCGAATGCTTGTTTCTCATATAGTCAGACCTACAAGGAGAAAATGATCAAGTAGTCAAATATATATGTATGTAAAAATGTTGCTTAAAATATACATTTGTATAAAAATGTGTAAAGTGCACAAATGTAAAATATGTGAAAATAAAAGTGTAAATGGAACATGTGCACTTGATTCATTTCAAGAAAAAGGGTGTAGAAGGATATCCTATACTATCGCGAGTTTTTTGGGTGATCTCACGCCACCTTGGTTGAAGAAGTGTAGGGAGGAAATTTTGTGTCCTCTAACTCTAACCACTTTTGCTGAAATGTGTGAAGAGATATTTGTAGCAACCTGGTTTTTGGGTGATCCGATGCCAACTAGTTGAAGTAGTGTAGAGAGGCACACCCATTGTAACCCCCAAGCCTATAACTACTTCCTAGAAATGTCGAAGGACACCATGTCTTGTAAAGGCTATTGTGTATGGATTTCGTAGACTGGTCTAAACTCACTCATTGTATGTAAACCCACAATGCCAAAGGTGGAAAGTTGGTTGTATCTTGAATCGGTGTAAATACATTGTGCTAATAAGTGAAAACCCTAATTATGCCCCCCTCTTTGGGTGCACATATGACGTCATTGAAAGGAGAATGCAGCCCCAAAAGAGGACCTACCAGACTCTAACCTATAGAACTCTACCTTGCAAGGGGAAGGGATAACACTTGGTAGAAACCAAGGTGCCACAAAAGGGGATGGCTAGCTAAAACAAGTGTTAGCCCAAAAACACATGCATGAAATACGATACGTGTAAAATACGTAGACAATGTAGTAACTACCAAAAAAGTAGTGTAAACACGTAAGAAAATATGTAGACCGCACAAATCAAGTTGCAAACATGGTACATCACTCACAATATCGCAAGACATCTAAGGTCGTCATGTTCGTAAACAACAAACAAGTGTGCACATAAACATAGGGCAAAGCCCGCATATAATGGAAAACAATGGCAAACAAGTAGAAACAAACAAACAAGGAGTCATGTAGATGTATAATCTTGAAAAACAAGTGTTTCACATGGAACACCCATTAACATGTTAGAGCGATAACCAATATGTCAAATTGTGTATGAAAAAGTAATATAAGATGGTAGGTACAAATTGAAACAATACCACCTGGATACGATGAATGTGGATGCCCCAAGCAACAAGTATAGGAAGGGTAGGAGGTGATCATCCATGCCATGTGCGGGATTCATGTATAGGTGATCACACTAAACAAAGGCGTGAATAAGCATGTGTGCATGATATAGATAATGGCATATAATAAATCAAGCTAGCATGTGTAGTAAAGCGATCATGCAAAACACTAGTAAACAAGAGTAAATGCCCCAAGACAATACAATATGTTGTGGATGAGTGGAATGGAATGCAATATGGATTGATAGGAGAAACGTTCCCAGTGGATGGAAGTGTATGTAGTGAGGTTCAATTTTCCCCCTCAGTAGTCAAGAATGAACCATAAATGAGAGTGCGTCATCGGGAAATGGTTGAGTAGTGTTTATTGTGTCTAGCACGTTGTGATGAGTGTGTATGTAGGGGTGATGAGATGTAATAGATAAGAAGGATGTGT
This sequence comes from Taxus wallichiana var. yunnanensis, assembly GCA_018340775.1. NCBI lineage: Eukaryota > Viridiplantae > Streptophyta > Pinopsida > Cupressales > Taxaceae > Taxus > Taxus wallichiana. The sequence goes on along the minus strand of CM031243.1, from coordinate 316,698,394 downwards.
GTGAACCCTATAGCCAAAGCGTATATCATGACTTGATGAATGGATGAGTGATTATTTATCCCTAAGTGTATATCACTACATGATGATAGAAATAAGTGATGATTTAGCCCTAAGCATATATCACTATATGATAAATGGATTGGAAATGGGTGACGATTTAGTCTAAATTCTATGTCACTACAAGATGAAATGAGGGAGTGGTGATGTAGCCTAAAGTGTATACCACTACGAAATGATAGAATAGGAGACGATTTATCCTAAAGTGCATGTCACGAAGTTGAAAATGTTGCATGGTAAGTGTAAGGTCCATTTGATTAGTAAATCCTCGTCGATTGAGTATGGACCGAGGAACTAAAGTGCATCATAGGGTGGTGAGGTCAACACGTAGAAATAAACATAGTATAAAAACCAAGTGATGAGGATGAAAATATGTGGAGTGGGTCATGCAATAGAGGATGTATATAGAAATGGAATATGTAAATGATGATAAGTAAAACTAGACCCATATGTAATGGAATCTAGTGTAGTATGTAGAATGTATATGATGTATAAATGCGTCGTGTGAACAATGCAATGTAATATGTGTAGGGTGTGTAGAATAGGAAATATGTAAGATGCAATGATAGGTGTAAATAGAAAATAGAATGTGTAGTGATAAAATTTAAAGCTAGACCCATATATATGATGTAACCTAGCATAAATGTAGAATGTATGGATGAAGTGTAAAATATTTAATGATGACTAGTGTAATATGTATAATGTAGATGATTTATAAATGCCTAATATGTGCATGATGGGAATATAATATAATGTAGGATGTAGACAAAGTGGATAATGGACGGTGTGGGACGCATGATGTATGTGACGTAGAATGTAAATGTGTAGAACCTATAGTGTAATGTGTGGGGTTCAGTGTAATGGTAATCCCTCAACACTCAAGTGTGAACCAAAGCACAAGAGTGCATCATCGAGTAATGATGGTGTTATGAGGTGTGAGATGATATGCTTAGAGGAGATGAAAATAAATTATTGATACAACATGTATGATGTAAGATGATGTGATTATGCCAAAAGAAGAGGGGGAGTTATGTAATATGATGTGCCCCCTGCGGTAGTGTGGGAAGAGACTATATAAACCCGTCAAGGAGATCATCATCTTCCATAGAATATTATTCTTCGGTGAATGGGGATGTGGGAAACCGTGGGTGTACAATCAAGTGTAGTTATGTGAGTAGCCAAGAAAGGAACTATTGCAGATGAAAACACAACCGAACAACATAGGGAATGAAATTTCAGTGTGACTAGGGTCTAATGTGCCGCTAATGTAAGTAAGCCAAGAATCCCTAATGTGAGTGGAGAGGAACAAGGGGTATGTGGTAAATATACTAGAAGATGAAAAACACACAAACCATAAGCAACAGTTATAGTGACAAAGCCATAGTATAGATGAGGAGCATGAGTAGAAGGTTGAAGGTCCTCAAAAGTGAAACCAAGGCGAGTGAGGCTAACATGGGAACATATGGTTTCATCATGGGTAGGATCGAATGGGACATGTTCCCAATATGAGTCATGAATGAAAAGTGTGCAAGTGAAGGGTGGGTGAACTGACGATGAAGATGAGGATGGGATAATATTATCCATGGAGGGAACAGGTGGCTGATATGGAGTAATAGTTGTAGTAGGAGGTGGTATAGAAGGAACAACATCGAGTAAACAAATATTGCCCTCAAGTGGTGGTAAATGAGGTGGGTCATTCATAGGTTGAGGCTCGTCTATGGTGTCAATGTGAGGGATAGGAAGACTAGTGTTAAGGTCTTGAACACAATATTGGAATGGATCATGATCTCGGAAGATAAGATACTCAACACGCTCATGTAAGAACTTGATGCAATGGTGGACCATAGAAGCAACTACTTGCATAGCATGAATCCATGGCCTTCCTAGAAAGCAATTATATGAGACAGGAAAATCAATGACAAAGAATATGGTAGGAAGATTCTTAGGACCTATAGTGAAAGGAAAGGTAATGTGGCCTAGACATGGATGGATAGTACCATCATAAGCATGGAGTGAGATAGAAGAAGGGATAATGTCATGAGCGAGACAAACCTAAGGCCGGAGAAAGGACATAGGTCAAAAATTAAGCTTAGAGCCATTATCAATAAGAGTGCACTTGACCGCGACATTGTAGATGTGAGACATGATGTAAAGTGGTGGGTCATTGTCAAAGGGGTGAATGTCAGCAAGAGGATTGGCCCGAGAATTCTATATGTTGGGAAAATGCATCAACAAATGTGTCATACATGGAATCTAGATGCATGTCAACAAAAACATGGGTAGTAGTAAAGAGGGTTTGAACACGATGAAGCAAATCAGGATGGGTAAGCAGATATTCATTGATGGAGATATTCATGATGGCTAAATGAAAATGAAAAATGCTATAAGGTGTTATGAACAAATGTCGGGTTCACCAAAATGATTAACTAAAATGGAACTAACCTAATGGGAAATATATTCACTAGTTAATCTAAATAAGAGGACAAAAATGTTCTATAAATGAACTAAGACAATATGGAATAATTGTAAATAATTATACTAAGTAAAATAAAACCCTAAATATGAAAATAAAGAAGGATAAATGAATTATCTTATTAAAGAATCCTGTCACAGTTGTCACAGTCGATAATAAAATCTAGAAGTGAAGACGACCACTCGGAATTTTTCGAAAAAGGTTTGGATCTAGAAGATATGAACTTCTGGGCGCCCGGGAAGGTACGAGGCACCTGGTCTATAGATTAAGCACTCGATCTCTGTAAAATCTTTGAATCTAAATTTTGCAAGTTTTCCGAGGTATCTTGAAATGTTTCCTATCTATCCGCACCGAATTTGCAAGGTTGTGTCGGGTGTGTTGAATAATAATATGAAGACCTGCAAGAAGGAAAGAAGTATCAAAACCCTAATAAAAATAAAATATGAAAAATGAATGGGTCAAACTGAACTTAGCTGCCCCAATAGTGGGCTTACTAATCTAAGCAATGTACCACATTTTGGACCCAAATGTAGTTCTAGTGTGTGTGTGTGCATGTCATGCCCTAGGTGCTCTTGTGTCAGTCACACTTTGTGAAGTAGCGAGCAATAATAACTATAGAAAAATGTAATAGTATGTGTGCATGGAATAGAATAGAATCCCTCCCCCTATGTTGTGTGTGTTGATGTAGATCTCCTAGCCTTGATGCATAACACTATGTGGATTCGAGTGATGTAATGGATGAACCTCTAGATGGAGTGATAGTAGTATGTGATGTTAGGACCCTCATTATGGTCTCATAACTTTATATTTATAGGGTTCTCTTGCTCTAATTTCGTAATTAACCCTAACATGGCCAAATAGGAAGAAGATAAGGATGAAAAATAGCTAGAAGAGGCCCAAAAAGAGGCGGGAAAGTAGAACATGGATCGGGGTGCCCTGTGTAGGACAATGGTGCCCTAAGGCACCCTAAGACAGCCTAAGCACCCCGATTTAGGCTAAAATGACGTGACGATTCTTACGAAATAGGTAGGCATGCACACGAAAATATGTGGGAATGATGAAACAAAAGGTAAAAATAAGATGGCCAAAAGGTGGGATTAATTAGTACTTTCTTCACTTGAGAACCCTCTAAATAGTAGTATAACACCCAGCTAAATAATGCCTAAAGTGCATGATTTCATGACTACAACCGCCACCAAATTGTGCCACATGTCCCTTCCCATTGCGCTTCGGAGATGGGAGTGCAACTTGCATATTGAAACAACTCTTAAGTTACAAACTACAAAACTACAAAGTTGTTCCCATATTTACATCATTAATATTCTCCTAATATTCTCTTGGTCGGGCCAAGTCAAACTTAACTTGCAGTACTCACATTAATTTTGATTTTACATAAAAATCAACAAACTAAGAAATAGTCATGGAATATTACTTTTTTGGCTCCTACTTGTAGTTGCAGTTCACAACATTGTAAATAATGTAAATTTTCTCATAGGGCCCGTATACCCTCGGATGCTTTGAAATATTCCTTCTATTGTGCATCGGGGTAAAATTACAGTTGTAGACTTGCGAAATGTAAACTTGTAGAATTGCAAAGAAATCATTTCCAAAATCAAGGGATATTAGTTTAAAGGATTGATCACACAACTAACACTGTAGTAACATCCCCCATGTCCCTCAAACCTATAAATCACCAAACTAAAAAGAAACATAGGAAACATTAAGGTATTAGAAAAACATGAACAACTGACTAGGAGCACAACATGGCTTAGTCAAATTGAAGCTTTGGGGGAACACTAAACATTTCAAAAGGTCGTTGAGTTAACGAAATGGGAAAGATATACCAACAACTTAGGGGTAGATAAAAAAGTGTGCCATGATCTATAACAGGATCAAATCAAACACCAACATGATGCATTGGAGGTGTGGATGATGGTGGCACATGACTAACATATTTGGGAGTTAGTGGGCTATGGTTGTAGACCAAAAATAGCTACTATGAGCTTTGATTCCAGTTTTTTCAAGTTAGATTAAGATCATCTTTTTCACTAGTATTGATTTCGTATTTTGTGGCATGTGCTCAAGTTGAGCGACTTTATGATCTATTGAGGAAAACCTAGGTTCGATGATTCATTAAGTTCTATTTCCAATTCCATAGCCTAAAGATTTTTTCTGGAGTGATATTACCCTTTCCCTTTCCTCTTGTTTGTGGACCTTTCATGACATTTTTAGATTCGGGGTTCATACTTAGGGTTTAGGATTACGAGATGAATTTTGTATGGATAGAAAAAAAAACTAAGGAAAAATTCTAACTTATTTTTGCAATATGTTTGAATATGTAAGAAACTTAGAAAAAATTTAAAAATTATAGCCTATGGAGTGAATTTATGAAAAACCCTAAAATGGATATAACTTGTGCAAAACAAGTCAAAATATCTTGAAATTTTGAAAGAACTTTACTTGACTTATTTCTCCACTTTGGTTTAAAATATGCGAAAAAAATTGCCACTATTTGGTAGATATAGACGAATCTTCAAAATTATATTTTTGACCTAACTTTGACACAAATCAAATCTCTAATACAACTTGTAATGAAATTAATTGGATAAATATGAATATTAGAAACAATGGAACACCAAAAACACCAAAATATAGAGAAATGGTTATAATATACAAGTAAAATGACTTATCCACTTCAAGGGGGAAACCTCCAAACCATACAATAAGACTCAAGTGCTCAATATGATGATCATCTACTAGTTAATAACTCCTATATATACCCTACTATGTTATGCAAAGAACCAAGGCCGACCTACTAAGCATATGAAATCATAAATAAATGTGATATGATATAGAAGATACCATGTGAGCCAAAAGTTGGCCATACATATCATGATATATGACGTAGGAGTAAGGATGTAGAAAAGAGAATCAATTTGCCTAATATACTAGCAAGAATGTTTTGCAATCATGTAACCGCACAATAACAAGCAAGTCAAATTTCTTTCCCAATCAACCAAAAATCAATAGAACAATCTTAAGATCTAAGTCACATTTCATTTACTTGTATTTGTAAATAAAAGAAAAAGTTTCATTAATACATGCAATGAAAACTATTTTAGATTAGCATGAATACGACAAGAGAGGAGTATATATTTTTATAGAGACTAAAATTTTGTATCACCACCCTCCACCCCACGTTCGCTCTCTTTTCCTTATGATCACCCATTAAAATTTTATCTTCCCTCCTAAATTTAATTTATCCCATCAATCACCATTTTCCCACCTTTTGCTCTTATATTTTCCATCTTATTATCCCATCCCATTTATGCTAATTATTCTTAATTATCTCTAATCCTCATCTCATTATTTTATCCTCCCTAAATCATTCCTAATCATCCTTAACCATCATCAATTAATCCTAATCCTTATTTAACCCATTGCTCATCCCTAAACCTCCCAATTTTATCCCTAGGCCATCATTTAATGTTTTTATCCACCCATGGCCTTTATTTACTCATTTCTATGCACCCTAGTTCGTCCTTATCACCCAAAACCCTAATCTACCCTCTTTATGCCCATTTTTCCTCGAGTTGGGCATCATTCCACCATCCAAATTGATGTGTACCCATAGTCGGGACCCATTCGGGTCACCATCGACCCTATAAAGCCACCTTTACCCCTCCTTGCAAAAGGATGCAATTTTGAGATTTTATGAGCTCTTATGATCTTTCCTTCATCTTGTGACTTCTTTTTGCAGCTCTAAGCCATTTGGAAGCCATCTTGGAGATCTTGTGTTCATTTTGGGAGATTTGAATCCTCTTATCATTGCATGATTCAATATATCATCATCGTCATCTTATAGCCATCCTCATTTTGTTTTCGAGTTCTGCAGTCATCCCAGGTGCTTTGTCATTACATTATGTCACCTTCCATATTTATGTGCGAGTTTTCATTTTACCCATTTCATTCGTCCAAGTCCAAATCAGCCCTAGTCATCGTCGACCCTACCTAGGTGTTGTCAACTCAACCTATTTTCATATCATTCACCATATGTTCTAATTTTCTTGCATCCTTTCTATTTCCCCTTATTCCATACTTTCTGTAGGTTCTTGTTGATCATCACAATGCATTATCAACTTCAGATCCAACCATAGGAGGACTTGTAAGCCTATTTTTCTGAATTTTTCACATCCAACCTCGTAGACTGCCGATTGGCCCTTTGTAGTCTCGGGTTTCCATTGACCCTGTCAGGTTTGGTTTATTTTGTTGTATTTAGATCAGATCTAATTTTATCATCTTAGATCCAACTTTTAGTTTCTGTTTTACTTCAAATTCTACATAGACGCTACATCCAATTTATCAATATCCAATTTTTATCTTATCTTGTTTACAAGAGGGTTGACATCCATCCTAGGAATCTCACACTTCTTGGGACCATTTTTTCAGAAACCCTCCATATATCTACTAATCCATTTTTCTTCTTAGTCTTCTTTATTGTATAGGTCACTTAGCTCGCAGCGAAGAGGAGTTCATATTGCACTGTATCCATCCACATCATCCCAAGGTACCATAAACCCTTCATATTTGGAGTTACTTGTTTCCTTTATTACTAGTTCACTAATCTGAACAAGAACGAAGAAACTTGGTCAACATTCTTCATAGAAAAGAAAATTATTTTAAATATTGCGAAATAGATCAAAGGAGCAAGTGGACAAATGTGCAAACACCGATATATTTTAGCACTACTAAAAATTAAGAAGGTAAAATGATTCCATGGAAAGCAAAATTTTCCTTCACTAATGATTCATAAATTTAACAAGTTAGGAACTATCACCAATAAAAATTACAAGAACAAATCAAGAGAGTAATGAGGCAACAAGGTAAAAACAAGCATAATATTAACCCTATAAGGAGCTAATATGGTTAAATATTACAATATTCAAGTCAATTCACTAGAATAATGTTTTACAAAACAAATTACTTTGGGCCAAAATGTCTAAAATCAACAAAATTTTTAGGGTAGGAAGAAAAAAACCAATAGCTAAAATAAGCTCTGAAAATTCCCGATGGGTTTCAGCAACAAAATCATTGGCATCTCCTCGAGCATGGGTTAGTAACATTTTTCTGAGCTCATGGATCTAAGTTTGTTAGAAGATGACCAAAAAAATATGTGAGAAATTGGGCCTAGACATTAGATCATCGAGTCTTTGTTAGATACCAAATGGGGGATCAAGATGTGACATAGGTATTTCATGTCTATGAGTATTTTAGTCCTTATCACGAAGGAAATAGACTCCCCACTATATATTCATGCAATGGACTACACAATATGTTCCAATTTTTTATTGATTTATTAAGGCCTTAACGACATCTACATGTAGTTGCTCACGTGGAGCTTAAAAACTCCCTCTCATGGAGTATTTTAGACTCTAGGTGTTTTTCCTTAAGACGTAACCTAGAATGGACATTTTACATTATAAGCACATTCAATAACCTTGGTTGATATTGTCTTTCTTGCACTCTCATTCCCCCTTTCTTTTCTCCTTTCATGTTACTCTTGTTCCTCTATCCTCCTCTGGTAAACTCATCCTTGTCATATAGTTATGCATTCCCGCTTCTCTTTCCATGTGGGCTCCTTCTTCCTACTCATATTTAAATTTGAACTTGAGTACATTACTTCTTTGATCTATCTTAGTGACACCTAATTGTCCTACAATGCCACATCCACCTAGTCATTGGACCTTTTTATCGTTAGGTCTTTCTCGGTTGCCTAGAATAGATAGTTTTGAAATTTCCATCATTTCTACCAACTATCCTTTATGTCGTGATGATGTAGGAGCATCATGGCATTAGTAACACCATGTTCCTAATTCTCCTTCTTATCATGATTTTTAAATTTTGGAGTGTTTCTAAGTCTATAGGAAGTCTAAATAGGTCATTGCAAGAGGGTAAAAAGTGTTAGAATTTGAATTGTTTTCATTTGTGTATTTCCCTCCAAATGGGATTTAAAATTGTAAAGGGATGAAAAAGAAGAAATATGATTGTCATGGAGGGACAAGGAGGTTATAATGAATGTGAGAAGGTGTGTTAGATGTCTAAGCATGATAATATAGGTCTTAGGGTGTAGTTTAAGTCAATAAATGTCTAAAATGTTGAGGATGATGTTATTATGCCTATAATGGCCATATATGAGCAATGAAATCCTAGTGAAGTTAGATAGGGTTATGTAAAGAGTCAAGAAATAAGATAAATTTCGAGGAAAGTTAGTTGCAAAATCATTCCTCAATGATAAGGAGAATAAGAATGGTGGAAAGAGGAATACTTCTCATTTTTGTAATAGAATACAATGACATGTATGGAAATGTTGGTTATGTGAACATGACTGATATTTTGGTAGAAGGTTTCTTCTTCTTGTGATATCAATAATTCTTAACTCTATCTTATAGTAAATGCAGATATCAAAAAAATTGCAAGAATGTGAGTAAAATTGTGGTGCAAGAATGTAAATTGAATATTTTGTGAATGCCTTGCACATATATAAGCATACTCTGTTCTAAGTCATATATCAACTTTGGGCAATGTGAGTGTAGGATTGCAAACATTGTAGGCTTGAAGAATGATTATTTGAAGGTCATTTTAAAAATTAGAAGGGGATAGCAATCAAACTAAAGTAAATCTAAGAGTATATCATTACAAAACTTATGCATGCATGGTTAACTTAGAAGAGTAAGAAAACTCTTTCTATGCCTATTAGGATTGATTAAATCTTGTGTTGATGATTATTAAGATAGGTGAAAGAAGAGCATGGAGATCCTTCTTAAGAATCTTGAAATTTGTGAATAAGGTGAGTGATAAGCTTTTACTCTAAACTTTATTCCTAGGTATAAAATTGTGTGAAACCCTGATTTCCCCAATCTAATCACTCATTGTTTTGAAGGTTTCACGAGTCATGGAGTTTCATTAAATGCATAGACTTTGAGAAGAGATTGAAACAGTCTTGAATGCCAAAATTTAGGCCTTGAAACAAATTATTTCTCTTTTTAAAAGCTTTACAAGCTTCTCAAGTCTGATACAATATATACTAGGGTTTCCAAGGAAAATAATTCATATCTTTTGAACTAGTGAAATTTCCTAAAATTTGGTCATAATCTCTCACAAGTGGGTTAGGTGTTAGTGAAGGTTGGAAATCAAGGGAAGCTACCACTCATTAGCATTTTCTAACAGTTTGTTTGAGGAAAGTGAAACATAGTTGAAGACTAGTTCAAGGGGTCAAATTACAAAGCAAGTGCCATTTTTCCTTAGAGTTTATTCTTGAAACTTCCTACACATATAAAACCTAGCTGAGGGTTTTGTAGATCAAATTGCAAAGGGAGAAGTTTAGAGAGTTGGATAAAGAGTTGAAGTTTGGAATTTTGGGAACATATCAGGATAGTCAAGAGAAAACTAAGGAAGCATTCAAAACATTTTGGGTAACTATAAAACCTCGATGCACAGGTGTTGTAAGATCATGTCTCAAGAGGCTTATAAGGTCAGCTTGAAAGGAAGGAAGGAAGGACAGGGTGTTGATCATTGTTCATACACTGAGATGAGTGATATAGCATCATAGGAAGGTACAAGAAAGAGGTAAAGTGTGAAACAACACCAAGTTTAATCACAAGACCAATTAAGCCTCAATTTGACTAAGAACATTTGTGGATAAGAAATTGATTTCAAGGCAAAAGGAAGAAGTTTGATCAAGTTTCTTGATTCTAGAGCTGAAGATGATTATGATGATATGTAATGGAATGAGAAAGCAAGGATTGTGCATGGAATGAAGGTTAGATATTGAATGAAAGAACCAGAGTTACTTATTAGGGTCAAATTGGACAACTAACAAGCTCTTATAAACATGATAGCTTTGAATGAAATTTTTGGGTTTTGTCTTAGTTTTGATGAATGGATGAAATTGAGATGGTGTGTTACATCATGTGGTATAAGAGCTAGGAGAATGAATGCATTTTTGTGGCTAACAATGAAATTTTAAGTGTAAATGTGAGATTTCATGCACAAAGGAAAAGAGTGAGAAGAAAAAAAAGAAGAGAAAGGAAACACCAAAATTCTAGGTTTGAATCCTAGGTGAGGTGTGGAGGAGAGCAAGGTGAAAAAGACTTGTTCTAGAGAAGAAAGAGACAAAGATGGACAAGGAATAAGTAGTGCTAGAGTTAGTAAGAATGTTAATCCACGGGATGAAGATTGAAGAAGATAAAAATAACAGAGAAGGCCAAGAAGAAAGAGGAAGCAAGAAAGTTTGATATGTGGTTTGAGAAAGAGCTGAGAAAACTCAAGAAATATGTAGCTATGGTTGAAGAGTGGATACTAAGCATGGAAGAAGAATAAGATGTAGATGAAGAAGAAGAGTATGAATGGCAAGGTGAAGAAGAAGAACAAGAAAAATAACTCAGTATATAAGTGACTTATTGCTACCCCTGCAATAAGGAGAGTCACTTGATGACATGGGTGAGATAACAGAGGAAGATGAAGACAAAGAAGAAGGTGCAACAACAAATCAGTATGATGATGAGGTATGTGAATCAAGTTTTGTTCCTCTTGAAGTATTTTTGTTTGTAAATACTCCAAAAGAAGTTGAAATCAGATTTGATAAGCCTATATATGATGAAGATGATAAAGATATGGATGAGTTTAAGCTAAATGAAGAAATGAAAGTGCTTGATGATTTTTTTTCTCATGTGGACAAGGAGGAAACTAGTTTGGATGAGGTAAATGCAGGTGAAGAAGAGATAGAGAAGTAAGTACAAGAAGTCATGAATGCATTTGAAGAAGACAAGGTAACCCAAATTGACTCCAAAATTACTCATTTGATGATTGAGATTGACATTTTATTTTGTAAATTCCTAGCAAGTGAGACTATATTGGTGAATTTGAAAAGCAAAAGGAAAATGAAATAAGAAATATTGAATGGGGAAATGAGCATGGTGATCAATTTTTCATAGGTGAGGTAGATGATTTGTTGCAAGATTTATTATGTATGATGAATGAGGAAAGAGAAAATGAAGGTACAACTGAGAACATGATTGATTCATGGGTAAATGAAGATGTAAATGAGGAAAATGCAGGTATAAGTACAGATCTAAAGAAGGTTGATTTGATGGAGAACACAAAGAAACAAGCATACAAGCAAATAAATGAAGAGAGAGAAATTTTCAGTCTTTCCAAGCACAAAAAAAGAAGAAAACATGGGGAACAAAGGCTATACAAAGATAAAAGCTAGGAAGAAACATGAAGAAAATGTGTTTTGTTATTATTGTGTTTATTTGTGTAGGTACAAGTGATGGCATGTTGAATTTAAAGAAGATCAAGATGGAAGTCAAGAAGAAAAAGAACACCTTCAAGGAAAATGCAAAGATGGAGAACCTTTTGTGGGACCCAGGTGGTTTTGAGACAAGTATAGGCACTAAGAAGTACAAGAGCAAGGGAAAAGACAAATCAAGAAGATCAAGAGATACTAGAAGAAACTAAATGGTAGTACAAGGCTCCTTTTCTCCGCCTAGGGAGTATGATGCAGAGCATCATGGTATAAGTAGCATCATGTTGCTAATTCTCCTTCTTATCATGATTTTGAAATTTTGGAGTGTGTCTAAGTCTATGGGAAGTCTAAATAGGTCATTACAAGAGGGTAAAAAGAGTTAGAATTTGAATTGTTTTCATTTATGTATTTCCCTCCAAATGGGATTTGAAATTGTAAAGGGATGAAAAATAAGAAATATGATTGTCATGGAGTGAAAAGGAGGTTATAATGAATGTGAAAAGGTGTGTTAGATGTCTAATCATGATAATATAGGTCTTAAGGTGTAGTTTAAGTTAATAAATGTCAAAAATGTTGAAGATGATGTTATTGTGCCTATAATGGCCATATATGAGCAATGAAATCCTACTAAAGTTAGTTAGGGTTATTTAAAGAGTTAAGAAATGGGATAAATTTAGAGGGAAAGTTAGTTGTAGGATCATTCCTCATTGAGAAGGGAGAATAAGAATGGTGGAAAGAGGAATACTTCTCATTTTTGTAAAAGAATACATTAACATGTATGGAAATGTTGGTTCTATGAACATGACTGATATTTTGGGAGAAGATTTATTTTTCTTGTAATATCAATTCTTCATATAACTCTCTCTTATAGTTTACATTAGATCAAAAATAAATTACACGAATGTGAGTAAAAGTGTGGTGCAAGAATGTAAATTGAATCTTTTGTGAATGCCTTGCATAGATATAAGCATACTTTGTTTAGATTCATATATCAACTTTGGGCAATGTGAGTGTAGCATTGCAAACATTGTAGGCTTGAAGAATATTGATTTGAAGGTCATTTTAGGCATCGAATGGGATAACAATTGAACTAAAGTAAATCTAAGAGTATATCATTACAAAACGGATGCATGTATGGTTAACTTGGAAGAGTAAGCAAACTTTGTCTATGCCTATTAGGATTGATTAAATCTTGTGTTGATGATTATTAAGATAGGTGAAAGAAGAGCATGGAGATGCTTCTTAAGAATCTTGAACTATGTGAATAAGGTGAGTGATAAGCTTTTACTCTAAAGCGTGTTCCTAGGTATTAAATTGTGTGAAATCCTTATTTCTCCAATCTAATCACTCATTGTTTTGAAGGTTTCGTGAGTCATGGAGTTTCATTAAATGCACAAACCTTGATAAGAGATTTAAATAGTCTTATATTCCAAAATGTAGGCCTTGAAACAATGTATTGCTCTTTTTATAAGCTTTACAAGCATCTCGGTCCGATTACGATACGGTGTATACTAGGGTTTCAGGAAAATAACTCATATCTTTTAATTACACTTTGGTAAAATTTCCTAAAATTTGGTCATAATATATGTCATGGAGTTGGTTATGTGTTAATGAAGTTTATAGATCAAGGAAGCTACCACTCATTAGCATTTTTTGTCGGTTTGCTTGAGGACAAGAAGCATAGTTGAAAGACTAGTTCAAGGGGTCAAATTACAAAGCAAGTATCATTTTCCTTAGAGGTTATTCTTGAAACTTCCTACACATATAAAATCCCTTAAAGGGTGCCTCAAAATAACCTCCTTCGTATGGAAACCTCTCATAAATTGAGATAAGTCTAACAGTAGCCTAAGAAAAATTTAGCTAAGGGTTTTGTAGATCAAATTGGAAAGGGAGAAATTTAGAGAGTTGGATGACGAGTTGAAGTTTGAAATTTTGGGAACATATCAGGATATTCAAGAGAAAACTAAGGAATCATTCAAAACATTTTGGGAAACCATAAAACCTCAAATGCACAAAGGTGTTGCAAGATCATGTCTTAAGGGGATTATAAGGTCACTTTGAAAGCAAGGAACGAAGGACAAGGTGTTAATCATTGTGCATACACTAAGATGAGTGACATAGAATTATAGGAAGGTATGGGGAAGAGGTAAAGTGTGGAAAAAAACCAAGTTTAATCACAAGACCAATTAGGCCTAGATTTGACTAAGAACATTTGTGGACAAGAAATTGATTTCAAGGCAAAAGGAAGAAGTTTGATCAAGTTTCTTGATTCTAGAGCTAAAGATGATTATGATAATTTGGAATGGAATGAGAAAGTAGGGCTTATGCATGGAATGAAGGTTAGATATTGAATGAAAGAACCAAAGTTACTTATTAGGGTAAAATTGGACAACTAACAAGCTCTTATAAACATGGTCGCTTTGAATGAAGTGTTTGGGTTTTGTCTTAGTTTTGATGAATGGGTGGAATTGAAATGGTGTCTTGTTAGGAAATAAGAGATAAAATATGCAAAATAATCCCTTACATGAATCGTAATGAGAAACTAATATGCAGAAATTATTACAGATCTCAAATAAAATTGTAGAATAAAATAACACAACACAAAGAGACAATATTTAACGTGGTTCACCCAATTTGGGCTACGTCCACCAAGAATCACTTGCTCAGATTTTATTACAAGCCACCGCTCTCTTAATACAATACCCAGATCCGTTTGGAGCTATGCTCAACAAACTCTATAGAATTCACAGCCGAATTCAAAGCACATCTACAATGTTCTTCATCCCTCTATCATATGCATAAAACCATATAAATAGACAACTGCTTAAGCAATTTTACAAAACCGTGGGTATCAAAACCATGGGCAAAACCCGTCCCATAAACCTATGGGTCAAAAATCTTTCCCATATGAGAAGAGCATGTTTCCTAATATGTCGGGTGCATTTTTTCGAGGCCAAAAAATTTACGCCTAAAAGAAAAATCGGGTGCTACGCCCCGAACCCCACTGCTCGGGGCTACCGCCCGGACCCCACTCAAGGCCGGCCCACCCCGAACCCCGGCGAGGATACATGAAAAGTGTACAGTACTCTTAGTGTACAGTCTTCAACACTTTCACACATGAAAACAGGCTCCACAACCTAACATGTACTCCATCACGCGCACTCCTCATTCGCACTATTCAAGTAGTACCTTTCTCTTCTTCTTTCCTTTAATTATACACTTGATTTCTATCTTCAACATTTCCATGCACTATCTCGGGCAATCTAAGCATTCTCCAAAACATTTGTGTGTTTCCTTCATAGCCTAATTATTACGTAAACTATTTTTCACGATTTTCTTACCTTCAATAAAATTACAGTACTATGCATAACTCTTCTCACAATCTATATACCTCTCAACCCTATTAGGCTACTCTTAAAATACTACGTGCACCACCGCACATTATTCTTCCACACCTACTCTACTCCATAAGCCATCTACGCAATATTGTGCATTATGCTTCTTCGACAACTATTACACAAAGTACTCCTTTACTTCCACGCAATCACTACTTAACTTTGTAGCACTTCCTCTTCTTTGTTACATGCTTCTCCAACCTTGTGTATATCGATACTTAACCAAAATTTTGCAAGATTTCCTGGACCTTGGATGCTCTTGTATCAAAAATATGTCTTTGAAACAAACTTACAAAGTTTTCTCTCACATACACAACTATGGGTAACGTACCTAACCACTAGTTGGCCCACTCTTAGTTAGACCTCGCCATGACATAGAAATTGCTATCCTAGAGCCTATTGGTGACCATTTTTGTGACCCCAACACCTAAAGAGAGTCCGAATAGACATTCAAGGATGTAAAATCTCAAAACATATGCCAATGCATACCCACAATTTGAATGTCTATAAGATAATAAAATGTGTTTGGACCCTTATGTAAATAATTAGTAAAGGTGGTCCACAAAATTATTCAATGAGTCCAATACATTTCTTATACTAGTGAAATCATATAAAACTAGGCCACGTGTTTTATTCATGAAGGTTATATTAAATAAAATGCGGAAGTCAACAACAATTTAAAACAACATTTTGCACGTATTTTCAATATTAACAAAAACTCAAATAAATACTACATCAAATTAATTGAACGAATGAACAACAATTAAACATGACAATTGAAAAATATTATCTAAGTTAGGGAGAGCATGATAGATAAATTTGCACAAATTTTGAAAAGACGTGCACTAAAATTACCAAATGTTTTAAGAGGCATTTGTAAGCCTCGCTCTCTTTCTCAGCGACCCATTTCCAAAACTTTATTCTCAACAAAAGTGATTTAGATGCATTTTGATGCATGAATTCTTTTTATTTTCGTGTGAGGACCATCACACCAAGTTTTATATGTTTTTCTCTTTCCAATTTCCACATAGCACTTAAGTCAAAATTGACTATCCTAAAAATGTGCACAAGGAAAATAGTTCATATTATCACTTCAGTCAAAATTGACTATCCCAAAAATGTGCACAAGGAAAATAGTTCACATTAATAATTTTTCCTATTTATTAGTTTGGAATTCTATATTCTATGAAGTAATGGATTTTAAAATATTGTTCTGAATTCAAATTTTGCAAGTAGGGTATGTACATCTTGTATTTGAAAAATAATTATGAGCATCCTACATATTGAGAGTACGAGGTAGTCCCATACGCTAAACAAGCCGCCTGATAACATGAACTACATCATCATCATCATTATTATTATTATTATTATTAAATCATAGTCTAAGAAGATGCTCCACATTTTAAATTTTCTGAATATCTTCAACTATCACAGACGTATCAAAATGTATGAGTTTGGTGCATACTCAACTCTCCAAAACACACCACACTTTTTTTTTTTTTAAAGTATCACAGACGTATCAAAATGTATAAGTTTGGGTCTGGAACCGATTATAAATAATTAGAGATAGACTAGTTTTTACTGGGAAAGTTTTTGGCTGTTATACTTTCTGATTTTTTATTTTCCTTTTGATTTTTGCAGGAATAATGTTAGAAAATATGTACAAACTGTAAAGTGAGACCTCACTGCAGATTTGGAATTCTTATAAATACAAATGGTGCTGAAATTCCTGTGCGGCCATTTGCAGGAGGTTCTATTCACCATTTGCAGGAGGAAATATCTGAAAAAGTAAATCAATTCTTAATGTTTATTTTTTCTCCAAATAATATGAATAATAATGCGCCATTGGAGTTAAAAATAACATGTCATTCTTCTTTTACTTGGGAATCTGAATAATTAAGAGAAGCAGGCGTATAATCATTCCCCGGTCATTTGATTTATGAGAGTCTTTATTTTATCCAATTCATAAAATGATGACTTTAGAAGAATATCAATTCATAAAATAAGTACATTTCATATCTATTAGTATCACGTCATCTTCAATTAATATCGAAAATGAGCAGTATTTTGTATTTTCCTTGGTTAATATATGGTCTTTGGCATTTGCTCCATTCTTTCTCCAGTGTCTTTCTTATTCTTCATCCCAATAATTCAAAATTATATGGGGAATTGGTTTGACTGTTTGAATTGTTATTTTGTTTCATGAACACGAATAGATTTCTAAAATTGTAACTTTATTATATTGTATCCTCCAACAAATTCCTAAAGAGGAAATATGCAGGATTCGGTCCATGTAAATCGCGCTCGAGTAAAACAACCCAAAATTTATTGTACTTACAAATAGTATATGATATTCTGGTATCCAAACAAATATTGTATATTTATTTATACTGTATCATGAACGTTTTTGCTCTACTTCCATATAATATGAGACAGTTGACAATACTAATCACTTTGTGCAGAGTTTAGGAAAGTGAAAACAAGAAAGGATGCCTCAAACAAATTGTGTAGCATATGCTTTCGGTTCTTTCACCCCTATATTTCAGGTTCTACACTTATCCTTGTATGTTGAAATAGTAATGTTTATTGAATGTAGGTTGTGTTCTTATTCAAAGAGTTGATTTTTAACAACATCAAGACATTTAACTACCCTTAAATGTCATGTCTATACTTTTGGGGAAACAAAAATGCGGCATAGAAAAAACAAAACTATGAAGTGAATAATATTGTCTCATTTATTTCTATTAATGTAGAAGATTACATATATAATGACCATAGTTACTCTTGCATTGAGAATGTGTTGTCATAATTTAATCTCTAGACAATATAATGTTGGTGATTGCTTGTTTGATGCATTTGTTGTTTTGCTACTTTTTGATATACTTTATTCAAAATAAGAGTTGCATTATAGACCACTTTCTCACTTGATTAGATCAAAAATCTAATTTGATCAACTCCAATCTGGAATCTAGAAATCTCGGAATAAGAGACTTGCCTAAAAAGTGGAATATTAACTTTCGAGATAAGTTGATTTACAATTGAGTTTTTAACTACAAAAATAAATAAAAATAAAACTTTGTTCTAATAACCAAGTCTAGCTTTAATAGTGTTTCCTGTTGTCAAGTGATATTTCAAGGTGGTTTAATGAAAGACATGTTATTGTATTGTTATGTGTTTTATGTAGAATATTGTTCCTTTTAATATGTGGTATTGGTATTTTAGAGCATCTACATATTTCACATATTAAAATGCAAAACAAATATATCTACTATTTTTTTAGTGTTTTTCTTTCTTACTAAGCGCATCAATCTTGGAAGTTTTTTTGTTTATAGCAGTTTGTACAATAACATGTCAATGACTGACAATAGTAATGACCTTTGCAAAGTTTGAAAAGTAAAAAAGAAAGAAATGACACCCAAAAAAATGATATATTCATTTAAAAAATTGATCTCTAGAGACATTTACATTCAACTACAATTAATTTCCTTTTTATACCTTTTGATTTAAAAACAAAAATGCCACCTAGGAAAAAACAAAATTGTCAAGTAAAAATACTCTCCCACATATCCCTATTAATGTAAAAACTACACATACAATAATCATACCTACCCTTGTATTGAGAGTGTGTTGTCGCAATTTAATCTTTGCAGAGACCATACATTTAAATATAATGTTGGAGATTGTTTGTTTGATGCCTTTGTTGTTTTGCTACATTTTTGATATACTTCCATTGAAATAAGAGTTAGCATTATAGACCACTTTCTCACTTGCTTAGATAGAGGGGATCATGACGCATTGACATCTATACAACTAGAACTAGATTAAGAGACTCTTCACACTTTGCATGGAATACATGATCCTCAAACATATTTCTCACTGAACAAAATTATCTACAGTTACCAAAGTGACCACCAAGGGGAACCCGACTTATGGGGTGACATTTTTGCATAAAATGGCTATCTAAGTGGCTTGACATATCAATATGGGTATGGTCAGCAACCAAGTCCAATAATTATCTCCAATTTAATGCATCGACCCATGCCCTTCCATATTGTATTTTATTCCATGATTCAAACCCCTTTCTAGTCATTATGAGCCACTGCTTCGGAAAAAATCACAACTATATTGTTTGCATTCTTCACAAGAAATTATCATTCTCTTCCATATCCAATGAACCTTATTGGATTGATATATTAAATGAAGTTGACAAATTTGGCATGTCTCATTTAAGAAACAATAATGACAATTGCATTGATAGCTTGTTTGGTTATATTTGTCAACTTTTCAACAATAAATTTGGCGTCACAATGTCTTCGTCATATGCTTACAAAATTTTTGCAGTTCCTATCTTCACGAGATGTGAAAAATAAAATACTTGCCTCTCCAATTGGCTTTACCGAAATTCCTTAGAAAACATTCCAGGCATTGCAAACTAGTAAGGGATTGTAATAAATGTGGCCATGGCATACCGCTCACACACAATGGAAGAAGGTGAATTTTGTTTATAGTGGTTTTCTATTAGCTTCGATGTGAAAATACAATTGTGGAAACCAAACCCAATGCATGTTTCTAAAATATATGCTAATCATCTAATTCCTTCATACGTAACATACAAGATGCTCCACTCTGAATAAGTGCAAAGTAGATTAAATTATGAAGCCTTGCCTAAAAAGAGTTATCTTCTTCATGCAATATTTCTTCCTACATCATATGATATACCTTCATTTGCATCTTCACATAGAAGCCTTTGACATGTGAAAAATTCAATTCGAGAAACCTCATTGTGCTTGCAAAAAATAGCGAGAAAAAACCAAAATCCTCATAAAAACATGCATTTCCTAAACTTGCAAAGCAACTATCTAAATTCCCATCTTGAACCTCAAGAAAAAAAAACAAAATGCATTTCTCATCCTCTCTTCGACATGTAAAGTGCACAATCAGAACATGAACATTGCACAACCCAATCCTCACGATATGTGGCCCTATTTAACTCTCGAGAATAAGACACGCCAACTAATGAATGCCAAATCTATAAACAACTCCATTTTAATTTTAATATGACAAAATTTATTGAATCTAGGGGAAAAAATTATATTTCATTGACTTCTTGTCAAATTCCCCATAAAGCATGAAAATATGTTGTCCTTTTTCTTGATTTTTAACCAGTAATGTATTACCAAAGTTTGTGTCACCTAAGCATATTTGCATGCCTATTGTGCTTCTAGATGTAAAAATGCTCACTAACCTTGAAGAAATACTAGTTTTTCTTAGACTTGTATTTCCACAAATTAGATATCATTCCTACAAACATCCTCAATTTTCCTTGCAAGGAGAAATAATAAATGTACCAACAAACATTGATATTGTATAGATTGCATTGCCCATCCATCGACAATACAAAAATAATTACCATAGAACTTAAACGTAATCTTGAATATAAAAACCCTTATGGATCCAGTATGTGCATATCAACATCATCATGACAACACTTAAAGAATTATGCAAAACCACACTATACCGAATGTAAAATGTAAAACTTAACCATGGTTGGGTGCGGTTCCTTGCAATAGATCCAAAGATTGGTCAAAACACAAATAAAAAATGTATAAGAATCCCCATGCTAGTGATTTTTCTGATGATGACAACTGATGATGATAATGCATGTGACACTTTGGTCCATGCATTTACCAATCCAACAACTATACATGCTCTTCAAGACAAAATAATAGAAGTTGCTCCTGTTGAAGGGTTTAAACCACTTGGTATCTTCCAAGATAAATATTATGAAGAAATGAATTTTCCCACATTATTTTTTAGTGAACCTCAATCTCCAACAACCTTGCAAATATTTTCATATCAGAAAGTAACACAATGGGAGTTACTAAATTCAGACCGTAGATTTGCTTATCACATTACTGATATTTTCTTCAAAGCAATGAAAATACTTGTTCAACAAGTTAGTTTCAAATCCATGTGGGTGCGTATTAGGAAAGGCCAACTAAAAGGACGAACACTTACTACAAAATATGTCAAATATAAGCCCAACTTAGAAAGAATATTGAAATCTGATATTGGCTACATTGATTTCAAGAAAATTCAAATTTCCCCAATTTATTTGCAAACAAACACGAAAAAAATGTGTTTTCTATGATTCAAGAATTGGGACCTCCAACTTTTTTGCCACATTTTCAAGTGCACAATATTGTTGGTAACCACTTACTACTGCCCTTGCAAAGCTTTACAAACATTATCAATAGTCTATTCCTTGTTGGAAGCAAAATGGACAAGGAGGGGGTGAATCACTCCTAGAAATTTCCTATTTCATTAACCATTATTTGCAACATCCATTAACATCCATTCATTCATAAACATTCAATGATAACTTATTAGGTGTGCACAATACATTCAAATAACCATAACATATGAGAAAGAACACATAGACACAAGATGTAAGTGGGAAACCATCACGGGGAAGAAAACCCACTGAAAACCATTTCTTATATTACACAAAGCAAGGACTTGAGTGAATATTACACATCACTAGATATTTCTTTATTGAGGCACCAACCCCACAAGGAGGACAAACCCCTAAACCCTTGTTGATATTACTCACAACAAGATACTTGCATGAATATGACTCGTCACACAAGATTTTACAAAAGTATGACCACTAAAAATGTTGATACCACAACTGATTCTGATCCCAAAATTCAGCTCCAAATTCCTTCAAACCCTCGTCAACTTATTACTTCTTCAACTCACTCTATCTTGGTCTTTCATGGACTAATTTTTCCTTCAAACTCTTGCACACATGCTCTCTAACATTTTTCAAATTTTTGCACCCATCCTCAACTTCTTTTTTATGTATGATGGATGCAAATGGATGGGCACAAAGTAGATGAACTCACTGCAAACTCGATGAACCTACACAACAAAGGTAACTAGAAAGAAAATGGATTAGATAGTAGATGAGGGGGCTTCCCAACAAAGTCGGTTCCAAGAAGTGTTAACTTTCTTATACGGATGTCAACCCCCATATAGAAAGAATATGATAAAAGCAATGATAATGGAAAAGATAATATGCAGAATCTGAGGCACATAGAAACTAAAAATACAAAAATGTAAGGCACATACAAATCTGATCTAGATTGCTATAAAATAAGTATACCTAGTTGGGTCGATGGAACCTAGGCTACAGAGGGTAGGTTGATGGTGACATGAGAAGATGAATTTGGAAAGCAAGATGGAAATGCAGATCTGAAAGGATTTGAATGCAATAAGATGATCAAAGAGGCCTCGAGAACACTGACAATAACCTATAGAGGAAGATCTGAGAAAGAGAAATAAAAAGGATGCAAGAAAATAAGATTTGGATGGATTGGATGGAAACATGACTCGGAGTCGAACGACTGGGATGAGTTAGCGGTGGTAGAGACAGACAAAACATATTTAGACTAATAAAGAGAGTAGGATGACAGATATGAGATTTGGAAATAGTAACATAACAAGAAACACACACCGATGAGGACTTGAAAGGCATAATAGGTGATGACAACAGGTTGGGTCGATGACACCTGGTGAAGTGACAAACTGATGACCTAGGATAGTGTTAAATGAAGATGAGGGTGGATGGGCTGATGGACAACCTGCAAACATAATCACTGAAAGAGGAAGCTGAAGATGAGGCTCTAATGACAACTGAACTTGAAAATGTTAGTTCCTAAAAGATAATAGCAATAATAAGAAATGATAGCATAAACCAACACAAAGTAAGATAAACTTCCCAAAGTCTCCACAAGAGATGCAAGACAAGCTCAAATGGACTCCAAGAAGGTTGAAACAGTTGCAAGGATGCTCAAGCTCGAAGATAAGTTCACACAGCACAAGAAAACTCTGATTATGCCTCATTTTGAAGGGGGTGAAACTAGATTTATAGGGTCAACGATGACCTAGGTGGGTCACCACCAACTATGGGAACCATCCTTTGGATGGTGGATGAGGTGATTTATTTGAGATATGGGGATTTTATGGATTAGGATGAGTGTTTTAAAGCATATAGGTGGGTTAGGGTTTCTAGGGAAGTGATATGGGTAGGTGGGAGATAAAGATGGATTAAATAAAAGCTATAGAAAAAGTATAGGATATGGAACTAGGTAGTTAGGGATGATAAACAAACCTAGGGAGGAGAAATGAAAGATAATTAGAGGTAATTAGCTAATGAGATGAGGATTAGAAAATGATTAAATGAAGATTAATTAAAAATTAAAGTTGATAGGTTAATAGATAGGAAAGGTGAGAATTAAAATATGAATTAGGATTAAAATAAAGGGGGTCTAGATAGGACCATGGTGAAAGAAGTGGACATGGGAAACAAGGGTAGTGATACCAAATTTTGGTGTCTACATTTTCCCCTTTTTTTTTGAGTGGTTTACGCTTAGCAAGCCATGAGACAAAAATAAAAGATAACGAGTAAGATGAAGGATGATGAAGATTGATGATGAGCTCCCCCTCAAATGAGGGATCGATAATGCACAAAGGGGAATCATTATGAGGTTGAAAGAGGTAGATGAAGAAGGGTGGGTGGGAGAAAAAAAGATGGGTAAAATGATAGGGTGAGGAAAAGATGCCCCAAGAAAGAAGGATTCAAATCAACAAAATTAAAAATATGGTGGTGATTTTAGGAGTCACTTGGTAGGAAACAAAGGTCACGGTCTTCAAGGAGATGATGACAAAAATGTCCTACGGCTTGTGAGTCGGAAAAATCATAGTGAAATGGAGGGAATCCAATGGGAAACCACTCAAATGGATGCAAGTCATGGGGACCAATGGGTCATAGGCAGACATCAAACTATGCACAACCAAATGTGAAAATAATGTGAAATCCTTCATGTGTGAGGAATCAATTGAAAAGGTATGCATCCACAATGGATGAGGATGGAAGTAATGGTGCCCCAAAAAGGGCAAAAAAGGGCATGAAAATGGCCAAAAGGAAAAATATATAAAAATGATGAAATAAGATGCCCCAAGGGGGAATAAATATGGCCACAAAGGTGGACTTTGAGAGAAAATAGGATAAATAAATGGTTCCCTAGAAAAGGACACAAAAATGGAGATGGGAAAGCCAAAACAAGGGTTGCCAAGGTGAGTCGATGGTGACCTAAGGCCGATCGACGATGACCCAAGGGGGGTCAATGAACTTTGGTGTTAGGTGGCTATATAAGCCCGAAAATTGGTCAATGATGCTCATTTTGATGCTCTGTAAGTGATGATTGAGAGAGTCGAGAGCTATAAAAGGAGATTGAGAGATGGAGGCTAGAGGAGCAGCCAGGAAATGCCAGAGGGTGTGTCGAGATGGTGAGTAGTGAAACCCATGCTTGTTTTTAATTTATTTTATTTTTATTTATTTTTTTTGCATTTTTTTAGAAAAATGGATGATGCCAGGGGTCGGTGGTGGACTTGGAAGGGTCACCATCAACTTAGCCCCCTAAAAGGTGATCGACCTGACACGCTCGACCCAACCTTAGGGTTGGCGTCGATTTGGCATGATATGATAGGGTTAAATATTGAATGATTTTGATTTTAGATGATGTTTAATGATGAAAAGGATATGATATTTAATTTTTTGATTGGTGATTGTAGGCCCGAGAGACTCTGTACTTGAGAGATCCAGAGTCCCAACTTTGTTTGATCAAATGAGAGGGGATGTGGCCATGTTGAGTGGGATCACTTAGTGGTTGTGGGGTTAGGAGGATTTAGATATTATCAGAGGATCCCAAGATGTGGGGTTGATGATTGCATTGGTTGAGAGGTGGGATATGCATACCGACACCTTCTAGTTTAGGATGGGTGAGATGATGATCACCCTAGAGGATGTATATCACATCCTGAGATTACCTATATAGGGGAGAGATATAGTCCCCATTACATATGGAGAATACTTGACAATATTGACATGACTATTTGGAGTTGATGTGCCCCATATCAAGATTCTCTTCAGGGGATTTTTCATATGAGTTGAGGTATGAGCTGGGGTACCACGGAGTCGATTGATTTGTTTGATTATGATGGTGATTTCTTGTTATGCATTTCCTACTCGGGGGAGCCAGATTCCCATGGACTCTAACAGGTGTCTTAGCAGATATAGTTGAGCATCAGACATTTTTTTCATTTGGTACTTTTTTTTAGCACATGTATATCATGAGCTAGCCATGTACAAAGTGGGGAGGAGGTCGGGATTGGATGTAGGGCTTCCTTCTACACTATTGGGCCTATGAGAGCACATTGTAGTTATCCATGACCACCAGGGATACCATGGGTCACTGGGGACCACATAGAGCTCACAGTGGGGTTTTTGAGATGGCGAGCCGATCAGGCTCATGGAGATAGGGGAGCTAGAGATGTGGATTGGTATGTAGATAGTTTTGAAAGCTCGAGGAGAGAGCATATTAGATGGCATGTCCTATAGAGACTTCTTGGCATGGCATGGGGGAGGATCTGAGAGTTAGTTAGTATGTATATGAGGAGAGATGGATAGGTGGGTAGGTAGATGACCAGAGATGATCGAGGCCATATAGTTTGATAGAGTGTGATGACAGTTTGGAGTCATATAAATTATACCCAAGGATCCTATCTCATATAGGTGAGAGGAGATTGAGAGGGAGATGTCGAGCCTTGACATGGTAGATCCATTAGAGGAGGAAACAACACCTTGGGATGAGGATGATGATGTAGGGGTTGGAGTAGGGTTTTGATTGATGATACATCTTGGGAAGCTCGGGTAGATGGAGAGAGGGGGAGATGAGGAGGAGGAGGAGATGGAGGTTGAGGTAGAGGTAGCTCCAGGAGGTGGTGGAGATGGGGGTAGGGAGAGTCTATAGAGATGGCATGATTACATGTGGAGTTAGAGAAGATGTGATGTGAGAGAGGACACCACGATACATATAGAACAAAGAGATGTAGTCACACAGGAGAGGGACCGAGTCACCCAGGATAGGACCATACCATAGGGGAGGGAGGCCTATAGGGCCCATTTTGGAGATCTTGCTACTATGATATATAGCTACTTTGAGTCAGTGAGTGGTGCACACAGTGGGATCATAGGGGTGGAGGAGAGATGGCACCTCCTAACATGATTTCCATGGATCGATATAGATCCTTAGCCATAGAGGCTAAGTATTATGAGGGGATTGTGATCAAGAAGTTTCATGCAAACACTACTACATATTGGGAGCATGTGCAGAGGTGAGAGTGAGCGAAGAGCTTGGGCCATCTGGGAGCACAATGTGTGGCTCAACCACATCAAGAGAGGGGAGGTGGAGGAGAGGTGATGAGGCTGAGAGAGAGAGAGATAGAGGACTTTCTCATAGGGAAAGAGTTTAGGCTTTTGATGTGAACTTTACTAGTTTTATGATATCTCTTCTTTGAGAGAGGACCCTTAGAGGTCGATGATGTGTATATACACTTTTTTTTTATATATATATATATATATTATATATGTTTTGTTGTTTGTGTGTGTTTGTGTGATTGATGTGATTTGATTATTTGATTTGATGATGATGATGTGATATGTGATGATGATGATGATTATATGTTTTACTTTATATTTGATGATGATGGTAAATATATATATGCATGGTTGGATGGTTAATATATAATGTATGATGT
Source organism: Taxus wallichiana var. yunnanensis (assembly GCA_018340775.1). NCBI lineage: Eukaryota > Viridiplantae > Streptophyta > Pinopsida > Cupressales > Taxaceae > Taxus > Taxus wallichiana. Next base: position 316,671,498 of record CM031243.1, on the reverse strand, counting down.
TTAAAAATAGATGTGATAAATGATATACATAGATGATGATGGATAGGAATATGCAATTAAATTTGAGATGGTTGGAAGATAGTATGTAGATAAGTTAGATAGAGTGAATGTTATGATAATAAGACAAAGAGAAATAAAGATAGATAGGGAACTAGAATAGAAGTGCAACTCGACGATTGAATGACCTATAGGTATGAATGAAGCTATGTCATATCAAGGAGTGTGAGGAAAGGATGCCTCCAAGCACATTGAAGGTAAACAAGAAGGGGATCTAAGTAACACAAGGCACATGCGACCAAAGACATATGTTAGCATATAACCAATGATAGTTAGTTATATCAAAGATCATGAAAGAAACATGGATGGAATGAACTCATAAACCTAATGTCAACATGAAAAAGGGATTTTGATGTAACTTGTACATGGGAAGAGGGTTCTCCATAAGTGGTGTTCCCTAAATCTATGCCCCAACTCTGGGGGGGAAAGAGAAAACTAATCAATGCGGGAAGTTTTCTAGAAGAAAGTTTGATCAATGTGGAAGCTTTCTTAGGATGTTAATAAAATAAAAGGTTGATCAATGTGGGAAGCCTTTGATGCCATGATACAAAAAGAGTATCCATCCTTCGAGGGTATGGTCTACTTTATACATATATGATATAGATGGAAAGAATGATATATATGATAGCCATCCTTCGAGGGATCGGTCTATTTATTTTGATTTTTTTTTTTTTTTTACATGAACAATTTGTCCTTCGAGGGAGTATTTTTTTTTATAACTTTGAATTTTGATAAGAGCATCCATGAATTTTGAATTTTTACATGGGGAAGAGCTAGGAATAGCTAGGTAGACCACTTAGAAGGGGACAATGAATGTATAAGAGACACTCATGGACCCTTAGCATGGTTCCAATAGGTAAACAAGAAGGTGATGGATGTAATGATCATGGAGTTCTCACCAAGAAGGAGAAACCTATCCATAAGGAAAATGCTATGGACATAGAGCCATGGTGCCCATATTTAAGGTCATGCCTAGAGGAAAGTAATGGTAGACCACATAAATCCATATCATTACAATGATAGATGGAAGAGGGCTAAGAGATGGAGGAATGATCTAAGGATATGACTAAGTGCTCACTAGGTAGACATGCTAACAATAGAATGGTCACAAGTGTAATGCATTAAGTGGTTCCACTTCTAGGTTTACCATCAAGGGAGGCCAAATGATAGGCTCCCACCCATACTTATGTGTGATAATGTATGGTCCAATCCAATTGGGGAAAAATTTTCATGTTGGCTCCTTTCTAGAGTAGTAACATTTATGATTTTCTTTAAGAATGAGGTCACCAACATTAAATTCACATTCTTTGAGGTGCTTATTATAAGCATGCTTGATGCATTCTTGATAAACATGATGATGCTCAAGAGCAAGAAGGTGGCATTCATCTAACAACTCAAGTTGTGTTAGATGCTCCTGGTGATAATCTTCATCAGAGATGAAGTCACGAAGAGACACACACAAAGACAAAATTTGAACTTTGAGAGGAAGAATGATATTTAGAACCATACACAAGAGAAAAGGGAGTAGCACTCATTGAAGTGTGGATGCTAGTCCGATAAGCCCAAAGAGAAAAAGGGAGATGAAGGTGCCAACTACGACCTAACTGATCAATAGTTTTTTAAGAATGTTACAAAGAGTCTTATTAGTTTAGTTTCTTTGGCTTGGCCATTAGCTTGAGGATAATATGGAGAAGAGAAGCTAAGTTTGATATTGAATGAGTCACAAAATTTCTTGAGATATTTGTTTTTAAAGGACTTTTTTTTTCCATGATGAGTTTGTGAGGAACACCAAAGTGGAAAATGATATGTTGATAGATAAAGTTAATAATTGGACCAGATTTAGTTGAGGTGAGGGGAATTTCTTCCACCCACTTGGTGAAGTATTCAGTTGCAGTGATGATGGAGTGATGTTGTTGTGAAGATCGAGGATTGATAAGACCAATGAGATCAAGACCCCATTGCGAGAAGGGCCAAAGGTCTTGAGCTGGATGTAAGGCTTGACTAGGAATGTGAATAAGATTGGAATGTTGTTGAAATTTAACACATTTCTTAACATACTCACAATAGTCATGATTGAGGGAAGGCCAATAATAGCCAAGACAAATAACACACTTAGAAAATGAACTAAGCCACTAAAGTTCCACCACAAAATACCATCATGGAATTCTTGGATAACACGAGAAGATTCATGGGATTTAAGGCATCAAAGGAGAATACCATCAAATCCATGCTTATAAAGAATGTCCACCAAGGATAACATAGCGGTTAGCGCGTTAAGGAAATACCTCCTAGCGTTCTTGGATAGATCAAGAGGAATGATGATGGATTTGGATAGATAATCAAAATTTGGGAATACCAAAGATCCGATGAACTAGATTTGATGAGATTAATGTGAGGTAGGTCATGGAATGGTCAATCACTATGATGAATGAAACAAAAAAATTGGATTCTTCTATTTTCCATGGGATGAGAGTGCAGATGTCATCATGTCAAAAAAATGATTGGATGATCAAGGAATGACTTGGATAGTGTAAGAATCAAAGGCCTCGAGGAAGAGATGAATGATGTCTCGATATTTTTGAAGAGTATCATTTTTACATTGATACTCACCATGTGACTTGTTTGATGATAAGTTCAGAATCCCCATAGATGTCAAGAATTTGAACACCTAGAAAGGCAAGTTTCAAGACCTAAGATAAGGGCTTCATACTCTCCATATTATTCATGCACTCAAAATTGAGCTTGTTTGCAAGAGGGGAATAGGAGCATCCCTAGGAGGAATGAGAATGACACCAGTGCCTCCCCCTTGTTGACACTTAGAACCATCAAGAAGAGGGTCATCTTAAGGGTGTCATACTCATGATGAAAGTGATTAATTGATTCATCTGGGAATTGATCATGAGGAAGATGCAACTAGGAAGAGGGGCTTCAACTAATTGGTCTACAATAGCTTGGCCCTTAATAGATTTTTGAGAAATGAACTTGAGGTCAAACTCGGTCATGAGCATGAGCCATCAGTGATGCATCATTGTGATATGGTTTAGAATGCATCATCTTAAGAAGATGAAAGCTAGTAACAACATAAGTCTTATGATTGAGAAGATAGTGTCAAAGTTTAGAGGTGGAAAAAAAAGAGTGCAACACAAATTTTTAGCTTTAGTGTAGTGAGTCTCTCAGTCAGTCATGAAGGGTGTGAATGATGTAATAAATGACCTTCTCATGACCTTGGTCATCACGATGTGCTAACATAGCCCTAGAGCATGATCAGTAGTAGAGATGTATAGATAAAAAGGCTCCCCCTCACGTGGAGGTGTAAAACTGGTGGGGATAAGAGATACTACTTAAGATCATCAAAATCCTTCTAGAAATTATGATCCCAATTAAGTCTATGTCTTTATGAAGAAGATGATGAAAAGGGTTGGAAATGATCTTGAAAGTTGCGAGATGAAAAATGATGAATGATTGAAGTCATCTTGAAGACTACGTGAAGTTGTTTAAGATTAGAGGAAGGAGGAATTTCAATGATTTCTTTGATTTTTGTGGGGTCAACTTCAATACCCCTAATAGATATGATAAAAGCCAAGGAGTTTTCCAGTTAACACTCCAAATACACACTTGGTTAGATTAAGATGAAGGAAGAAATGAATAAGGTGCACTCAAAAGGATTTGAGAATGGAAATATGGTCATGTCGATGTTTAGATTTACCCAAAATATCATCAACATAATCTTCTATTGTTTTTGGATGAGATCATGAAAGATGTAAGTCATGGCCCACTGATAGGTGGCTCTAAAATTTTTCAAACCAAAGGGCATGATGCGATAGCAAAAAGGTCCCCAAGGAGTGATGAAGGAGGTCTTATGTTGGTCTTCTGGCGATGAGAATCTAATTATAACTAGAAAAACCATCCATAAGAGAAAGCATTTCATGACCTGTGGTAAGATCCATAAGTTGATCAATGTTGGGAAGAGGAAGTCATCTTTAGGGAAAGCAAGATTAAGATCTCAAAATTTGGTGCATATACAAAGCTTTTTAGATGCTTTAGCGATAGGTATGATGTTAGAAACCCATTGGGGATAGTCAATGGGGATGATGAAATTAGTAGAAAAGAAGATGTTATAACTCCTCTTTGACAAGGAGGGAAACTCGAGGGTGCATGTGGTGAAAAGCTTTTACTTAACCGGTTTTGCATTGGGAAAGGTGATGATATTGTGATGATAGAAGGGTCAAGACCTAGCATGTCATAATATGACCATGCAAAGGCCTAACTATGACATGAGAGAGAATGTGGTGAAAGACTCAAGCTCTATGGATCAAGAGATTGACCCACCTTGAGGATGCGAGGCTCTTGGGGAGTCCCGATATTGATGTCGATGGTGGATTCATTGAGAAGAGTGGATGTGTTGATGGTAAGGTCTTATGAAGATAATAATCCTCTTCCCCCATGTGGGAAAGAATGGCATCATCATCAGCACATTGAAGAATGTCGATGGTAGAAGAGTCTTCTTCTATCATCTCTGGATGGAAAGGGGAAGGGACCTAGTCTATTTTCACACTGATAAGTGATCGGTCCCAAGGTGATGGTGGAGACTAAAAAAATCTAGAAGCAATAGACACGGTGTCATCTATATCCATGGCCTCATGGGATGGTGAAGATGGAGAAGGCATGTCCATGCACATCTCAGATGGTGGGATGGGGTCGGTGGGGTTGCTCTGATATCCTAACCCAAAATTTTCATGAGGCTTGTGGCATTGATCGATAATAAGGCCATGTGGCCCATGCTCATAACATCCCATGCCAAATCCCTTCCATGCATGCAATGGAGATAGGTGTGGGCGAAGGATGGTTTTGTTGAGGAAGCCAAAACCACCGGTATAAGGTTTGGCATGTGGATGATCAATGATGTGAGAAGAAGGGGTATCAAAACCACCATAGATGAGATTGGTATGAAGATGTGGTGGGCCAAAAGGAATGATATCCCCATTGGGTTGGTACATTGGAGCTTTTTTGGGTTTTCAGATGGTGAGGAGTGGGAAAGGTGTTGAGTGTAAGAAGATGATACTCCCCAACGTAAGTTTGTCCATTACTTTATCTAGGGAGTCATCATTAGGAAGTTTGGATGAAGAAATGGATGAGTGGTGGATGGTGTAGATGAATCATTCTTGGGAATGAGGACATCATTGGGTCGATAGGTCATGTTGCACATTTGGAAGGGAGGAGCATCTCTCGAAGTGTCAAGATCTTCCCTCATGCTCATACTTAAGGAAACAATGAAGTGTAGAGGGGACACAATACCACATAACATGGATCCAAGGTCATCCAAGGAGAAAATTGTACTTGAAATTCCCCTTCTATGATGTATAAGACCTCATGGAGGAGCTTCTCACCAATGTGGATAGGAAGAACAACCATTCCCAAGGTGGGAGTGATAGTTGTCATTGAAGGCATGAAGGACCACGGGGTGTTTGGGTGATGGTGGATTTTGGGATCTTGAGTTGATCAAAGGTATGTGATGGGATGATATTAATGCTTTCCCCATTATCGATCATGGATCATCAATGAAAGTATCATTGATCCTAACCATGATGAAAAGGGGAAGGTCATGTTCTTCTTTAGTGTGATATCCAGAATCTCAACATCATCAAATGAGATGGCAATAGAAGCCATAAGTGCTCCTACAAGAGATGCAAAAGGTTGAGTCTCATCACTAGATGTCAAAATACACTTCAAGGCTTCAAAAGAGCTTGTTATATGGTCTGAGAGATATTTGGATGAGCTCATAAAGTGACATCTTAATAGGGCTTGATGAAGTTTGTTTGATGATACTTTTTTAATAGGTTGAGGGGAAGGCTAAGATAGAAACCTTAGGTTTTGATGATGATGTGAAATCCTTAGGAGGAGGAATGGTGAAAAAGGTCTTGGATTTTGGTTGGGATGTTGATTTAGGATCATGTGGACCAGATCGAGTGGCTATCCAAACAACATTGATGAATAAAGGGGGACCATCCTTAGAAGAATCATCATTTGGTGGTGGGATGGCCACAAAATTCCATGATGAATGAGGGGACTTATGCATTTGGATGGATGAGGTCAAAGGTGTAGATGTTGGAATGGATGTGGAAGGAGGAGATTGGTTTTCCTCAAGAAGAAGGTCATCTTCCTCAATGATGTTGTGGACAATGGTTTGGAGTGCTTTGCAATGTTTAATGTCATGTCCAGGGGTGTGATGATAGGCACAAATGAGGTTGGAATCAAACCATGATGGATTCTTACTATTTGGGTCAAAGGCCTTAATAGGTGGAAGTGTGATGGTGAAATTTGAAGTAAGTGTTGAAGGACCTCATATATGATTCAACCAAAGTATTAGGAGGTGCCTTGTCTTTGTGAGATGTCTTGGTCTTGGAAGAAGAGGTGGATGTTTGAGATGATTTGGATGTCGAGGTGGAGTTTGAGTATTTTGAGGTTTTGATGTCTTGGATTCAATTTTGGTGATGATTGATGTTCTAGAAGAAGAAGTGTTGGATGGTTTTGGCTTGGGTTGATTGGTGGGTTGAAGTGTTTTGAAGGGGGCTGGTCCTAGAAGAGATGGATGTGGTCCTAAGATAGATGATGTGGCATTAGATTGTTTGATCTTAGGTGGGGGATGTCTATCTTTTTGTGAGGACGTGAAAAGAGACCTTTGAGGAAATGTGCCAAGGGTTCTAGATTTTGTTTGTGAAGAGGCACCCTTGGGAGGAATGATGAAAATGATCTCAACTGGAGGGTCTAAGGTTGTGTTGTGGTTGATATGGGGAGGGAGTAGTTTATGTTTGATGAGGTCTAAAGAAGGTGAAGATTGGTTTGATGTGGAAGTGTCTGATTGTGTAGATGAGATGGGAGGATCACTTGAAGTTATTGCAAGTTGAAGTGCTTTCAAAAATTCTTCAAATGATGAGAGTGATGTGGAAGGAGGAGATGATGTAGATGTGGTCACAATAGTTGATGTGGTGGGTGTGGGTAAAAGTGTGGAAAGAGGAACTGGGATTGATGCTAAGGATGGTATAATGGGTAAAGGTGGAATAGATGTGGATAAGTAGTTAAATCCAATGAAGTGGATGTGATAAGTGATGAAGTGGATATAGGTGATGAAGTAGATATAGGTGTAGAATCAATGGTGGATGTAGAATTAGATGGGGGTGGTTGTTTCATAAATGTTTCAAGGGGCATCATTGATATACTTGAAATGGGGAAGATGTGGTAGTAGGTGTGGATGTAGGAATAGATGTCAAGATAGATGTAGACATGATTGGTGTGGTTATAGGGATAAGTGTTGATGGGCTTGTAGATGTAGGAACAATGTCTAAAGAGGTGGATGTGATAGTTGATGAAGGAGGTGAAGTTGTGGATGGGGTAGGATCTTGATCAATGGTGTGGATAGTGTTTATGGTATGAGCGTTGGTGCTTGAGATGTAGAAGAAGTGGTGGTTTGACTTTTTGGTGTGTGGTTAGGGAATGGTTGTTTGAAGATGTCAAGTGGTTGATTAGGAGATGCATTAGGATTTTCCACTTGAAGGTCACCTTGATCAATGAGTTTTTGGACAAGATATTTAAAGGTTTGACATTTCTCTATATCGTGTCCTCAAACTTGGTGGTATTTACAATAGTGATCTTCATGATACCACACATGTGGTTTTGGTCTTGATTCATCAAATGGTCAAATGGGGGAAGTGTGATGAGATTAACCACCATCAACTTGTCAAATATTGAACTATATGATTCTCCAAGGGGAGTATAGTTTGGGCATATGGTCTAGGGGCTCATTGTTGTTGAGGCCATGTGCTAGAGGTAGGTGTGGAAGAAGACTTAACCACCACACATTGGCCACACTCTTAGATTTTTCATTATGTGTGATGGTTTGGTAAACTTGGTTTTTGGTTTGTTTGATTTAAGTTTAAGTTGGCCTTGCTCAAGGGCACGAGTCTCGAGTTTATGAGCCATGGTGAAGGCTTCTTCAAATGTTTGGAATGATTGGATTTGTAAGGTAGATGAGATATGCTTCACACAAGAGCATGAAAATAATTCAATAAGATTTGTGTGGAAGGAAAATGATAATTGATTTATAATCCCATGCCATCGAGTGAAAAAAATTTATGATAGACTCATCATCAAATTATCTAATGGCGTATAAGTCCATGATGGTGATCTTGCACATGCAATATTGATTGAAAAGTGTTCTAAGAAGAGTTGCACAAGTTGGGTAAATGAGAATAATGAATGTTGGGGAATGCCATTGTACCAATCCAATGTTGGACCAGCCAAGGACATAGGGAAGGTGTGAAGCATGAGGTCCTGATCATGTGCAATAAGGTAACATGCATGCCTAAATGCACGAAGATGTTGTTGGGGATCTTCCTTACTATTAAACTTGGTAAACTTGGGAAGCTCCCAATGAGGGGGGTAAGGTTTGATTGAACCGATGGATGAATAGGTTTGTTACAAATTTTTCATAAGATAATGTAACCTTGGGTCCCAAGGTAGTGGCCTCAAGGCTAGCCAACCTATTCATTAAGGCATGCATGGGGTCATTTGAAGTGGTTGGTTGAGAGATGAGTGGTTGTGGTTGTATGACATGAGAAGTGGCCGGATAAGGTTGTTGATAAATTTTGGATGGATGTGTGTGTTTGAGGAATTGTTTGATGAGGGTGAATGTAAGTCATGGGTTGAGATTGAAGAGGTTGTTGTAATGATTTTTGTTGAGAAATGGGAATGTGATGTGATTGTTGGGATTGGGTTGGTTGTTGTGGTAAATGATGAGTGGGAATGTAGGTGTGATAGGTTGAAATTGTTGATGAAGTGGATTAGACACCATATAATGCAAAAGCACTCATATGAGGAGGTTGGGAAGTGATGAAATTTGCATGTATGTGTGATGTGAGAGAAAATAATAGGTATGTGTTTTTCGGATATGGGATGTAATGTTTGGGTAGATTGATAGGGACACTAGTGATGATAGTGGCCAAAGAGGTGATAGGAATGGAAGTGGTGATTGTGGTATTGATTGGAGGTAGATTGGGAGGAATGGGTGTGACTAGCTGGGTGGTTTGATGAGGTGGAGGATTGGTAGAAGAAGATGGATCGAGCTCACATTGGGCTATAACAAGCTCATTCATGGCTCGAGGGAAAACACCACAAGTTGAGAAGAGAGCACTTGGGTTGTTTCAGGTTGGATGATAAGAATAGATTTTTGAAGTGGTGGCCCATCAATAGGAAGTTGGGTTGACTTCCTAAGAAGGTAATCATGAAGAGCTATGGGATTAGCATCAAGAAGCTCTTGAACTCCAAACTACCACGAGGGATAATGGGAGGTCCAAAAGCTTCAACCATGCATGGATGGAGGGGTTGTTGGTCTAGATGGGATGGATTGATGATATAAGAAAGGATTGGTCTCATCTATAGGTAGTGGTTTGAACAAGAGGTCCTTGATGAGGGACACATTGATGATCAAAGGTTGGGTGACCATGGAAGAAGTAACCAAGGCATGGATGAGACAATGGTCATAGTGGAAGTTGGTTGGGATGATACGATGATTGTTTGATGCAAGGTTTTGTTCCATTTTCTTAGCTAAAGAGCATGTGATAATGGGCATGAAACAAAAAAGAAAACACTAACTATATTAATTATGGAAAACAAGTCAAGCACACAATGTTTTCTTTATCTTTATTTATTAAGAAAGTGTGAAAAATAAAAAGGGGAATGGATAACAAAGGTACCTAGGAAATGGAAATCTAGGGTTGGTTTTAGGTAGTTTTGGATGGGGAGTCCTCAATATACCCAAAGGTATGTGAGGCCCGAGTCTGTGTAGGATTTATAACACGGCAAAACACACGGTGATAGTTTTCTATTGGGTGATGAAATCCCAATCAATTCCACCTAGTAGGAAATGTCTAGATGTGTGAATTGATGTGTGAGTTTGGTTGTGTGTGATGAAATGTGAGAATGCAACCAATTAAACCCCTACTTACACTAGATGAGAAAGCAAAGGATGCAAAAGGTTTGTTTTAAGCCCAAAACCAAATGTGAAAGTTTGATGAGGAAAAAACACACAAGAAATGGAAAATGTGATGCAAAAAGGAGAAAATAAGACAAAAAGAAGAATACCTAGAATGATTTTCCTTTTTATCTGATTTTTAAAGCAAGTGAGAGAAAAAGAATCCAAGCAATCCAAAAGCCCAACACGGAACAAGAAAAAGTGAAAAGCCTCTACCTGCAATGTTAGTGGAAGATGGAAGAAATATAAAAAATGACAAGAAATGCAAAAGACTCACCTAAAAGGGTGGTCCCACCGGGTGCCATAAATGTTGATCAAATTTTCTCTTTCCTATTTCAGATTAGTGAAGTAGATACTAAAGAAAACCAAAAAACTCCAAAATGCAAGGGTTTAAGGTACCTTGATGTATGATGGATGCAAATGGATGGGCGCAAAGTAGATGACCTCACTGTAAACTCGATGAACCTACACAAAAAGGTAACTAGAAATAAAATGGATTAGATGGTAGATGAGGGGGTCCATGAAGTTGGTTCCAAGAAGTGTTAACTTCCTTATGTGGATGTCAACCCCATATAAAAAGGATATGATAAAATAATGAAATGGACAAATAATATGTAAATGAAACTAAAACAAAAAATCTAGAAAATTTAGAAATGGATAAAAGTACAAATCTAATCTAATTGTTACAAAATAAATATACTTGACTAGGTCGATGGTGACCCAGACGTGTAGAGGGCAGGTCGATGGTGACCTACCTAGAAAATGAATCTGGAAACAAGTGGAAAAATGCATATCTGAAAGGATCTCAATGCAAATAAGATGATGATAAAAGACTATAAACACTAACAAAAAACTACAAAGGAAGATCTAAGATAGAGAAACAAAAAGGATGTAAGAAAATAGATTTTGATGGATTGGATGGAAAATAGGACTCAGTCAATGATGACTAGGTTGAGTTGGTGGTGACTAGAGATAAAAAATAATTTAGACTTACGAAGAGAGGTAGGATGATATATCTAAGAGTTGGGAATAATAAAAAAAACACACACTAATGAAGATCTAAGAAGAAGAATGATGATGAACAAATGGGGTTGGGTCAATGATGACTTGGGGAGGAGTGACGACGACTCAGACAAATGTAAAAAAAATGAGGTGGATGGGATGGATGGAAAACCTTGAAAAAAAATGACTGAAAGAGGAAGTCAAGATGAGGCTCTCGATGGTAGTCTGAACCTGCAAAATGTTAGTTCCTGAAAGATAATAGCAATAATAAGTAAATGATAGCATAAACCAACACAAAGTAAGGATAAACTTCCCAAAGTCTCCACAAGATGATGCAAGACAAGCTCAAATGGACTCCAAGAAGGTTGACATAGCTACAAGGATGCTCAAGCTCAAAGATAAGTTCACAACACAAGAAAAATCTTTGATTATGCCTCATTTTGAAGGGGGTGTGAAACTAGCTTTATAGGGTTAATGACGACCTAGGTGGGTCACACCAACTATGGGAACCATCCCTTTGGATGGTGGATGGGTGATTTATTTCATAGATATGGGGATTTTATGGATTAGGATGAGTGTTTTAAAGCATATATGTGGGTTAGGGTTTCCTAGGGAAGTGTCATGGGTAGGTGGGAGATAAAGATGGATTAAATAAAAGATAGAAAAAGCATAGGGATATGGAACTAGGTAGTTAGGGATGATAAACAACCTAGGGAGGAGAAATGAAAGCTAATTAATAGAGGTAATTATATAATGTGAACCCATATAGGTTGGAAATGCTCAAATACATCAAACAAGCCCAAAAAGGCTCAAAACTCCATAACCCGATTCATCAAGGACTACAAACATCATCAACATGATTATTCAAGATCCCAAATTCATCACACATTTCAAATATGACATAAAAATCATCCTTTTTTGTACATTAGCTTTCACTAATAAAATTATTCAAAACACTATCAAGAAGGCTCATATACTTCTCAAAACATCTATTTCTAGGAACCTCTCTTCACCTATGGACTTCTATTTCACACCATAGAACCTCAACTATGCCATGTAAACACTCATTGGAAATACCCTAACCTGTAGAAAACATCCATGCTTTCTAGATCTCATGAAACATTCATACGTGTAAACCACACCAACTTTCCTCTTCACCAAACTAAGTTGCCTAAAAAGAAGTTTTAGAAACTCAACTGGTTTGCACCCTTTATACCACTTTCAAGACCTAAAAATTCCTTCACTAGGAAAAAAATTCATCCCTCTTCACTCTCCAACTAATATCAAACATCAACTCATTCATCTCATGCATCTTCTACCTCCATCTTCCAACCTGAACAATCATGTCTTGAAAACAAACAACCTTCTTCTTCATAAATTGAGTTGATGACCCATAAAAATTTATCATCATGAGACAAAACTTCTACCATTGTAAATAATTCTAAATCCTATTTTCATAACATCTTACATTTCATTTCAATTCCAATTGGAATTCCTTCATCTAGGTCCATCTCTGCAACTGCTCATTTAAGCTTATAGGACTCAAGAACTAGCCTTCAGCTCAACTTGCTCCAATACCTCCAAAATCACTTCCAAGATTAAAAAGAATGGAACACCCTTATAAATGTTTTCTAAGCACTCAAAACCTTCAACAATCATGAAGAATCTCAAAACAATCACCAACCTCATGAAGCTACTCAAGACCATGCTTAACTAGGCATCCTCCAAATTTGACCTTCAAAGATTAGGTCATAACTTTCTCATCCCTTATCAAAAACACAAGTTTGATATGTCATTGGAAATATCTCTGAACCAGATCATAAAAACTTTAATGAAGTCTTAACTCCACCTGTAGCTCTTACCACTTTTAGTTCCTCTAAACTACCCCAAAAATTAGTCCTCATAAATAGGGAACACTTTTCTATTTAAACACTCAACCATGATCTAAAACTATCATGGACATCTATAAGAACTCCTTGTCTAAAAACAATGTCAATTTATTCATCACCTTAATTGGAAAAATTTCCACAAACTAAAACTCTTCATAAACTTACATTTTTAGGTGGGGCCCACATATAGTCACAAGCACTACCATACCTTTATGAAAATATGGAGGAGTCCTCTACAACCTCCAATCATCAATTTTTGAAAAGGAATCAAAATCTGGTTTAGTATATTCAACTTTCTCCAAGTCGCTTTTAGCTAGGGTTTAGCTAGGGTTTTAAAGCAACTTATCTTCTTAACGATTGTTCATAAAAACCAAACAATAAAACCACCTCATTATTTTTTCTAAACCTTATTAGTTCCATGGAAAACATCCCCCAAAATCTATGGGTCCCATGCAAAGCATATAATTCACAACGAGCATTAGAAGGTCCATTTTTACCTCAAAAACACACTCTAGAATACCCAGTTTTTCCAAAACTGATGTATCTTGAAATTCCTTCAGAAATTTGACCTGAAACTTGTCATGAAACATCATGAAAACATCCTATAACTTTCCATGCTCACCATCTAGCTCAAATATTTTGGATCTCTTTGCCATTAAGACTTATATGTGTTATCTTGTTTGTTCTTCACCTATTTTTTTCCCAAGGACCATGAAACATGATCAAACCTATTAGAACTGACTTGAAACTCATCATATACACAACCACCGTGCTTATACCATGCTCCAAAAATACCGATAAGCTCGAACACTCATACATACATACTCATTCTACATGCTTCAGGATTAGAAATAGACCTAGAATGACTACTTCACACCATGACATCACATGAACTTGCCTTGTAGACCACATGCAAACTCTTAGACACTCTTGAAACACCATACCAACCTTTTTTACCTCATTACAACCTTTAACTCACTTGGGAGGACTCAAACCATGACTATGCAAGCTATAATCATGCTAAGACAACATGACAACTCACAAAACCTATCACTACCAATCAACCTTCATACTTGACCTTAATTGACACCTCATGGAGACTCATATGACCTCATGACACCATTTTCCATAAATTTACTTGACATCAATTATAACACTAAGACACAATGGCCAACAATCTCCCCTTTGTCATTGATGGTAACCACCTTTAGAAACATTGATGGCAACCAATAAGACAAAACACACCTACTGACCTATTTTCCATGTTTTTGATGTTTCTCTCCCCTTTGACATCTATGAAAAATCATACAATGATAACTAGACACTGGAAAATTACAATACATAACATAACAAAATAGAAACAATGCAAAAACTGACTTACTTGCTCAAATAGCTCCCCTTGACTCGTAACTCTCTTTTTCTTTGACCTCAATAAAGTATATGATGATCCAATGGACCTGATATGATCATTCAAATCTCCCCCCGGGATAATATCATCTCATATTTTTCCTTCATTCACACTCAACACCATCTTCTAGGTCTTTCTCATGCTCAAACCACCCAACTCTATCTCCAATATTGTCATATCTATCACTTTAGGACCACAGTCTCTAAACCAAGTTTTTATTCTAATTTTAACAAATTTATCAACCCAATAAGATCAATCATAGCTCATAAACACTTATCTTGAAGCTCCCCTATGATCATACCATCCTAAACTATCTAATAAAAAAAAATTTGAAGCTCATACTTGATTTCACAAAGGATCATAGAAATGGATCAAAAAAATAGCTCGAGACGTAAAGCGACTTTTCAATGATTTACCTTCTTAGTATGCACTTACAAATTCTTGTTCATATGAATTTCTCCTTCTCCGCAATTCATTATAACTACAATCAATCGTGAACATTTCCAAACAAGCCTCATAATCATCTTATATTCTTGTTTCAAGGTCCACACCAACTTCCCCTTCTTTGAAATACCTTTTTCTAGACTACACACTATTGTTTTTTAGTACTTACAACACTATACTAGCTCTATGATTGAGCATAAGAATCATACCCTAGTTCACTAGTTTCTTGTAGCTTCTTGCCTTGGAGGAATATACCATATTAACTTCTTAAATTATATGCACCAAGAAAGGTACCACTATAATCATCATCATGCAACCTTCATTCACAACCTTTAATATTGTATTTATGCTTTTGCACCATTACTAAACCATATTTGAGGAAAGAAATTCATAACCACACCTTGAATTTGCACAAAAATTTTCAAATCATATTAGTTAAAGATCATGATACTTGGAATTTTCAACCTTTAATGCCTTGACATTACCTGATCAAGAAAAAAATCTAGCTTCCCCTACCTTGATGGATCACCTCAAAACCTTAGTAAGTCATTGCATTTTTTCTCTCTCATGCATACATTCTTTTCTCTGTCACAAATGCTTTCAAGCCCTTAATCTTAGAAATTTGATCATATTTTCATACTTTGATGCTTTGCCTCTTGAATTTATCCCTTACCTCTATCTAGCTATACCTTAAGACACTCTTTATCCTTTGATGAAGATTAATCTCCTTTATCATTGTACCTTTATACACAATTCTTCTTACAATCTTGGCTTCAAACATTTAACTATCTTGCTTCAAGATATCACGATGTTCACTTGTATAGTATATCCTTCATCACTTTTTGTATTTGAAACCTAGCTCCTACTAAAAAAATATGCATATATACTTCTCCTTTTTGTATCATTGTCAAGTTCTACCAACATTGCTTTTGATTGATATGGTCAATACTACATACCTTGATCATTTTAACACAAAATGGTCTTTTACCCCTTTGATGAATATCTTGAGAGTTCACAACCATGTTACTTGAAGACCACTGAAGTAATATCCAATACACCTTTCTCCTTTCCTAAAATCAGACAATAAGACTACTAGTAATAGCTTGAATCTTAACTGTCAATCATTATCAAGCATATCTATAACAGACATTTCCCATATTTACATCACTCAAAATTGTCTCATTGTATACACACTTTTTAGTTAATTAAATCAACCGAGAGAATTTATAACTATCAAAGCCCCTTATTTGAGTCACTTGAAAACTTTGTAGTTTCTCTCTTAATCTCCTACAATCCGCTCATGACCTTATGAGATAGTCTTTTTTACATTTAGCATCAATGTTATTGTATCATACCCGGTGGAGGACTATAGTCTTACTTGTAACTTCAAGAATCACTTTAATACATGATAAATATTGTGACAACATAGACTAGGATTATTCACACCACTAGATCCTTACACTTCTCAAAAGAAACTTGATGATTGAATAAGAGCAAACACACATACCTTGAGCCAATACCACATGCCTACATGCACTTGATGGATTAAGAAAGTCATCTTGACCTTACTCTAGTATGAAATTTTTATATTTCTCCCAAATATATCTCATCTCCCCTTAAATGATGCATTCATCACCAGGGCACTTGTACCTTCAACCATAAGACTTAACCTTGACAATCCTCCAAAATCTTCATCCCTTCTTACAGAGATATTCAATCACCTTAGATCTCCTAAGCTATTCATAGCTTCAACAACCATTAATCATACCTTTATAATTCTCAAACTAGTCTTCAACCTATCAACCTATTTTCAGATTAAGCAACATAATTTTGAAATCATTGTACCAATCCTTTCATACAAAGTGTAGCTTCACCTCCTTATCTTAGATGCATTTTTTCAAGCCTTTATTCTCAACTCAAGGGCTTCACATACCTTTGATGCATTTTCGTACATGGGATACTGTGGATACTTGTGTCTCGAACCATCTTAAAACTCTCATATTCATTGCATCCATATTAAATCAT
This sequence comes from Taxus wallichiana var. yunnanensis, assembly GCA_018340775.1. Classification (NCBI taxonomy): domain Eukaryota; kingdom Viridiplantae; phylum Streptophyta; class Pinopsida; order Cupressales; family Taxaceae; genus Taxus; species Taxus wallichiana. The sequence continues at coordinate 316,654,646 of CM031243.1, read as the reverse complement.
GGACATCAAGCATAGTGACTCATTTTCTCAATGTCTTACACCTCTTCTAACTTCAATCGAGAACCACTCTTTCATTGACTATTTACCAATCTTTGATAGGTAGCTTCATTTTAGTGATCAATACCCACCTACATGATTTTGAGCAGATCTTCTTGAGTCTATACAAATCTACTCAACACATATCATATTATAATTCAATATACTATGCAAGACACATCTCAACTATCCTTATGAGATATTCACACTACTTCAAATGAACTCTATAACACTTCTAGGCCTACAAACCTTGCACGTGATGGACATCAACATTGTTAGAGAGGCCTTGGCATATAACATGCATGATCAAGATCAACACACTTGGGATACTTGTGAATGATCAATCATGACCTCAAAATACCTCAATCTATATCTTCAATATGAACATGGAAATCATACCTTGGATGGTAATGACTTTGCACCTTGTCATCTTGACTCTTCATGATTTCAAACTTCATTTCATTACTCTTCTCTATTAGTATTAACTTTATCCTTGACTTGAAATGAACCACTTGATTAACACAATTTTCCACAATGAAGATTCACATACCTTCTTAGATTAGACCTCGACTTTTAATGTAGTGACAATACATATCATGACTTATATAACTTCAAGAAACACTCAAACTCGAGAACATATTGAGACTTCAACCCTCTGTGATTATTCTTCAACTTGTGGAGACAAACCCCTAATCAAATACATGGCTTGATGCAACCTTCACACCTTTATTTAACCACTTAGACCCAACTCCCCTAAAGCATGCTCATTTTTTCACACAAAATCTTTACACATCTTCATGAGGATAAAACATAGACTTCTCACACCAATTCCAATCACAACCATCTTGAAATATACACCATAATAGTTCATACCTTTAACACACAAACATAGACTCTTTATACATTCAATTGCATGACTAGATCAGAAAAGCAAGGGTAAAAACACGCACACAATTGTAGACCCTTGTAAGGTACATGATAAGACATTATACACTTGTACTCATACAACATCCTCGATCAACAGACCATGACTCAATGACACAGATCACTAAACACATGACTCAATATTGAATACACTATTTCACATACCTTAACACACATTTTCAAACTAAGAAACCTTTTTGACTTAGATACACAATAATTAAACATACCGAGCTTTGACTTCAACAAAGACAAATTTTGAACATGACTATGTTTTATATTTTAAATACTCATGGTCCTTCTACTTGTCAATTGTTTTATGACCCCTTAGCTTGAATGAAAAGGAATACTCATTACAAAGCTCATACCTTATTTGAATAAATGATGAACCTTGATGTTATCTTGGGAAAATCAAACCCTTCTTGGCCTCAAACCCTCCATGAATCATCATATTCATAAATTCAACTAAATTTATTTGCACTTCATGACTTGTTCTCATTGTCATAAGTTTCTCTAAGATCACTTTATTGATTTTCATCATGATTTGATCATCATGAAACCCTTCCTTATCTTCTCCTATAATTCCGTAAAGATTCAAACCCATATAGAGCATCCCTAATACCTACTTCTAGGTCATCATCAAAAACTTCACCATATTTTTTTAGGTCACATAAATAAGAATCATCTTCTAGGTTTTGTTCATCATCAATTGCTAGGTGTTCATCCTTGCCATTAGGAAAAATTTCAAAAAACAACACAAGAACCTACATTTTCTCCTTTATGAAGTTTCTCATTAGATATAACTATTGGAGAGGGAGTACAAACTTCATAGATGGATCTATCTCAATAACTCCAAAAAGGGTTTTTAAAAATCTCTCAATCTGACTAAAATTCTTTTTTCAATTTAGCTTAATGATTCTGATTTTACATTGTTGTGCTTCAAGAGGATCTCCTTCAAGTGGTAAAACTTACTTCTCAAGGACCTTCTCTGATACCAATTTTGGAAGCACAATGGACTAAGAGGGGGTGAATCATTCCTAAAATTTTTATTTCATTTACCATTATTTGCAGCATCCATTAACATCCATTCATTCATATACATTCAATGAGAGCTTATTAGGTGTGCACAATACATTCAAATAACCATAACACATGAGAGAGAACACATAGACATAAGATGTAAGTGGGAAACCATCATGGGAAGAAAACCCATTGAAAACCATTTCTTATATTACACAAAACAAGTACTCAAGTGAATATTACACATCACAAGAGATTTCTTTAGTGAGGCACCAACCCCACAAGGAACACCAACCCTAAACCCTTGTTGATATTACTCACAACAAGAGACTTGCATGAATATGACTCATCACAAATATTTTATAGAAGTATGACCACTAAAATATGTTGATACCATAGTTGATTGTGATCCTAAAATTTAGCTCCAATTCCTTTAAACCCTCATCAACTTCTTACTTCTTCAACTCGCTCTATCTTGGGTCTTTCATGGACTAATTTTTTGATTCAAACCCTTGAACACATTATCTCTAACATTCTTTAGATTTTTACACCCATACTTAGCTTCTTTTTATGCTTTCATGATTCCACTTTTTCTTCCTCACATAGGTCACATTTTTCCCCTCTCTCTAGGTTATCTCAAATTTGAACTCAAACATGCACTTTATACCCTTCTCAACTAAAAACATGAAAAAAATTGTTCCTACTCCTTTAGCTAGACTAATATAAGACAAAAACATAACAAAACATTCATAATGGACCCATGTAGGTCGGTCATGCTCAAATGCACCAAACAAGCCCAAAAAACTCAAAACCCCATCACATGATTCATCAAAGACCAAAAACATCATCACCATGATTATTCAAGCTCCCAAATTCATCACACATGTCAAATATGACATAAAAACATCATCCATGGTCATACATTAGCTTTCAATAATAAAATTCTTCATAACACTATCAAGAAGGCTCATATCCTTCTCAAAATAGTTGTTTCCAGAACTTGTCTTCACCTATGGACCTTTAGATCACACCGTAAAGCAGCTCAACTATGCCATGTAACCAATAAATTTAAATCCCATGACATGTAGAACACATCCATTCTTTTTAGAGCTCATGAAACATCCATACATGCAAACCACACAAACTTTCCTCTTCACCAAACTGAGTTGCCCAAAAGTAGTTTTAGAAACTCAACTAGTTTGCACCCTTGATGCCAAAATAACTCCAAATTCCTTCACTAGGAACAAAATTCATCCATATTCACTCTCCAACTGATAGAAAACATCAAATCATTCATCTCATGCATATTCTACCTCCATCTTCCAACTCCGAGCAATCCAGCTTATGAAAAAAGGCAACCTTCTTCTTCACAAACTAAGTTGAATGACCTATAAAAATTTATCATCATGAGATGAACCTTATACCATCAGAAATAAATGTGAATCCTATTTCCATAACGTATTACATTTCCTTCTAACTCCTAGTGGAAGGCCTTCAACCAGGTCCATCTCTCAGCAATCGCTCATTTAAGCTTCTTAGACTCAAGAACTAGCCTTCAGCTCAACTTGCTCCAACACCTCCAAAATCACTTCCAATATTAACCAAGTTATGTAACACCCCTTGTACATATTGTATAAGCACTCGAAACCTTCAAAAATCACGAAGAATCTCAAAACAATCACCAACATCATGAAGCTAATCAAGACCCTGCTTAACTAGGAATCCTTCATAATGGACCTTCAAAGACCAGGTCATAAATTTTCCATCCCTTATCAAAAGCACAATTTTTATATGTCATTGGAAATCTTTCTAAACTGGATCACAAAAAAATTAATGAAGTCTTAACTCCACCTATAGCTCCTGCAATTCCACTTTTACCACATATTGCTCCAAATTATCCCAAAAACCAATCCTCATAAAAAGGGAACACTTTTAAATTTATGACCTCAACCATGATCTGAAACTATAATGGATATCTATAACAACTCTATTTCTAAAAACAATGTCAATTTATTCATCACCTTCTTTGGAAAAATTTTCCATAAACTGAAACTATTCATAAACTTACTTTTTTAAGTGGGGCCCACATATAGTCACAACTACTACCATACCTTTCTAGAACTATGGAGGAGTCCTATACAACATCCAATCATCACTTTTGTAAAAGGAATCAAAATTGGTTTAGTATACTCAACTTTCTCCAAGTCGCTTTGAGCTAGGTTTAACTAGGGTTTCAAAGCAACTTATCTTCTTAACGATCGTTTACAAAAACATCTCCCAAAATATTTTTTCCCATGCAAAGCATATAATTCACAAATAACATCATAAGGTTCATTTTTACCTCAAAAACACACTCTAGAATACCCGGTTTTCCAAAACTGATGTATCTTGCAATTGCTTCAACAATTTGACCTGAAACTTGTCATGAAGCATTATTAAAACATCCTTTAACTGTAAATCCTCACCGTATATCTAAAATATGTGTGGATATCTCTATCCATTAAGACTTGCCTATGTTATTTTGTTTGTTCTTCACCTGTTTGCTTCCCAAGGACCATAAAACACTATCCAACCTCTAAGAAATGGCCTAAAACTCATCATAGACCTCATATACATTGCCACCATGATTCTACCATGCTCTAAGAATACTTATCAACTCAAAAATGATACCTCTAACTCATTTTGCATGCTCCAGGACTAGAAATAAACCTAGAATGACTGCTTCACACCATGACATCACATGAATTAGCCTTATAGACCACATGCAGACTCTTATACACTCTTAACACACCATACCAACCTTTTTGACCTCATGAAAACCTTTATCTCACTTGGGGGGACTTAAACCATGAATGTGCAAGCTAGAACCATGCCATGACAACATGACAACACCAAATCCTATCACTACCAATCAGCGTTCATACTTGACCTCGATTGACACCTCATGGAGACTCATATGACCTCATGACACCCTTTTACATCAATTGAATTGACATAAATGAAAACACTCAAACACAATGGCCAACATTCCCTTCTTCAAGCCACACTTACCATATTTACATGATGATAACTTTCTTCTAAAAAATGACATTGTCACATGCGCGTGTTACTAAAAACATAGATTAAATGCATTGAAATAGCTACTTTACCTATAAAAACCTTATTTAGAGAGATAATGGATTATTTTTTGGGTTTCCGAGCTCCAAAATAGAGGAAACACATGTAGTCATTAGTTAATGTGGATTAAAATGCACCTGTCTATGGAGAAAATGACAATCTACAAATTGAGAACTTTGTAGACAAATACATAACATGCAACATTGAACCATTCCCTCCACACATTTCAAAGTTGCACCAACATCATCATAAAAGAGCTGCAAAAATATCATACAAAGTGTAGATATAATTTCCCTCTACCGCCAATGAAAAAATAAAGATCCTTGAATCTTGTGAAGATCCTAACCCAAAATATATTGCAAATGCTCATACAATTTTCTCTTTTCTTAAAGGAAAATATTATGAAAGATCAATTTCATTTAAAACATTCCTTAAATAACTAAGCATGTACAAGACCCAATTCATCCATTGCATCCAAGATACAAAGAAAGTAACCTACATTGTTCTTAAAATGAAAACCAAGTCAAGCATGGAATAATGGATTCTCTAATTAAATTCCACTCTTGTGGCAAGAAAATACAGATGCACAAATCAGTGTTTAATGCCTATGTAGTTGTGACTTACTATTCTTCTTACATGACTAAAATTGATCACCCAATGACAAAAGAGTTCACAAGAAATTGATTAGAACATAAAACATTACCCTTAGATGTTATAGAGATTCTCTGAAAACTCAGAAATGCAATGCTTAATATGCAACAAATGTCGACACAATGGGAATGTCATATAGTATTGTCTATTCCTTTGAAAAATTGTTCTATAAAGTGTACTTTCATAAACACTTATAGTCAAGAAAATCACACATTCATTCTGAAATCTCCTACATTGCTAGACCAAGAACCGATAATTCTATAAACATTATGTTCCAATATATTATAGATCATTATATTATGTGACCATGCTCCATAGATATGAGTTGTCTTGTTGAGTTTATCTCTTCCTAAAATAAAGATGGAAAAAAATACACCCGTATGGTAAGAAAGCTCATGTCATTCAATTTTTTAATTACAACAAACATTTTGACATTGAAAACCACTACCGAGAAAAACTAATGCTTTATGTTCCTTTCAAAGACATAGTGAAGAGTCTATTAAAATTGGTTTCTCTATGTGGAAAATGTATATACATTCCATCAAGAAACCATACATAACAATGAATCCAAATTTTCATATGCCATCAATAAAAAATGGGGTGACATGTAAACAACACTTCATGAATTACAAGTTGAGATAAATGCTATTACCACATGTTCTTCTTATTCTAACCAACAAACATAAATGCATGAAAATATGACATAAAATTTGAATTTCCCATACAAAATTCAAAAATTACCTAACATCCAAGGGTGCAATGTTTTGAAATTGGTAGAAATCCTTCTATACAAGAAAATGCAACATTTTACGAAAATATATGAATGCTAAATGCAAAACAACAAGCTATTGTAAATGACCTTGCATATAGAAAACATAAAGAACTGCAAATCCTTTGTACCTTTTCCTTACAAGAGGAGCTGGTACAGGAAAAACCTTCACAACTAAAATGATATTTGAAACATTGTTACACATTTACAATAGCTCAATCAATAACGATCCTTTAAAAACCAAAGGTTTAATCTTAGCTTTCATAGGTAAGGTTGCTTACAATGTTGGTGGTTGTGTGCATGTATACTTTGCTTAATGCTAAATCAAATGAAACAAGAACTACCACCTAAAATAGTTCTACAATTTATCTAAAACAAAGCATAAACACCATCATGATAAGAATTAAACAAGGGTTAGATGCTAGCATTCATCAATACAAACTTTGAAACTAACAATGCTAAATATCTAAACTCCTCTATTCTCTCTAACAACAAATAAATGAATGGACCTAAGTAAGCTCCATGGCTATCAAAATAGTTGTCCTTAATGTTCAAGAACCTAGGAATGGGGGCTAATCAAAGTTGGGCTACAAAGACCCTTTTGACACCTCCCATATGACCCAAGCACTTTAAGAAAGAGGCTTAACTCTTCAAGATGATGAACTCTCAAAAGGGCAAGGTGCAAGCTCTTAGTCTCTTTGTTATATGCTTTGCATTTGCTCTCTTAGAAAGTTTAGGTGTAAGTAAAGGTAGGTGGAGGGCTCTTTATATAGCCCAAAGGATAAGGATTCAACACATTCTCATGAATGTGGGATAAAGGTAAAACATGATTAGGAATGGATAAGGTTGCTTTATTAAAGGTAACCTTACTTTAGAAGGGTTTAATACATGTTTAGCAAGTCATGGGAGTTGGGGGTATTTTAATTAATCAAAGGTGATTAATTAATAGGTAGATGTAAGCTTATAGAAGCCAATTAGAGGAATATTAGTGCGATTTAGGCTATTATAAGGGGATTAAATCAATTAAATATTGATTTATTGGTTAAATGGAAGGGAAAGCTAATTAATTAATAATAATTAATTAGTCTAGGTAGAAGGGGTGATTTATTAACGGAAGGTCGTTAATTAGGGTATTTGTTGGATAGGCAACTTAATTAATTAGCTTAGTGTAATTAATTAATGATGATATGAGGGAAAATGAGTGCTTTTGACGATATGTCGTTGATTTGTGAGAAAGGGGATAATTAGCACAATTTAAGTATTTAAATTGCTTAGGCGTAATTATAGGTGTCTACATTTGCCCCTCTTTGGGGTGGCGTAAGTGATGCCACTTCAAAGATAGTAGACAGAAGAGATTTTGAAGGGATAGAAGAAAAATTAGTAGGAGGGAGAGATGCCCCCTCGAGTGTCGATGGGGTGATGAAGGAAGCCGATCGATGATCGAAAAAATATGAGAAGTAGGCAGAAGAATGGGGACGAGGTAGGATGCCCCGAGGAGAGGGAGAATTAGGGGTGAAAGGGAAGTCGTGTAGAAGAAATATGGATGAGGGGAGAGAAGAGCTTAACCTCTAGCCGCTTATTTGTTTAGAACAAATTTGATGTCATCATATTGCCATAGGAACTACATCATCGGTCCTTATGAAAAATATAAGCATACGACAAAGGTAGAATGACATGAAAATCCATACTACGAACAATTGTCCATTGCTGAAAGTACCAACTCCATGCAACATACAATAATGCAATGCAATACGAGAAGGAAACAAGCTCATATAACAAGGAAAACAAGTACGAACGCACATATCTAACCCAACAACGGTCAAGATAGTTGTACAAATGTTTTGTTATCAGTGCTGAAGAGATCCACAAGTTTGTGATTGACGACAAGGGTTAAAAATGATGCCCCAAGCAAGGATACATGCAAGGGGAAATGAAAATGGACACGGGGTCCATGAAAAGCATTTGTGCGCAACGAAACAGCACCAGGCAACCAAAAGTGCCCCAGAGTACAGACGAAGCAAGCAGCTAGCTTTTGTGAATGGTTGTGAATCCAGTGATCCGCGAGTCATATTAATCGGGAAGATGTGAGACAAACCAATAGGATATGGATAAAATACCATGCACAAGACACAAGTTTCAGCCGTAAGAAAGCAAGTTACCATTTTGTAGGGTGTTTTACTTTTTAGGAATTTTTTGAAAAATTTTACCTTGTTTTTGTTGTTTTCTCGAAACAATTTTCTATTGTTTTTGTGTTTTTCTCGAAACAATGTTCTATTGTTTTTGTGTTGTCTGAAACAATTTTCTATTGTTTTTGTGTTTTGTGAAACAATTTTCTATTGTTTTTGTGTTTTCTCAAAACAATGTTGTATTGTTTTTGTGTTTTCTCGAAACAATTTTCTATTGTTTTTGTGTTTTTTGAAACAATTTTCTATTGTTTTTGTGTTTTCTCAAAACAATATTCTATTGTTTTTGTGTTTTTCTCGAAACAATTTTCTATTGTTTTTGTGTTTTCTAAACAATATTCTATTGTTTTGTGTTTTTTCAAAACAATTTTCTATTGTTTTTGTGTTTTTAACAGTTTTCCAAAGCTATGTGCAGGTAACCAAGAAAGCATGGATGCCCCCAGCGTTAGGTGGGGAATATACAAGGGCAGAAGCCACGTGCTTATGAACAAGAAGGTGAAGTCGTTGAGTGGCCCCCAGCGTAAGATGGGAAATAACGAAAGACCACGTACCTTACAGATGAATAGAAGAAGGCAAAGCCGGATCAAGGCTGGACTAGATGGTGTGCACAAGGAAACTCGAAGGTAGAACCAGGTCCAGGACAAAGACAACTACCCTTCTAATACAGAATGCTTGTGAACAACAAATCCTCCCGAGGCGCCGGAAACCGGTTTTCACCCAAGGACTTGTCCAAAGTACCACAATTGCGTGGTTTTCACTAGTGGACGACCTGTTTTCTCTTTTTCTTTTTCTGATTTTTTTAATTTATTTTTATTTTTATATTTTTTGTGATTTTTATGACTTTCTTGTGCCATGTTTAGGCATAAAACCTCTTAAGATGCATGTAATTCATGGGCTCCCGGAGCTCATCACCATTGGGGTGAGCCAACTTGTATGCCCCTGTGCCATACTTGGCAACTATGACATAGGGTCCTAACCAGTGTGGTTCAAACTTCCCTTTCTTTTCTCGCTCTGCTATGGTGTTGAACTGGTTCTCCTTCATAACTAAATCACCCACCTCAAACTGGCGAGGGATGATTCTCTTGTTGTAGTTGTGGGAGATTCTGTGTTGATATACCTTCAAGTGATTAAGAGCGCGAATGTGCCTCTCATCTAGGAGCTCTAACTCAGCCAATCTTGCCACTCGATAATCTTCATCCTTATCCAAATAGTCCCGAAGAGAAATTCACAGGGATGGGAGTTCAATCTCTAAAGGGATGATAGATTATGTCCCGAACACTAGGGAATATGGCGTCGCACCCGTAGGAGTGCGAATTGATGTTCGGTAGGCCCGCAGAGGGCTCAGGTGGATTTGTAGGTGCCGCCACCAATTTTCCTAACCATCTTCTCCATTATCCTGACCAAAGTCTTGTTTATTGCCTCACTTGTCCATTACCCTGAGGGTAATATGGTGTGGACCATTTCAATCTAATTTGGAACCGTTGGCAAAGACCTTTCACAGTTTTGTTCTTAAATGACTTCCCATTATCTCGTGACGATGGTCAGCGGGATACCATATCGGCAAATAATGTGATTCATGATGAATTTAGAAATATGTGCTCCTGTGACATAGGTTAAAGGGACAGCCTCCACCCATTTTGTAAAGTATTATGTAGCTGTGATGATATGTGTATGACCATCAAATGAGGTAGGAGTAAGCTTCCCTATTAGATCAAGTCCCCACTTGGAGAATGGCCACGGGGTAGTGATTGGTTGCAATGGTTGCGATGGAGCATGGATGAAATTTCCATACTTTTGGCAAAGCACACATTTTCTAACATAATTACAACAATCAGTTTCCATGGTGGGCCAATAGTAACCTACTCTTAATAGTTTCTTAGCCAAGACCATTCCATTTGTATGTGCTCCGCATACTCCTTCGTGTACTTCTTTAATTTCCTGGATTGACTCTGTCACATCCAGACAACGTAACAGATTCCCATCATAGCCACGATGATAAAGTGTACCTCCTAAAAGGGTGTAACGGGCTATCTGGTGAATCAGGCTTTACTTTTCAGAACGGGAGATATTGGGAGGGAAAGTACTATCCTTAAGATAGGTGAAAATGGGTTCGTACCACGGGGAATAGGGACCAACAACCTCACAAGCCAGGCAAGATTCCGACGTACGTCATACGCGGGCTGGTGTAGATTTTCTATGAAAAATGGCATATCATTGTTCCCTGGCGGAATACGAAGCATAGATCCCACCGTTGCCATAGCATCTGCCGATCTTCTTTCGCTCTTGGGATCTGCTCAAAGGTAATGCGCACAAAATACTCCTTCAGAGTTTCCACCAACTTCTTGTAAGGTATGAGCTTGTCATCCTTAACTTTATACTCATCATTAACTTGTTTGATGATTAGCTATGAATCACCTACAACCTTAACATGTTGAATATTCCACTTGATGGCTAGCTTCATCCCTGTAATGAGTGCTTCATATTCCGCAATGTTGTTCGTGCAAGGGAAGGCCAGGCGGAAAGCCTATGGTATAGGATCACCCGAAGGAGTAATAAGGACCACTCCTGCACCTGAACCATGAAACGTAAAATATCCATCAAAATGTATCTGCCATATGACATATTCTTCAATGTAGAGCAAAGATGCATCCGCAGATCTAGAATCAAAGGTTCTCGTGCTTTGCAAAGGTGCTTCCGCTAATTGGTCGAAAAGTACTTATCCTTTAATTGATTTTTGATGGACAAATTCTATATCAAACTCACTGAGTAGAATGATCCAATTAGCCATTCTACCTGTGAGGGCAGGTTTGGACAAAAATACTTGAGTGGGTCGACCTTGGATATGAGCTTGGTCTTAGTATTTAGCAGGTAATGGCGAAGTTTCTGAAAGGTAAAAACAACGGCCAAGCAAGCCTTTTCAATCTGAGGATAATTACGTTCATAGGCGATGAGGGTGCGACTCAGATAGTACACTGCTTTCTCTTTATGGCTAAGGTCATATTGGGCGAGCAGTGCACCAATAGCGTATTGTGTAGCGGAAATATAGAGCAAAAGTGGTTCTCCCGGAGTGGGAGGCATGAGGACAGGTGGATTAGCCAGGTATTGTTTAAGCAAAGCAAAGGCTTGTTGTTGCTCAGGTCCCCAGATGAAAGCGATGTCCTTCTTAAGCAAATGAGTGAATGAGTGACATTTATCTGCAAGCTGGGAGATAAAGCGGCGAATGGCTTGAATTTTCCCTTGCAAGCTACGCAGTTGCTTGATATTCTCAGGTGGAGGCATTTCTGTGATGGTAGACACTTTAGCAGGGTCTACCTCAATACCTCGTCTTGACACGATGAAGCCTAATAGTTTCCCAGATAGCACACCGAAGACACACTTCTTTGGATTTAGCCTGACTTTGTATTCACGCAGGCATTCAAAGATACGCCGCAAAATGATAGGATGATCCTCTCTTGTTTTGGACTTTCCCAGGATGTCGTCTACATAGTCTTCCATGATGTCATGAATCATATCGTGAAATATTACTGTCATGGCCCGTTGATAAGTTGCTCCCGCATTCTTAAGGCCAAATGGCATCACCTGATAACAGAAGGTGCCCCAAGGAGTTGTGAAAGTTGTTTTGTGTTGGTCTTCCTCAGCGATCTTAATTTGATTATAACCCAAAAGCCATCCATAAGTGATAGCATTTCGTACCCTGCGGTTGAGTCAACAATCATGTCAATGTTGGGCAACGGAAAGTCATCTTTAGGGAAAGCTTTATTGATGTCCCTAAAATCTGTGCAAATTCGGATACCAATAGGTTTCTTCTGGACAGGAACAATGTTTGATATCCATTCAGAATAATCAATTGGCCTGATGAATCCTGCTGCAAGCAACCTTTCCAATTCTTCTTTAACTAACAAGGCCACTCTTGGGTGCATCTTTCAAGCTTTTGTTTGATAGGCTTAGCATCTGCGTGCACAACCAGGTTATGCACGACCAAAGTTGGATCTAAGCCGGGCATGTCTTTGTAAGACCATGCGAACACATCAATAAACTCTCGCAGTAGCATAGTGAACGTCTTTTGTTCTCTGGCTGAGAGTGATGCTCCCAATTTTACTATCTTGGGATCTTCTTCGGTACCAATATTGACATCAATGGTTTCTTCAACTAACAATTTTGATAAATCCTCCATATGCGTAGGATCGGGAGGTAGGTTGAGATCTTCATCCAAGGATGTCTCTATGAGATTTTCATCCTTGGCGTGGTCACTTTGTTTGTCCTTTGATTTTCTTATTTTTTTCAGCCAATGCCTCAAAGAGGTTTTCACTATGTGACTTGGACTTCGATTTTTTTTGAGGCTTTTCTTTAGAACTCTTGCCCTCGCTTTTCTTTAAATTTTGTTGACCACGAAGTTGGCCTCCTCGCCGTAGGCGCAGTGTCTAAGTCGATAAAGAAACCCTTCTTGTGATCTCCAATGGGAATTGTATCCCTTATGCCCATGAACTCTGCAATAGCCTCATCGTTCTCGAATAAATCTAGTGGCACGTGACATTGTTGGTCCCATTCAACAAGGGAGGGGTATACAAGGTCAAGGGTTGGTTCAGTGGGGGTGATGGTTAGGATAGCGTTATTCATGAAAAGGTTCATGGAGGCTAGATCCTCATATTGGCTACAACAGGAATCCGTATCACTGTCTAGATAATCAGAGCTATCCTCATGCTCAGAACAAGTCGCATCTTGATCGTTGGGGTGTGCTCCATAAGGGTGAATCCCAATGCCATATCTTTCTATTTTGAAATGTGGAAGAGGGATTGGTTCTCTTTGTCCTTGTTCATTCCTCCCACATCCTAGGCCTTTGTAGCCCATGGAGTACATCATTCTGCTAGATTTTTCATATTCTGGGGTTTGATAACAAGATGGCTGAGTGTCCTCAGGGACCCAAGTAGTAGGTGGATCAAGTAATTTTTCCTCAGCTAACAAGCCTCCAGGTAGGAACGACCCAATAGTATGTTCCTCTCTAGGTCTCCTGAAGCGGTAGTTGGGTCGACCTCTAGTCTTGGGTGACAAGGAGAGGTCTGAAACCAAGAGCGCTTGTTGTACATTATACTCCCCATGACCATATTCCAAAATTTCATCTCCCATGAATTAAATGGAGATGTTGAAGTAGATGCCCCATGAGTGCAAGAACTAAGAGAATTTGAATCTACTCGAGATTCCATGGCCTCAGAATGAAGAGGGACAACTATATCTATGGAGGGACATGCGTATGTACCCTTTCATGCAAAGCTATTAAGAGCTCTACAATGAGCAAAGGGCTCTGAGTCTCCTGGTATTGTTACTGTATGTCCCTCATGCTTCAGCTTGATGCATTGATGAAATGTTGATGGCACTGCTTGCATGGCATGGATCCATGGTCGGCCTAGAAGCATATTATATGGAAGTTCCAAGTCTAAGACGTGAAACTTTGTCTGATGGCAAGTGGGGCCCACCTCCATTGGCAACGTAATGGTGCCTGCTGACTCTCTTTCGTGTTCTCGTATGTGGTGATAGTGATGATATGGGACTCAAGATATTATTTCGTATGTCCCAATTGTTTGACTAATTTAAGCGTGCAGATGTTCAATCCAGATCCGTTATCCACAAGCACCCATTTGATTTTCCTACGGGTAACAACTACCTCAATGTATAAGGGAAGATTATGTGTAGGATTCTCGGTAGGGACCTCCCTATGGTTGAAAGTGAGATGCTCACTTGGTGCAATATTTGCCACCGTGGTTTGAAGGTACACCGATCGACTTCTAAAGGCACTCCCGACCCCTGAAGAGTTTGATACAGGATGTCCTTATGTACATTGGAAATCTTGAGAAGGTCTAAGATCAAAATCTTAGCAGACGTCTTCTCAAGTTGTTCTAAAAGGTTATACTTACCAGTATGCGGGGTCGACGGAGAGGGGTCCGGAATTACGAGGCGGGCGCGCCTTGTTACCGCAGCACAGTCCTTTCCCTTAATCTGGATGGTGTTGACGCGGTCAGCAGGGGAGCGAATACATCCGATAAGTGAATCGTAATGATTGTTATCTCTCTTGGTATACAAGTAATTCGTGGCTTTATAGGTTTGGGATGACTCTCCCCGATCCGGTTTTGCCTTTTCCGACTTATCATGCTTGGGGAATGGTTCCTTATAAATCCCCATCTTCTCGTTAGGTGTTTGCATGTGGCTAGGGTTATCCACCTCTATCTCCCCATTGTCAATGAGGTCTTGAATATAGTGGTGAAGTTGCAAACATTTATCTGTTTTATGACCTTTAATGTGATGCATTTCACAGTATTCATGCTCCTTATACCATGAAGGTTTAGGAGCGTTGTCATCAAACGGTTGCGTTGTAGGATAGGTCATCATGTGGGCCGCATCCAACTGTTTTAGTATGACGGACAACGGCTCATTGAGGGAGGTGAATGTTCGTCGCTTTGGTGGTGGTTGAATTGGGCCCTTGGTCAGTTTAAAAGGTTGACTGGTTTGGACTGTTTGAACACGTTTGGAATCAGTGATTCCATCTCCCACCATGTTTTTGTTTTTGTTAAAGATCTTCAGCTTGTCAGCGGGTTTGACACTTTGGTTGTCTTTAGATTGGGTTTTGAGGGTGCCTTTGGCAATGAGAGCCTTTTCTATTTGAATCCCTTTCTCGATAACCTCCTCAAAGGTTTGGACACAATGCATTTGGAGGTGGAAAGCTATATCTGGGTTGAGATTAGGGACGAAAATACTGACCAGCTGCTTCTCAGGGAAAGCGCAAGGGAAGCAACTAGCTATCCCTCTCCATCGTTGGAGGAAGCTAGCGAAGGTCTCATTTGGGCGTTGTTTTGTGCCGCACAAGTCTGCCATGGTGATGTCACTCTCTATGTTATACAAGAAATGACGCATGAATCTTTCCGCCAATTCTGGCCAGGTGAAAATTGATCCTCGTGGTAAGCGCGTAAACCATTCCAATGCTTGACCTCCGAGACTCTTAGGAAAAAGTCTGATGAGGTAATTATCACTATAAGACACCTCTTGACATGCCATGTAGAAATCTTTAACATGATCCCTTGGGTCTCCCTTTCCTTTGTATTTGTCAAACTTTGGCATATCAAATTTCTTTGGAAAGGGTTGAAGGGTCATTGTCTTGTCAAAAGGATAGGGGCATAGTTCTTCGTATTGGTATTTCCTAATACTCCCTATATTGCTTTCTTGTATGCTCGCAAGTGTTGCTTTCATAGATTGCACTTCTTGTGCGAGCAATTGTTCTTTAGTGGGAGAAGCGGGGATGTGTACACGATGATACCCTGTGTCTTCTTCTCCTTGGTTTTCTCGATGGAGTTCGTGGATCCTAAACTTAGGCTTTGACTTTTGAATGTTCTTGTTTGTGTCTTTCTGTACCTGGAAAGTAAGCAAAGCTAGTTGTCGGCTTAGGTTACTGAGTTGTTGGATTGTGACTTGGTTTGTGTCTTCTTCTTCTAAAGGTTTTCCTCTTCGTATTGTGGAGGTTCTTCCCCTGTCTCATGTTCTATCTTGTTTCTTCGTGGCACTTTGATGAGGGGTATTCTATGCCCTACCACTTTATCATTTTCTGCATAAGAAGTGGAAGCATGCCCACCTGTTAAAATATCTTCCATATTGATAAGGGGGCATTCTTCCTTAGTAGTGTCATTTGTAGGTAATATTGGTTCATTCTCGATGGGCAATTTGGCCCCTAATTCCATGACCCATGCCAAAACTCTATCTTTATTTCTAAGGAGAAACTCATCTAGTAGAGTGGGGTCAAAATCAAAGTCTGCGTGTGGTGATTCTAATTCGTTTCCACTATGGTCAACCATTTCTTCTATTTCCTTTTCTGCAGAAAATAGTGGTCCTAGATCGTGTCCGATAAATGGGTTTGACCCTTGTTTGTTAGAGGTTTCCCAAGCTTGCGCCTATTGTTCCTCATATGTTTGTTTCTTTAAACCTAGACGCGTCTTGGGAGCCATGTTTTCGTGATAAGTTTCACTAAGGTAAGTTGTATATTTGTTCAAAATTCAATGACTACCCCTAAGTGAAACACAAGATGTACATGTTAAGAGTAAATTAACAGTGAGAATATCAATGTGATAGAATGATAAAGTCACCAATGAAACAATCGTTTGGTACCAAAACTTAATCAAATGAAGTACTTCCTAGACTACGTTTCAAAGTAATTTGTGACACCAGATGATTAACAAGATGTCTCCACTTATGCCAAGTTCAAAGGAATGAACAAGATGTAAGTAAATACATGAAGTTAAATGCGATCTCCCAATCAAGATATACGATGAGCAAGCTCAAGTCTAATTAAGACCTATATCTCAAAAAGTGCCAATTACGATTTGTGAATGACACAACAATATCACCAAGATATGTTAACCCACTTTGCAAGAAAGTGAAGTATTGATATCGAGTTGTTATTGATATAACATGCACAAATGGTAGTGCCTAGCACCTTTTGAAATCGAGGTAATAATAAAACCGAACAAAAAAATGCTCAAAGTATAGCTAGGAATAGTTAAGAATGTGTGCAGCGTAACCTGTAATATAGGTATTTATGTCGAGTTTACAAGAAACAAGACGTAAATATCGAAATTGTAATGATACGAGACAAACAAGCTAACTCCTCTATGGAAGTCCGTAGTGATGAACCACACCTAACTACAATGATGATCTTGACGTGGGTATCAAGATCACAATGGCTACCAAATGACATGAAAATGCCTCCACTCACTTTAGACGTTTAACTAACCCAGCCGCAAACATGGATGGGCGTAAACGGACATAAAAGTGAGGGAAACAGTCGAATGGCAACACAAAGGTAATCACACCTCTTTTGATCAACAAAGTGTCAAAAGAATATGAAGGAAATAAATCAAGAAAAAATGACAAAAAATGCTAGTCTCACTTCGACAAAGTTTCACCTCGCCCTAAGGCAAGTAAAACTAGGTGAAAGTAATATGTCACACATTTCTCAAAAAGAAGGTTCACAACTCAACACTGTTTTAAAGTGGTCAAAGTGGGCTCCTGGCCAAAGTATATTCTCCTAGGTGGTTCTCTTGCCCTAGGTGTTACAAAGTTACCACGAGCGAGCGCGATTTACCCAAAAATTCACACTGACTAGTTTGGGAGTATCTCGACTTTACTTTACCCCCTTCAAGAACAGTAGGCAACTAGTGCGTCTACGTGTACTATCACTGGGGTCGCCACAACGGACAACTTGTAACGCTATCTCACAAAGGAAACACTAGTCAAGTAGGTAGTGCGGAGCACTTCCCGTTTCATCCACAAGGTTCCCTCTTGCGTGGACTACTTTGGGGTTCCTGAACCACCCCCATTGTTGTAGCTTAAGGCGTTATGCCAAAGGGGTTATGTTCCAGTTGAGCGGAGAGGGACGTACCCTTTTCCGAAACCTGCAATACAATGTTTTGAATATGTTGTTCTTTTTATCTTGTTTAATTAGGTGTGGTTTGATTGAACACCTTTTGGCAACCTGTATAACAACTATATTAGTAGTTTTTGATTTCATTTTGATTCCTCCTTTCTTTGACAAGCGTTTTTAGGTCCTGCACTTAAGCGTTAGTAGTTCTCCAAGAAAATCATATTATTTAAAAGAGGATTAAGAGTTTTTTGATTCTCAAGATCATCCAAGGATGCAAGAGAAGAGCATACACAACAAATAATCCAACTAAAAAGTAAAGAAAATCTTTTCAATCAATGAACCATACAAAATTCTTGATAAATGTTCATTCCTTTAAACCAAAAGTGAAAGATGAAGTTTCCAATTTACCAAATGTTATAAAATGAAGACTAAAGTTGCTTTTGATTCTCAAGATCACCCTAAGGTGCAAGATAAGAGCATACACAAACTTTATCCCAACTATATAGAAATGGAAAACTTCAAATCAAAGGACCATTGAAAAATGCTTTGTAAAAGGTTCATTCCCTTAAGCAAAATGAATAATCAAGTTTCCAAGTTTAATTCCAATGTTAACAAGATAGAGATAAAAGTTGTTTTTGATTCTCAATATCACCAAAAGGTGCAAGAGAAGATCATACACACGCTTTGGTCTAAATCGAGTAAGCATGGAAATACAACATTCATCAAAACATTAGACATGTTAGAAAATGACCAGTTTTAAAATAATAGAAAAACCTATAACTTTTGTAAATATAAATCCTAAATTTATGTTTTCATTGCATAGTTAACTTCAATACCTTTCCAACGCAAAAAAAATGGAGTCATTTTGAGTTCGGGAGCAAAAGTTATGGCCTTCGGAAGATGGGTTACGCATATGCTCTTATGCTCATGGGTGTGCACTTGACATGCACTCAAAAAATGTCAAAAAAAACGTCCCTTAATCTACAAAATGGGAAAAATTTCCAACCAAGATTCAATTTTGACAACAACCCATCACATTAATATATGAATAGAAGACTCAACGCTATCAAACATTAACATACATGCTCAAGAATTTAAGATTTTCAAGAAATTGACAAAACTAGCATGTAGAATGATGAAAAAGTAAGCTCTAAAAATGAAAACATGATGAAATCTTGAAATTTTCTCACCAAGATTTAAATTTTGACAGCAACCCACCACATTAATATGTAAATAGAAGACTCAGCACTATCAAACACTAACCTATATGCTCAAGAATTGAAAATTTTCAAGAAATTGACAAAACTAGCATGTAAAATGATGAAAAAGTAAGCTCTAAAAATGAAAACATGATGAAATCTTGAAATTTTCTCACCAAGATTAAATTTTGACAGCAACCCACCACATTAATATGTAAATAGAAGACTCAACACTATCAAACACTAACCTACATGCTCAAGAATTGAAAATTTTCAAGAAATTGACAAAACTAGCATGTAAAATGTTAAAAAAGTAAGCTCTAAAAATGAAAACATGGAGAAATCTTGAAATTTTCCCCTCAATTCCAATTTTGACAGCACTTCACCTCCTTCATACCTACAAGGAAGACCCAACACATGCAAACTCAACAAAACATGTTAAGAAAAACAAGTTAGATCAACATGTGTAAAAGAGGGTTAGTAACCAAAAATAAAACTTAACTACAAAAACTTGAAATTAAGTGCAAAGGACAATGGAGTATGTCCCACCGGCATGCCAAATGTGTGCATGTATACTTTGCTTAATGCTAAATCAAATGAAACAAGAACTACCACCTAAAATAGTTCTACAATTTAGCTAAAACAAAGCATAAACACCATCATGATAAGAATTAAACAAGGGTTAGATGCTAGCATTCATCAATACAAACTTTGAAACTAACAATGCTAAATATCTAAACTCCTCTATTCTCTAACAAAAATAAATGAATGGACCTAAGTAAGCTCCATGGCTATCAAAATAGTTGTCCTTAATGTTCCAAGAACCTAGGAATGGGGGCTAATCAAAGTTGGGCTACAAGACCCTTTTGACACCTCCCATATGACCCAAGCACTTTAAGAAAGAGGCTTAACTCTTCAAGATGATGAACTCTCAAAAGGGCAAGGTGCAAGCTCTTAGTCTCTTTGCTATATGCTTTGCATTTGCTCTCTTAGAAAGTTTAGGTGTAAGTAAAAAGGTAGGTGGAGGGCTCTTTATATAGCCCAAAGGATAATGATTCAACACATTCTCATGAATGTGGGATAAAGGTAAAACATGATTAGGAATGGATAAGGTTGCTTTATTAAAGGTAACCTTACTTTAGAAGGGTTTAATATATGTTTAGCAAGTCATGGGAGTTGGGGTATTTTAATTAATCAAAGGTGATTAATTAATAGGTAGGTGTAAGTTTATAGAAGCCAATTAGAGGAATATTAGTGCGATTTAGGCTATTATAAGGGGATTAAATCAATTAAATATTGATTTATTGGTTAAATGGAAGGGAAAGCTAATTAATTAATAATAATTAATTAGTCTAGGTAGAAGGGGTGATTTATTAACGAAGGTCGTTAATTAGGTATTTGTTGATAGCAACTTAATTAATTAGCTTAGTGTAATTAATTAATGATGATATGAGGGAAAATGAGTGCTTTTGACGATATGTCGTTGATTTGTGAGAAAGGGGATAATTAGCACAATTTAAGTATTTAAATTGCTTGGGTGTAATTATAGGTGTCTACAAAGTGGCATCACATTTCATTTAACTTTTATGCTACCATTTAATCGATCTAAGATCCTTCTATCGAGCAATGAATGCTTAGATGCATTGGAAAAACACTATGAATAGTTATAACTTACCCTCATAGATGAGGTTTCCTTAGTTGGAGGAAAACTACTATACTTTTATACATGTGTTTAAGATAAATAAAACACATGCCAACTTCATTTTTTGGAAATATTGACATGATTTTTTGTGGTGATTTCTACCAAGAACAACCTATTAATGATTTCATTGTATTTGACACTCCAAAAATAGCCAAAGAAATATTGTCGTATGATTTCTAGAAACAAAAAGTGATAGCTTTCGAATTGATTGACGTTATGTAGAAAAAGATGAGCAATGGCATGAATGAATCTTGAATCAAAATGGGAACTACAAAATGACTTCTCCAACATTGATTCTTATTCTTTGATTCTCATCTCTTCACTAAACACATGAAGTCTTCATATTCACAAAGAAGACATTATTCATGACCACGATTTAATGTTATCTCAAATAATTTGTTTACAAGAAACTCAATTGTATTCTCTCACCACAAATGACTTTATCTCTAGGATACCATTGTCTATTTGCACATCATGTGCATGGTGTTATGATATGTGCCAAGAAAAATATACCCTTTGTCCAAACACTTTCTTTCCATAATACAAATGTCAAAGCAATTTTTGCAAATGTTCTTCTCCATGGACAACTTATAATGATCATCAATGTATATGCATCTCCAAAAGCAAGCTTTGAAAACATTCATATTATTTTGACAAAGTTTTATCAAATGTTTTATTTGATACACCTTCATACTTATTTGTATTTCAATATTGATATGCACATACACACAAGAAAATCCAAGCTTCTAAGGACATACATGCAACAAAAGAACTTCCATTTCTATATTCCACAAGTAAGTGTGTTTTCACACAACAACATTGATCATATTTGGTCAAACTTTGTACAATATATTTGTCAATCATATGAGAGACATGTGTACTGGAGTGATCATCCTGCTATTTTTCTTCTCCTCAAAAAGAACAAATAAAACATTCACTGGTAAGATTATTTGTTTTCATTTTTTTCTCTACTCAAATAACATTTACTTAACTACAACCTTTCTATTTTTTTCCCAATTACATTATTATTAGTTTTACATTATGTAGGTTTCGGGTTTTTTTGAATATGGACTCTCTCAAAAATAAAAATAAAAATAAAAATTACTCAAAACATTGAACCAAGAACAATCTCATGACATATAACCAAAATCTAGCAACAATAATTCTTATCAACAAATTGAGACAACATTGATCCAGGATTACAAATGGTAACTCTTCATTGTTTTCATAGAACTTATTAACTTTCTTACATTTCATGAAGTTATAGGAACATATTCAAATATTAACATGCTTACATTTTAGCAACTTGTAGTGTAAGAATTGATTCAAGTATTCCCTGCACAATACTTTAGCTTTGTTCATGGAAACCAAGAAATGTTTTCGAAGGAGATGTGCTTTTCATCTATGGACTCTGCACATGACAAAGTAACTTCTCCTCAAAATTGGAAATTATGCATGCAGACATTGTTAACGAAAATGGACAAATGACAATTATCATGAACATTAGCAATAACCATGTTGATGTGTTTACACCACAAGTCATCACAGGATTAGGTTTACGCATCACCAATTTTGTAATCAAGGATAAAACAAAATACGAAAGAGGTAATGTTGATTGTTTCATTGTGGTCACCTCTAAAACCAGAATGGAAACCATTCCAACAATTTTTGAAACATGAAGACTAACACCTGCAAATACAATACATTCTCTTGTGCATTCACCTATTGCATACTTAGTTGGTTCCTTTGCTGTAATTATTACAAAAACTCATCACTCCAATGACCAATATGTACTCTATGTGAAGGACGATGACACTAAACATGGCATAGCAATTGTAAATTATTATTTTCCTTTCTTTCGTTTTAATTTATTTTCCTCAATTTGTCTTTATTTTTTCCACTTAATCTCAATGTCATTAACATGTAATACTACCTTTTTAGGTTCAATTAGGAAGCATTTTCCTCCCTCTATACTACATGATACATGAGATCCTTATATCTTTGAACACTCGCTACTCTTTTTGTTTAAAAAATTTTATGACAAGGACCACAAAGGTCGCATATTTTCCATTCAAACCTTTCTTCTTTCATTGATCCTCTCAATGATACATGCACAAAACAACATTTATAGTCTCTTGTAAATTCCAACATAGAGGTATCTATTCATGCTCTCTCATTTCTTGCATCAAACATTTTGGTTCATTTTTTCTTACTTAGTTATTCTTTGTTTTCCTTTTATAACAATAACCATAATTTTTTCATGCATAGATAACAAGTTTGCTAAGACCAAAAAGCATTTACCTTTCTCCATTCCAAGCATTATGTGTCGATTATGGTCATACAACTGAAGTAGACTTGGCAGAAGAAGAAACCATCTCTTATTGCACAATGTGCAATCACAAAACACCTTACAAATATGAGCACATGCTATAATGTTTTGTACAAAAACGAGATGGCTCCATTGATTTCACTTTACGCCAACCCCTTCTTAGTAAATTCTTTCCCAAATTGTGTGCAATCACATATGAACAACATCAATAGACATCTCCTCTACAGTTTTTTACTTCCACCAATTTGAAATCAATAGAACATTCACTATCACAATCGACAACAACATTGCCTCCATCAAGCCACTCTAATTCATACACACATTCTGGTAATCTTACCTATTCCTTCTACACCATAGAAAATTAAATCAATCCTTCAAAATATTCTTTGCAAAACAATCTAACATTTTCCATGTTCAATTTTATCCTTTTCTTTTAACAATTCTCTTCTCTTCTTTGTTTCAAGTTCACATATTTTCCTTCCTCACATCTATACATTTTAATTTTTTCCCTTCTAATTTTTTGTTCAAACAACTCTTGTTTTTATTTTTCTATAGTTCATCCTAGTCGTGTTTTTGTTTGTATTGTGCCTCCATGGTTACAAAATCAACATGTATAAAAACCAAGACTTTCTATAAGTTGGTAATGATTAAAAATTTCCATCTTAGATTTTATTATTTAGACAAGCAATCAGATTTTAGGAAATTTATTTTTATCTAATGTTCTTTTGTTGCTTCTTTCCATTTATATGTTTTTGACATCGAGACGACAATTATTAGACTTATGCTAAGATATTTATGATGCTTTTTGTTATTGTAAGTGTTTTAATTTCTATATCTCTTGTATTTTTGACAAATTGACATTTTCGTGGCACTTTCTTGTGCATATAAAGAAAAATATATAATTAGGACAAACAAAGAATCATATCTAATATTCTAATGGTTTGACTTAGCTTACCTAATGGCAATGAACATGAAAGACATTTTCGCCTAAATTCCATAGCTAATATGTTATTGTCTAATAAATTCCAATTCAATTTTTGTATGGGTCAAATGTTTAGCCTATTATTTATTCATTTGCAATGACTATACTAATTGATTATTCTTTCCTTTCTAGTTCAAGTTATCTCGCTTCAAACGCAAATAAAATAGAAGTATTTGGAAAACATTAAAATCAAATTTCTCAAAGGTCTACTTTGCAATAACATTCAACTCAAATTCAACATTTTATTCCATATACTTTTGCCTCACCCAATATTTTACCTCACCCTTTTTTCAATTTAAAATGTGTTATCTTCGACAGGATTTTCCATATCATGGCACTGGTATTTTTATTTCTTTCCTTAAATGTTCATTTTTATATATTTGTTCTCACTCTCTTTTATTTTTATCATCGTTTTTGTTATATTATTAATTATTATAATATATATCCAATTGAAATTATTTATATAAATATATTTATGCGAAAAACATTTAGAAATATTTATCTCAAGGCCCTTGTCAGGTATTTCTAGTATACCAAATTTATTAATAATTTCATATGGGCTCCAAACTCCACCATGAGGTCATGATATTATGATTCAATTGGCCCCTCCAAGAAAACAACAACAAAATTCTTAGTGATGGTCAAATGAACAATACCACTAAATTTAAGGTCATAATTAAAAGTGCACACACACGAACAATATAGCCCATTGTCACCCCCTAGTTGTTATTATAGAATACCTTTCAAAGATGATTAACCTCGTAAATTTATTTAATTTATTATCCATTATATATCAATTTATAAATAGCAATGTTGCCTTAACCACATGGTTATGAGAATGCCAAGAGACAAAAATCCCAAAATAACTAGCTTAGGTTGTCATAAACCATAGTGAGTAGTACCTTTATTACCCTTTTGTGACTCCCACTACTCGGTGATAATCTACACCAAGCTTGTTGGATCGAATCTTAACTCCACCTAAAATTCACAATGATCAATAGAAATCACTTACTCGAATAGACCAAGACACAAGAAACTACTCAACAACAATCATGAAGAAATCACATATTGAGACACAAAAATAATGAGTCAAGCAACCATGTTTTGAAAATGATGCAAAAGTTAGGATTCATAATCCTACGACTATCAATAAAAGGAAATTACACAAATCAATTATTTAGGGGTTATTTTTAAGTAATATGTCCATTTCATAATATATATTTGATGTACCATAATATTATGTGGAGTAAATTGATTTTAGGAACAAGTTATATTATGCTCCATTTCACAAGGAATATTATGTGGAGGTAATTGATTTTAAGAACAAGTTATGCAAAACTGAGTCTTTTTGGGCAAGGCATTGGGAAATGCATGTTTCAAATAAGCTAGTCACCTTGTTTGAATCAGGAGCCTAGAGAAGTTTTGAGAACTCATATCCTAGGAATTAGAAAGCTGACATAGCCTACTTCATGGTGAAATTATCAAGGAATAATTATGGGAGTTTTAAAATGTGGAAAAATTTCCCTCATTGCAACACAAGAGTCTTTGTACAAGGTGGAACTTGTTCAAAGGGTTTTAGACACCTCAGCCTAAAAAAGGTTAAATTGGGGTAAATTGGACCCTTTTTATGTTCCATGTGTTGGATTTTATCATACTCATTTTGGACTCTAGTGGCAACTCCACTTACTAGCACACATGCATGTGAAAAATTGGAAAGTGGACTAGAAATACAAATTGAAAGATGAATCAAGTCTTGAAAATTTTGGGAATGGATTTAATGGGTCCTTTAGAGTCAAAATCATATAACTTTGGCCCTCCAAACTCTATATCTTTCTCCTGGGCCCGAAACTTCACTCCTTAGTTTATTTTCATGTTGAAGATTAATGACATCAGCATTCCAAGAAGCTTGGGCAGGGTTTTGGAGGCATGATGTCCTTTTTCCTTTTTCCCAATGTGAAAGGGTACATGGGGACACCAAAGTGCACTCCCCTATGGAATATTGTTTTTTTCACTTAAAAGACAACTTTAGGTGTTAGAAAAAGGTTATAAACTCGCCTTAAGTTGGATTTGGCCCCTTTTTCATGAGAGATAGACCCTTGGGGCCATTTGAACGTGTGATGTCCCTTTTTCCCTTCATCCCTACTTCTAAGGGGACATGTGGGACACAAAATGTGCTCCCCTATGGAGGCAACATTTTGTCACTTAAAAGTGACAACTTGAGTGTTAGGGAGGTGTTATAAACTCACATGTTTCACAAATTTTAGCCCCATCCTCATGAAATAAGCACCCATGTAACATTTTTGAGGTTTTGATGACTATTTTTAAAATTTTCCCTACTTTTTAGGGTGTAACCACACCTCTAACCTTCACTAGACCCAAGTTAGCCAGTTTGAGTCTATGTCGGGTAAAAATGTGCAAATGGGAGGGAAAACAAGTTTGAAAGGAGGTAATTTAACTCCACACTTAACCATTTTTTACCCTCATTTGTGTTATTTTATCTCCTCCTTGTTGGTATTTTTTTATACCGCCAAAATTTCTTTAGACAACCCCATGCCCAAAAACCTTTTTGCTCATATCTCTCAAACCCCATGTCCATTTCCATGAGATTTTAACTATAGATTCCTTGCAAAAACACCTTTAAGAAGAGTATTTACATTCCTCCATTGATTATCTATATAATTTTCTACATCCATTTGAATTTTTAATCCAAAAATACTCATTTCTCAGATCTACAAAAACCTTGCAATTGAAATCCTCCAAAAATTAGAGCAAAGCCTCCTTGTGAATTAAGAAAATTTTGAGACTGATTTCATTCCAATCCGACACCAAGAAGACCCACTTATAAAAATATTTATCCTTCCTAATCCTCACTTCTATAAATGGTAATTGTTGCAAATAGTTCATTCTCAGAGTTTTCATTAGCCTTTGAACACTAGGGAAACTCAAAATTATCAAATTAAACAACCGGTAACCAAAATGGACTTCTCAAAATAAGGCTTACTAAATATATCAAGTGTCAGGATATTGGTCATAAAATAAGGATGTTATGCCCCTCATGCTGAAGAAATATTACTTTGATATGTTTGACACAATTTTGGAACATCATAGTGGTTTAACGGGCTCAAAATTTCATAGTTTGCACCTTCAATTGAGTATGGGATCCACTTCTATATTTAGTAATGATAAGGTTCGCAGACACCCTAGATTTCCACCACTCAAACATGGATGAAAATGATGCAAACCACGAGATGAAAGTAATGCCAAAAAAAATATGCAAATGTGAACCTCAATTCTCCATCATCTTCCCCACATCTGGCATTGAGATGTGTTTGATTAAGGATGATATTGAATGTGGGACCTCTTCCTTCCCCGCTCAAAGAAGAAGACCTCCTTAATCATGGATAAGTGAATAATAATGTGTTTGAGTCTCTAAGGTTGATTTCATTCCATGGAGGATACATCTTTTCACATAAGTGATATTTGAAGATAAAATGAGTCATGAAGAGGAAAGTGAGGTTCTCATTCCAACTCCAATATTATGCTTAGCTCTCTTTCCATGGATACGGGACATCATATGATAAGAACTTTGCATACAATAAATCTATAAATTGCAGAAGATAACACAACACCAGATATATGTGGGGCCAAGATGCCCTAATAATCAATATATGCAGAATAATACCCTTAAGGTAGGGCAACACCATACAATGCTCCTTAAGGAAGGAGTAACTCCACAATCTCCCAAAATGGGAATCCACTTCAAGGGGGACACCTCCAATATACCTCTACCAAGTAGAAGACTCAACTCATACATTCCATTCCTCATAATGATACTCACATCCTTTAAATAGGATGGGTAACACCTAATCCCAATGTAGGCCAACCCATTACCCAATATGATTAATTCCTATGTGAGCCCATATAACTAACTAAGGGGATGTGTGCCACATGTCGGAATCTCCATCAACCCATATATATTATATTATCATATCCCAAGGTACATACCATCATATTAATCATATCATGGAAAGGAATAGATAATAAGAATTGAATGTGTGTTAAAGTTGGTCACTTGGAAAATGGGTGAAATTAATAACATCATGAGGTATTTAAATGATTTGAAACATCAATAACTCTATTGAAATTCAAGTCATCAAGGAAATGGTCATCAAGAGCATGACAAGAGAAGATCACCATGAGTGATGTTGGCAGTCATATCAAGTTCAAAAACAATGCATATTTCATGATAGTGTTTTTGAACACTCATTCAAATTCCTTGAATTTTATGTGCATCTTACCAAAAGAGGATTTTACAACCATAATGTTCCAATTCAACAAATGGTTGAGGGAAAGGAAATTTATTCATGATTCATCAGGAGTAGATTTTTCATCTATGTGAGCCTTCTCATCTCTGGATTTCCACTTCTTTTTGCATCTCTTTTCTCTCCATTCTCTCTCTGTCCCTACTTTCTAATTATCCATTGAAAATTGTACTTTATGAATATTTTATCCTATTAACTTAAGTGACCATTGTAATTTTTCAATGTAAAATTCCCCTTTTCATTAATAAGGAAGGGGCATATTTTTCTTTCCTAAAGGAATGTGAAATTTCACACATGTTGGGACTATGAAAGGTCATGTGGGGGTAGATGAAGAGACGGATTGTAAAGCTATAAATTGGAATGGATCCTCCATTCTAAAGGGTTATATTTTCTTGATTGATAGCTCCCATTATCTTATTACAAGCAAGAAACTACAATTATTTTATCTCTTTGTCTTATGTTTTCCTCTTCATCTCAACTTTACTCCATGAGCATGGTTACTTATGCAATATTATGCAAATGAACTTGGATTTATTTATGTTTTGTTCCTCTTTCCTTGACATGGTGTCTTCTCATTGATAACTTGAAATATTCTGGTTTTATGTCAATAAACTCAACTTGTTATTTATTGAGTAAAACCCCCTTCTCACTTTCTCCCCTCTCCATACACACACCTTTCCTCCACCTCCTTTTTACACATGGGTTTAGTGGAGTATTCATGTGATCCCTGGTAAAAAGGCCACCACGATGGTTAGATTATTATAAATATTTCATGTTTTCAATAAATGGAGTTGCTCTATTCCTAAGCAGAGGGACCTAGTCCTAGAGCATTGGTGAAAGCCCCTAATTTTCCCTTGTGACAAATTATTTCACTAACAATTTTTGGTACCCACCGTGGGGCATATTTTGTTTACCTATAACCTATAACGATCCAAAAATCCTAAAAATTAGATATACTAAAAATCCATAAAAATTAAAAATAAAAAAAAAAAAACTCAAAAACATGAAACTTGATGCTTGAAAGTCACTATTATTTTCAACTTTTTCCTTTCACATTCTTATTACAGGTTTTTTCTCACAAGCTGGCTAAAAAGAGATATACCAGATTGGAAATATTGAGAGGTATTATTTGATCTAAAGTTTGAATATCTTAAAAGACAAAAATATCATATATGAAACAATTCATATTACTTCTCTTAAGCATCATCTCCATCTGGTACATCGAGTGATACAATAGGAAATCCAATTAAGACTCCTCTTGAATCTCCAATTGCACCACCACTAGCTATTCTTCCCCCAGAGGAAGAAAAAAAAAGAAGTTGAAGAAGAAATGGAAGAACCTCAACCACCTATTCAATGGGGAAGGAATATTGGTTCACTTTATTACACCACCTCTCCATGAATTTCCAAAGGGATCCAACAATTTTTCCCAAATTCAAAGGTGATGGAACTCAACTTCCTGAAGAACATATTATAGCCTTTCATCACTACATGTGGAGTTCTTGAGTTGAACATGAAGATGTTTCAGTAAGGTTTTCATGGAGTCACTTCAAGAGAAAGTAAATTGAATGGTTCTACCTCTTTCCCTCTCATCCATCACAAATTGGGATGATATCAGAACCAGGTTTGAAGCAAGATTTAAATCAGTTGAAGACTCTCAAGATCTTCTTGTTCAATTGGTCCAAATGAAGAAAGAATCAAATGAACTCATGAGAGACTTTGTGGCTCGATTCAATAGATTGCTAAAAATAATACCTGTGAAGCTTCACCATCTAATGATAATCAAAAGAGATTCTTCATAAATGCACAATTTCCGAGGTCGATTTATCCTAAATAGAGCTCAACCTCGAACTCTTAAAATTCCCAAGAATATGCCATTAAAGTAGAAGATGATCTGATTTTTCTGGGAAAGTGAAGAATCCAAATGGTAAGCAAAAATTTCAAACCTCCAAAGAAGGTGCCATTGATTCTCTTGTTCAAAAATTAGCTAATGATGTGATTTCATTGAAGAAGAAACTTGCACAAGCCACCTTTCGGGGAGGTTATCCAAATCAAAATCAAAATCAAAATAGAAATAAAATAGGTGGAGGAGAAAGAAGATTAGCTCTTGAAGCACCTCTTGTTAATGCCACATGAAGCAAGGCCCAAGAAGAGTATGATGAAGCTCAAATTGAATATGAAAATGATGAGGGAATTTGGCCATTGATGAGATTGAATCTATTGGAAACATTGGCTTTTGTGAATATACCCCTTCTTCGGATGATGAAGATGATGAAACCATTGCTGATATGAATAGTCATTCTTATGCGGTGTTCACCCGATTTGAAGGCTCAAGAGAGGGATAATTATTTGCAAATTCAAATATCCTCAAGTGGTGACTCTACAAAAAAATAACAAAAGGAGGATCACTACTTGCCCTCCCATGTAATCAATGAAGAAGAATCCCAAAGTATCTCATAATTGCCTCTACATCTTCCAATGCAGGTAAGTCTACCTCTCCTTTTCAAATTTCTCCCCCATTTCTACATTCAAATGTAATGATATGAATAAAAATAGTATCAATGCCATTCCAAGAAGTAGTCATCCTCTCGCTACTACATCTACACCTTCACCCTCCTCTAAGTCTCATTTTGACATAATTGAACATGTTAAGAAGTCCAAGGTCCAAATTTCCAAATTTGAGTATTTGAGAACTCATCCCAAAAATTTGATAAACTTGTCCATTTATCAAAGGAAGTAATTCAAAGTCATGTTCCACAAACCTCTCTACAAAAGAGTCACTTCCCATTCTTAGCAATGTTACATCTCATCTCAGAACCTTCTTTCTCCACATCTTCCTCTTCTGGAAAAATTGAACCCTTCTACCTCTCCTTGTTGGTCAATGGATACAAATTGAATAATTGTATAGTTGACTTTGGTGCCTCGATAACATCATGCCTACAAAATTTGCACATGCTCTTGGTCTCACCCTCGTCCCTATGGTCATTGTTATTCCATGGAGATCAAATAAGTACCTCTCGTTGGTCAAGTTAACAATGCTTAGGTAACACTTGTGGACTTTCTTGATAAGAAGGTCAATGTCAAAATACTAGTGGAAACATTCCAAATGCTGCATACAGATGTTGTTTGAGCCGAAGCTTCTGTAGAGACATTGGTGGAAATATAAAGATGGATTGGTCATATGCCACCATACCAATCAAAGGTACCATGAAGAAGTTTACTTCCAATAAGAAAGATGAAATATATTTTTCAGAGGGAAAATGACCCAGGGATACATTGTGTATCAAGATTCAAGAGGTTGTAACTATTTCATAACTTCAGAAGAAAATGTTGAACTTCCTATCTTGATGGAAGAGTTCCCAAAGGTGATGGAACCAATCAAGGAACATGAGGATGATTTGATGGATCCTGAATTAGAAGGTGTGCCCTTCCCATTCAACATGGATATTGTTTCTCTATTTGAAAATGATGAAGATCAGGTATGCCTTGACTTGTAAGAAGGAAACCCCCAAATGATAAGCAATGTGGATCATGAGAAAGAGGATGTTTTAAATGAGTTATGGCCATATGATTTCCAAGTTTCCAATCATCTCCCCAAGACCCAATGTGAAGGTTTTTCAAATGAATGTGAAGGTGAGTATGGGTAATTTGAAGAAGGAATATGTGCAAGAGATTTTAAAGGTTGTAGAAAGGAATAAAGACCCTCAACTTAGTCTTGAAATCTTAACCTATGCTATGAATATACAAGATAAGTATGAGTCTGATTTTGATTCTTCATTTGATGCACAAATGTTCAATAATGAAATAGAAAAAATGGAAGAGCTCAATGTCCCTCTTGAAACATTGGTTGATGAGTATGAATGTGAAGATGAGTCCTCTTTTCCCATTTTGTGAAGAAGATTGTATTCATGATGAATGGAAGGAAAAGGAAATGCTTGAATCTCCTATGGATGTATTCATTCATGAGGATAATACCTCCATCACAAAAAGTGATATCGAGGTCAATAATGAGTCAGTATGTGTGAAAGAGAAACATATGGAGCAATTGTTGAACATAAATCAACAAGAGGTATATGATGATGTTGAAAATTTCAAAATATCTATCAAGAATCATCCTAAAAATAATAATAATCATGAGAACATGATAAAATCAGAGCAATTTCCCAATGGAAAGCACAAGGCTATTGCGAACATGGTGAGCCTATAATGATCAAAAAATCAATCTTGTGATAGTGACAAAATGAAAATGTGAAATCACAAGCACATGTGAATGTAATTTGGATTGAAACCTAAAATGGAATTTCAACATATGAAAAAGTGAGATATTCATATTCATCTTTGGTCAAAGAGGATGTGTTGACTTTCTCAAGAGGAGACCAATATTCTTACTTTTAGGTACTTGAAGACCTCCTGTAAAATTTCTTTTCTAAGAAATTGAGAAGGGGTCTTATTTCATTGAACCAATCAATGGGTTTGTGAACAAAATCATTTTGTGCTACTTGCATGGGTAACATCCAAAGGAGAAAAAGTGCTACAATGAAAGTGGGTTGTCCCCATGTACCATAGGTGATTTAGGTTATTTTTTTCTGTTGTTTTTCCCTATTGTGTGGTGTGTTTCCCTTTCTATTGTGTGTTTCCCTTTTTCATCATGTGTTTGTTTTGGTTATTCTTATTTGTGTTTTTCTTGTATTGTGTGTAATATGTGACTCTATTTTCCCAATGGATAAAGGCATTGCTCTCCCCATGATATAATGAGGTTCATGCTTGCTCCATTTTTCCTTTGTCCAATCAAAACAAGTCCCCAAGTAAGAGCCAATTGTTTTCATGCTAAATGTCTAGCATGCAAAATTTAAAATTTTGGTCATGACAACCAAACCCACACTTGAAATTCCCTTTCCCAGTCAATGTAAACCTTTCCTCCAGCCAACATTTCAACTATGTCACCCTCATTATGGTTCAAGAGGAATGTGCTAACATGATTTTCAAGTGTGTTTCATGTGCAGAGAAGTTTACCTAGCTTGATTCTTGAAGTTACTTGAGATCTATGAAAGAACAATGCTCTCGAAGGCTTCAAAAGGGTTATTTTTGGTCTTTTTGTCACTGATGAACATCCTCCTAGAAGCTTACAAGGGAAAATTAAAATCATTTGGGAGTTTTATGGGAGAGAATTGAATTTTTCCAAGGTAGTTTAGGAATATTCTATGGAGATAATTTAGGTTAGGAAAAAGTTAAGAAAAACCGGGTCTTTTTGGCAAGGCACTAGGAAATGCATGTTTCAAAGGAGCTAGTCACCTTGTTTGAAGGTTTCAAGAGCCTCATGAAGTGTTGGGATCTCATATCCTAGGATTGGAAATATTATAAAGCCTAATTCATGGTGCAATAATCAAGGAAGAATTTTGGGAGTATAAAAATGTGGAAAATTGTCCATCAATGCAACACAAGAGTCTTTCTACAAGGTGGAACTTGCTCAAGGGTTTCAAACACCTCGAGAAGAGTTAGGAGCCTAAAAAGGTAAAATTGGTTACATTGACCCTCCTCATGGTCCATGTGTTGGATTTTTCATACTCATTCTGGACTCGATGGCAACTCCACTTACTAGCGCACACACACACATGGGAAAAGTGGAAAGTGGACTGAAAAGGAAAATTTCAAGATGAATCAGGTCTTTAAAATTATGGGAATGGATTTATTGGGTCCTTTGGAGTCAAAATCATATAAGGTTTGCCCTCTGAACTCCATGTCTTGCTCTCGGGCCCAAAAATCCACTCCTTAGTCTATTTTCATGTTGAAGATTGATGACATCAACATTCCAAGAAGCTTGGGTGGGGTTTTGGAGGCCTTTATGTCCCCCTTTTCCCAATGTGCAAGGGACATGGGGACACCAAATTGTCTCCCCCATGGAGGAGTTGTTTTTTTCGTCACTTAAAAGACAACTTTAGGTGTTAGAAAAAGGTTATAAACTCACCTTAAGTTGGATTTGACCCCTTTTTCATGAGAGATAGACCCTTGGTGGAATTTAAACATGTGATGTCCCTTTGTCCCAACTACTAAGGGGACATGGGGACACAAAATGTGCTCCTCCCCTATGGAGGCAACATTTCATCACTTAAAAGTGACAACTTGAGTGTTAGGAGGTGTTATAAACTCACATGTTTCACAAATTTTGGCCCCATCCTCATGAAGCAAGAACCCATGGCACATTTTTGAGGGGTGATGTCCCTTTGTCCCCTTTTTTTATTTTTTAGGGTGTAACCACACCTCTAACCTCCACTAGACTGGGTTTAGCCAGTTTGAGTCTAAGTTGGGTTAAGATGTGTACAATGGGAGGGAAAACAAGTTTGAAAGAGGGAAAGTCATTTAACTCATACTTAACCATTTTTAGCCTCATTTTTGTTATTTTATCTCCTCATTTTGTTGGTATGTTGTTATGCTACCAAAATTTCTTCAAACAACCCCATGCCCAAAACCTTCTTTTTCTCATATCTCCCAAACCCCATGTTCATTTTTCCATGAAATTTTAACTATATATTCCTTAAAAAACACCTTTAAGAAGAGTATTTACATGCCTCCATTGATGCTCTATATCATTTTATACATCCATTTGAAATTTTAAGCCAAAAATACTCATTTCTCATATCTACAAAAACCTAGAATTGAAATCCTCCAAAATTGGAGCAAAGCCTCCTTGTGAATTAAGAAAACTTTTGAGACTAATTTCATTCCAATCGACACCAAGAAGACCCACTTCTAAAAAATAGTAATCCTTCCTAAGCCTCACTACTATAAATAGTAAGTGTTGTAAAAATTCATTCTCAAAGTTGTCATTGCCCTTTGAACATCAAGGAAACTCAAAATTGCCAAATTAAGCAACTAGTAACCAAAATGGACTTCTCAAAATAAGGCTTACTAAAAATAGTAAGTGTCGGGATATTGGTCATAAAACAAGGATGTTGAGCCCCTCATGTTGAAGAAAGAGTACCTTAGATATGTTTGGGACAATTGTGGAACATCACAATGGTTTGGGCTCAAGTTCACAATTTGCACCTTCAATTGAGTATGGGAGCCACTTCTATATTTAGTAATGATAAGGTTCACAAACACCCTAGCTTGCCACCACTCAAACCTGGATGAAAAATGATGCAAACCACAAGAGGAAAGTGATGCCAAACAAAGTATGCAAAGGTGAACCTCAATTCTCCATCATCTTCCCCACATCTGGCATTGAGATGTGTTTGATCAAGTATGATATTGAATGCGGGGCCTCTTCCTTCCCCATTTAAAGAAGAAGACCTCCTCAATCAAGAATAAGTGAACAAGAAGGTGTTTGAGTCTCTGAGGTTGATTCCATTCCATGGAGGAGGCATCTTTTTCACGTAAGATATTTTGAAGATCAAATGAGTCATGAAGAGGAAAGTGAGGTTCTCATTCCAACTCCGATCTTGTGCTTAGCTCTCTTTCCAAGGATAGGGACATCATATGAATCACACCATGGCAAGGAATAGATCAGATTAAATCAATGTGTGTGAAATATGGTCACTCGGACAATGGGTGAAATTAAGAACATCATGAGGTCTGTGAAGGATTTGAAACATCAATAACTCTATTGAAATTCAGTCATCAAGGAAATGGTCATCAGAGCATGATAAGAGAAGATCACCATGAGTGATGTTGGCAGTCATCTCAAGTTCACAAACAATGCATATCTCATGATAGTGTTTTTGAACACTCATTCAAATTCCTTGAAGTGTATTTGCATCTCATCGAAAGGAGGAATTTGTAACCATAGTGTTCTAATTCAACAGATGGTCGAGGGCAAGGAATTTTCATTCATGATTCATCATAAAGTAGATTTTTCATCAACATAGAGCTTTCCCGTCTCCAGATTTCCACTTCTTTCTGCATCTCTTCTCTCTCTCTCTCTACTTTCTAATTCTCCATTGTAAATTGTACTTTATGGTTTTTTATGTCTTTCTATTCACTTAAGTGACCATTGATTTTCATTGTAAAAGTCCCCTTTTCATTAATAAGAAAGGGGATTATTTTTCTTTCCTAGAGGAATGTGAAAGGTCACAAGTGGTGGGACTATGAAAGGTCATGTGGGGGGTAGATGAAGAGATGATTGTAAAACTATAAATTTTAATGGATTCTCCATTCCAAAGGGTTAGATTTTCTTGGTTGATAGCTCCCATTGTCTTACTACAAGCAATAAACTACAATTCTTCTATCTCCTTGTCTTATGTTTTCCTCTCCATCTCAACTTTACTCCATGAGCATGGTTACTTGTGCAATATTATGCAAATGAACTTGGATTTACTTTTGTTTTGTTCCTCTTTCCTTGACATGGTGTCTTCTCATTGATAACTTGGAAATATTTTGGTTTTATGTCAATAAAATCAGCTTGTTATTTATTGAGTAAAACCCCCTTCTCACTTTCTCCCCTCTCTCCATACACACGTGTGATCTCTAGTCGAAAGCCACCCACAATGGTTTGAGTAGTGCAAATATTTATTTTTTTCAATAGATGGAGCTTCCCCATTCCTAAGCAGAGGGACCTAGTCTCAGAGCATTGTTGAAAACCCTAGTTTTCCCTTGTGACAAATTATTTCACCAACTAAGTTGAAACCATCAACTTTAACTCATTTGGAAAAGTGTGTCTCAATTTAAGGCTTCAATTTTTATCGAAAAATGTCTCTGAGGACAAGTGACATTAATTAACATTCTCACGAGACTTTGTGGCAAAACCAAATTTATAAGTTTTGTGGCATGTGGGTTTACCGATGAGTGAAAATGTCACTCATTGGCATAAGGAGACCAATTTTAAATACTAAGGAGACTCAGTAGTGAGTGACAAGTATCACTCATAGACATTTTGTAATGCTCGAGTTAGCACAAACTCCCAAAACCGAGACAATGTGGTGCATGGACCTATCGATTGGTGACACTTGTCACAAACTAGTGGTTTAAAGGTACGATAGAGGCCAAGGTTGTCAAATTTCAAAAGAAAGGGAACATTGATGGATGTCATGTGGCATACATTTATGTGTCCCTTATATGAGCCAAAATCAAATCCAAATTCCATCTAAAGATAAAATAAGCTAATTAGATTCATGTGATAAACATCGATGAACCTAAAGACTTGGCTATAGTGGTAGTTTCGTAAGCTTAAATTTAATGGCTTAACCCAATGGAAAAATAAAATTGAGGACATCACATGGCGGAAGATAGGTCTTTGGTTTTGGATCATATATCTTGACTCGCACCTCCATTTCACCTACAAAAGGTCCATTGAAAATGCCATGGAAAGGGTTACATTTTGATCTTAATTTCATAAGAAATGGTTGAGGATCAAGGAGAATTTTTGATAGATTTTTTAAGGTTGTTAGTTGCTAAAAACTAAATCTAATGGCTTCTTAATCACTCTTTTATGCTTTTAAGTGATTTTATTCTCTTTTAAGGGGTGTTTTTGAGTTGTTATTTCTCTATATGCCCCACCAAAGCTATAATAAAAGAATAAAGTAGAGAAGTCGAAATTATCGGTTGTGTCTATCTATTTTAAGGTTTTAAACGGATTTTTCCCATACATTCATGCACTTTTAGTTGTGCTCTTTCAAGGCTATGGTGGTCGATGTTTTCTAACCATCTATCCATTTGTGGGTGGAGAATTTCCAATAAACCATATTTCGACCTCCAGAACTGTACAATGGTCTCACAAGTGAAGGCATGCCTATTGAGAAAATAATAGAATTACCTTCCTTATGAGCATGCATAAATGTTTATCTTAAAGGGAAAGTGGAGGAAATTTTTTTAAATAGCCTTATATTTTTTTATCTCAGGGTGAGCTCTAATGTTTTTCTAATAACAAATACTTTCCCATCCCTCAAAGTAGAGGTAAATCAATTAAGTTGGAGTGTTTTTGGATGGACTCGATCGTTTAGGATGATAATGGAGATACAAATCAGATTTTTGGCTTCTCTCTCTCTCTCTCTAATTTTCAAATTTATGGATGTAAATCGCCTTGAATTTTTTAATGAAAGTGTGTGTATACCTTATCTCTTAATGTATTGATGAATGTGGATCATATCTACCCTTTATTTTTGTGTTATCATTATCTTACCTCATTGTTATTTTCACAGCTTTTGTGTGTGATTCTTTGCAAAGCCCTAAATAATTGTATAAAAGGCTATGAGTGAACATTTGATCTAAGATATTGGTCTGGTTGTGGGTCGTATCTTCCTTCTAAAACTATATTATATCTTCTTACTTGCTCATTCAATCTAAAATAAAAGTGGTCCATTTTCAACTAGGTGTCATCACCATATTCTTCATATTTTAATGTTTTTCTCTCATCCCTTTTCCATGCAGATAAGTGGATCAGGTTTATGAATAGTAGTAGCATTAGGTAGTGAGTGAAGGAATCTAGTCGTCTCTTGAGATTTGTCTCAAAGAGAAAAGGTCCCACACCTTGGGGACATTCTCGTTATTGGTGTTGAGATATCCAATTATCTCAATCTTGGCGATATTGTCATGGGTGAAATTTTAAACCTTTCAATAGTGTTCATTTATCCATGATTTACCCCATATTTCCCTTGTCTAATCACAAATAATATGATTCATAATCTAGACATGTTTACTTAAATGTAATAATAGAATGGCATTCAATCATGAAGCAATGAAAATGGAGTTCAAACATAATAAATTTTCCTTAAATATAAATGTATGTTCCCAATCACATATTATCGATGCTCTTTTTGTTCCAATATGTTCATAAATCTATCCAAATCCTCATAAAGCTACCTAAATCAATAAAATGTTCTTAAATAACAATATTCTATCACCCGCTCATTTATCCAAAATGTACACCATGTCTACCTTGATCTATTCAATCACACCTAATCAAGGTTATCTAACAAATTTACATTAAATTTCTTGAATTTACTCGAAAGTGAAATTTAATCACAAAATAATGGTAAACAATGCACAAATATACTTGATTTTTCTCAAACATATATGCATGTTCCTAATTACACATTATCGAGGCCCAATTTTCCCCATGTCTTCCTAAATCCACCCAACTCCTCATAATGTTGCCTAATTTTATCAAATGTTCTCAAATGATGATATTTAATAGCAAGATAATAACAAATGGTTCTCATTTATCCACAACTTACCCCATATCTACCTTAATCTATCTAATTGAACCTAATCAAGGTCTTAATCAACACAAATTTACTTACAAATACTTGAATAATAACATGCAATCACGAAACAATGGCATACAAAGTTGCTCAAATATACTTGATTTTCCTCAAATATACATGCATATTACAAATCACACATTAACAAAGCCATTTTTACCTATCTTCCTAAATCTATTTGACTCTTTGTAATGTTTCCTAACTTGGTCAAATGTTATCCAATAAAATCATTTTATCACAAGATAATAATAGTAAATTATGCTCATTTATCCACAATTTACCCCATATCTACCTTAATATATCGAATCACATATAACAGGGGGTCATAATCTACACAATTTTTCTTATACTCAAATTTATTTGAATAAGGGCATTAAATCATGACAAATTTTCAAATGGTGCTCAAACATACTTGATTTTAAGTTCAATATTCATGCATGTTACTGATCGCACATTATTGAGGCCTATTTTTCAACTATCTTCTCTATAAGACTCATCATAACACATTGCATAATTTAGTTAAATGTTCTCAAATAATAATATTACATCACAAGATACTATAAAAGGGTGTTCATTTATCCATAATTTACCCATATCTACCTTAATCTATCCACTTGCATCTAATTAGGTTCATAATCTAGATAATTTTACTTAAACTTACTTGAATATACTTGTGTTGGGAATGTTTCAACTTTGCTTAATTTTTTAATATTTATATCATGCAATCGATGGTGCTACACAATATTTTGAAGCATTGTTGTGCAAATATCTCTTAAGTCTAGGAATGTAACATTAAGATAGAAGCTTAAAAGAATGCTTAACTAGTATGAAAACAATACAAAATCTAACTAAACATGCCTACTAATATGCTTGAATT
This sequence comes from Taxus wallichiana var. yunnanensis, assembly GCA_018340775.1. Classification (NCBI taxonomy): domain Eukaryota; kingdom Viridiplantae; phylum Streptophyta; class Pinopsida; order Cupressales; family Taxaceae; genus Taxus; species Taxus wallichiana. The sequence continues at coordinate 316,613,943 of CM031243.1, read as the reverse complement.
ACCTAACATGGGCCTAAATAGACCTAAGAGGGAAATCAAATGGTTATGGTTGCTACTCCAAACAAGGTGAAATGGCCTCTCCCAATGACTACTTGGTCATTTTGGATATCCATCTACTAACCCCATTGAAGGCTTTAAGCAAGGATTGAACTTGGCTATATATCATATTTATTATATGAGATGCAAATCAAAGCATGGTGTAAAGTATAAAGGAATGAGGTGCACCCTTTTTATAGTTTTCCTTTTGGGAGAAACTTGTATTTTGGTGCATGTGGGACTAAAATCCCCAAATTAGATTAGAATTTCTAATCATGATTAGGCCTTGCTAATCACAATTAGTGAATTACCAAGTGATTAAGAGGTGTGAAGCCTTAATCAACCACTTAGGGTCAACTAGAGGCTAGGATAAGATTTTGAAGCTTGTTGAGATGTTGAGAGGTGAATGGGGTGATTTTGAGTGGTTGGAAGAGGGGTTTGAGTCAATACTAGGGTATATTGACCAAAACAAGGGCAAAATAGGCTTAATTAGCTAATAAACGCTAATTGTCTATTTTGAAGAGGATTTTGACTTACGATTCACCGTAAAGTGGCATCCTGAATGCGAAAGGGGTTACACAATCAACAAAGCATTGTTAATTGGCTAAAGTGGTAAGAAACATTAGTTAATTAGCAAAGATCACTAATTATAATGGAATTGGCAAGAATGAGAGTGATTTGTGTGCATTTTGGCAATAAGATTGCAAAAGTGGAATTTAGGTGTCTACATTTTCCCTTGTTTGAGGTGAAGTTAGTGACTTCACTTCAAACATAGTAGAACAAGCATAAAAAGGTAAATTTTTGAAGAAAAATTAGCAGGATGAAGGATGCCCCCTCGAGTGTCGATGGGGTGATAGAAGAAGTCAATCGACGATCAAAAAATATGATTTGAAATGGATAGAAGAAAATAGGTCGAATGGGGCACAAACCCTTAGGTATTGAGAAGGAATAAGGATAGGGATAAACATGGTTGTTTATTACCCCGGTGATTTTAGAAGAAAAATTAGTAGTGATAATAAATGATAATGGAGAAGAAATGATTAATGGAGAAATATAGGACAAGCCCAATCTTTGCATCCAACCTTTCAATAAGCAACCTATTTATATCATTTTTCCCCTAGGTCTACATCATCGGCCTTTATTTAAAATAAACAAAAGTGTAAGATAACATGAAAAGCTAAATTACTAACAATTGTTTACTACTAAAAATACGTAACTCCATGCAACATACATTATGCAATGCAATATAAGAAAGTAAAATGATATTTAGCTCCATGCAACATACAAAATGCAATGCAATACGAGAAAGTAAACCAACTAACCTAACAGAGAAACTAGTACAATCACACATGTACTCAAACAAACAACATTTAAGATAGTTGCACCAATGTTTTTGTTATCAAGTTACAGTTCCCAAATGTTTGTGTTGTAACGAAAAGGGTTAAAAATGATGCCCCAAGAAATAACACATGCAAGGGAAAAAATGGAGGACACAAGTAGTCCCATGGAAAATCTTTCATGCACTATGATGACACAGTCCCCGAAACTCACTCATTACACGAGAGTACCGACATAATAATGCATGACCTAGCTTTTGTTAATGGAGGTAGATCATGATGATCCATAAGTCGTTTGAGACTAGAACAAACAAGAACCTTAGAAAGATGTTTTTGTAGGACAAATTTCAATGTTCGAGGATAATGCAAGTGATATATTTAGCAAAGCTTATATGTATGTTGTTTATTTTTTTAAAATTTTTTTTTTTTTTTTGGATTTTTTTTTTTAAAAAATTTTTTTTTTTTTTTTTTTGGGATTTTACCATCATTTTTTTTTTTTTTTTTTAAACATATTTGAATGTTTTTTTTTTAGAAGAAGTTTTTAAAGCTATGTATAGAAATGAAGAAACGTGGATGCCCCAAATGACAGATGGGATGTACAAGGGTAGAATGCCATGCACATGCACAAGAAAGTGAAGATGTGAAAATTCCCCCAACGTTAGTGATGGGAATATACAAAGGAAAACTCTTCATGCACAAAAGATGGATCAAGGCCAATATGGATAGGTTCAACATGATGATGAACGTAACCCAATGACATGTGCTAGGAAGGAGCAAGGATGCCCCCAACGTAAGTTGGCCAAGAAGCACATGATAGAAAGAAGTGGAAGTTTGTTTTGAGAAAGGGTACAAAGGTGCCCAAAAACATGGAAAAAAGGAAATATTATACACATGGATGTTTTGAATGAAGTAGAAGAACAACGTGAATGTTGTGAATGTAGCTTAGAAGCCTCACGATGAAGAAGTGGTTAGCCAAAGGCACGAATCATGAGACAAGATACAAACTAGAGTAAGAGTCTGAACAAGGTCCAAAAAAAGACACTTGGTAACATACTAATCTTGTTTTCTCATTGAGATCCAATGTGTGCACATGTGGAAATTTATTACCTCTTGAGGGAAGATTTGATAGACAACAAGTGAAGACACCCTAGCCAATGTGTAGGAATGATTTATTTTTCAAAGTTGATTTTTTTGGATGGATTGTGGAAGGTGAGTCCGTACATTGCTCCACTACCAGCCAAGCATCCATAGCCCCATGGAGATGCATTTGATTCTAATCACAACATTTCTCTACTTCTAGTCAGGCATCCATAGCCTTAGAGATTATTGAAATACCCCAAGAGAGAGTTATATATCAATTTGCTTTTGCTTTTAGCTTTTTTTCAGCTTTTGTGCTTTTTGATTTGATTGATTCTTTTTCTTTCTGAAAACTTATTTCAGCTCTCTTGTTTGACAAGGGGTTAAGAACCACTGATGGCTTGATGGAAGGAGGTGGAAGTGATTGCGATGATGACATTGGCTAGTGTCAACAAATATATCCAAAATTTCTTCGCAACAAGTTTTTTAGATGTTGATTGTGATAGGATCTCTAAGAGGTCAGTCATTCTTTAATTTACCAAGGTGATAAAAGACCAAGGTCAAAATGGATACCATAGAAATAAATGTCACAAAATGCATGTGAATAGGCTAACCAAAATATCACCAAAGGGATGAAAATGGTAGGAAGACTTGCAGAAGAATAACAAGGAAGGGAAGAAAGAACATCCATGTGTATGCAATACCTGATTGCAATGTGTGTTCATTTACCTTTGATTTTTTTGAAATGTTTTCTCATTTTTTTTTTTTTTTTTTTGTTTTTTTTGAAAGGTGGGACCGACAAGGTCACTTGGCATGATAAGATCCAACAACAATGTTAGAATTTCCTTGATAAGGAAGACTAGGCATGTTTTCTTATCAAGAGTCATATTATCCCCGATCTCAATGATCGTGGTGAGATCATACTCAATAGATGACTGTGTTTTATCATGAAACATGGATTTTGTATGTGGGATATTGAGGTCCCTATCCAGAGGTTTCTACACTTTACGCCATACTTGATGGGTGCATTGATGTGCATTTTTGAAGCGTTTTGATTCTGAACTTTAAGATTGTTTAAATTGTTGTGAGCTTTGGAGCTCTTGGAATTTTTGATCTGAGTCTGATGAAGGAACCATTTTGGTTTCCTATAAGCTACTACATGACTTGTTTGATCCCAGAAGTGGGAGAAGAAAGTGGATGAATAGAATTGATGTGAGAAATGATGGTGGGTTTGCCACAATCATTGATAGAAGAAAATATGATGGATGCAAAGGATATGGTCCAAGAATTGAAGAGAATGGGCTACCAGGAGGTGTCCCATAGATTGAAGATAAAGGACTACAAGGATGTGGCCCTAAGATTGAAGATGAAGGACTTCCTGGTGGTGTCCCATAGATAGAAGATGATGGACTACTAGGACGTGGCCCAAGAATCAAAGATGAGGGACTTCTAAGATGTGCCCCAATATAGATGAAGATGGGCTGCCAGAGGTGTGAGCCACATATAGAGAGATGATGTGGGGCTACTTGGAGGTGGCCCACATATAGAAGAAGATGATGGGCTACTATGGAATGACCCAAGGTACCCAGGTAAGATTGTGATGGAGGAATCATGATAGATAAAGAATGATTAGGTAATGAGAAGATAGGTCATGGATCTTGCTAGACCTCAATGGTCTTTCATCTTCCTTAAGATTGAAGATGGAAAAATAAGAGGAGGATCATGTTCGATTTCTTCTTCCTCATTTTTTTAAAAAAGGCATCAATCTCTTCAAGATCCCAAATCCGTATCGAGGTCTAAAGAGGTTTCTTTCCTCTTCTAGAGGAATGTCTTCATGTACCCTCATAAATTCTCTAATTGCTTCTTCATTCTGAAAGCCTGAATGAATCAATCGGGTGGGGTAGTTTTTCTACCATAAGAGGTTGATTAGATGAATGGGTCCAACATGGGAGTCAAATTGATGATGATGATTAGAGATGAATTTGATTCACCCAGAGATCTTCAATGGAAGAAGGGGTTATTGAGGTGGTGAATAAGGGAGGTCCTACAAAGCAAGGGAGGACTACGGCTCAAGAACCAAATTAGAATTTTTAGAAGATCTAGGTGAATCTTGAAGAATCAAAATAATAGTTTGGATCGAGTCAAGAAGAAGAGTGGGAGGAACCCAAATAATAATTTGGATCAAGAAGTGTCCAAACCATACCACCGACTATGAGATGAAGGTGGGGAACAGGTACCCAAATGGGCTCTCTAGCAAAGAATCAAATGAGGTCTAGTTGTGATAGGCATCCTTTGATGGGAATGTTGAAACCTAGGTTCCTTACTTATCATAAGTATGTGGAACTATGTGATAATCAATATTTTTTTGGCACATGCCTGCCTAGACATAGATAGTCCAGGGATATCACAGGGGTTATTGTGTTGACATGTTCAACAGTGTATCTACACAACCAATGAGAGCATCAAAATGATTCTCCTCATTAGACACATAATTAGCATTCTTGTCCTGATTATGTTTAGGAAGAGTCTTCATATTGGGGGATTTGTTAGGAGTGGATGAATCCATCTCCACATCACCACTTTCGATTAAGTCCTGGATGTAGTGTTGCAACTTCAAACACTTATTTTTTTTGACCTTTAACGCGGAATTGGCAATATTCATTATCTCTAAACCATGATGGTTTAGGCACGTCATCCTCATAAGGTGTTTTAGGATATCTAACCATATTAACCACCTCTAGTTATTTTAGTATTGATGACATTGAGTCAGATAGAGGAGTGAAAGTATGACGCTTATACTCCATAGTGGAGCTCCCTTTGCAAGCTTCAAAGGAGTGTTGTTTTGAATGGCTTGTACTCATTTAGAGTCTACTATTCCATCATTAACAATGTTTTTGTTCTTATTAGGAACAAACTTTGGCTTTTCATTGGTCTTGGAATCATTATGATCTCTTGAAAAGGGCTTTAGGGTCCCTCTATTTAACAATGCCTTTTCAATTTGACTCCCTTTTTCTATTACCTCTTCAAATGTGTTACCACAATGCATTTGCAAGTGGAATGTAATGTCTGGATGGAGGTTGGGAAAAAATATGCCTATCAACTTGTTTTTTAGGTAGGGAGCAAGGAAAGTAGCTAACCCTCTCCATCTTTGTAAAAATGCAAAACAAGTTTTCATTATTTTTTGTTTGGCATTGCAGAGATCTAACATGGTAACGTCATTTTCTATATTGAAAGAGAAGTGTCATACAAAACTCTCTACTAGTTCTTGGCCATGTTGATATGGATCCCTTAGGGATATGCACAAACCATTCTAGCATCGTTGCTCCTAAACTTTCATGGAAACAAGCACATAAGATAATTGTCATTGAATGCCACCTCTTGACATGCCATATAAAATTCCTTTATATGATCACGAGGGTCACCTTTTCCTTATATTTATCAAATTTTGGAAAATCAAAATGTCTTGGGAAAGGTACTTGTAGCATGGCTTTGTCAAATGGGTAAGGACATAACTCATCAAACCGATACTTCTTGTTATTGCTACTGGTTTGGCCCTCTTATAATGCTTGAAGGGAATTCTTCATTCATTGTTGACCACTCTTGATTAAAAAGTGGATCTTGCATGGGTGGTGGCATAGGTCTATATAAAAGGGTTAAGCCTAGGTGTATGCCCACCCCATTTGTTTGTGAGAATCTCTTCATAAGGATCTCTTTGTGCCTCCCATCGAGGAGTGTTTATTGGGAATTCATAAAATGAAGCTTTAGGTTTTGCCTTTGGTATAGTTTGTTTCACAACTTTTGGTTGTTCCTTTTTGTATATGCGAAGCCAAACTTTCCAATTGATGAGTGAGGGCTTGGACTTGTTGTTCTAACGTAACCTCTTTAATAGGTATTTCATGATGATCTTCATTAGGAGGAGGTTGTGCATGATGAACATGTTCTTCATGGTCTTCACAAATGAATTTTAATAGGAGGAAAATGATAGTCTCCATCATTTTCAAATGGTATCTCCTCATTATTCTTCATGTATGTAAAAGTAGAGGCATGACCTGGATTTAAAATTTCATTAAGAGTGCATGAGGGAGGTCTACTTCTTCTTCTCCCCAACCATGCCATGCGATAAGAGAAGGGTCTACTATGGAAGGTAATTTGGCTCCTAGTTCCACAACCCACATAAGAACTTCATGTTTGTTATGAAAAATGTAGTCATCAAAATGGGTGGAATGAAGCTCTACATCCACACGAGGAGACTCTTCCTCTCCACCACTATGGTCAACCATGAGATTATCCTCCAAAAGAGGGTTGTCACCTCCAAATATATTGGCTTCTAACTTTCGTGACCCCATTCTCGTAGTAGGCATTACTTAGAATAGAAGGTACAACACAAAATATTTCCACTAAGGTTTATTAACAAGGGACCCTAGTCAAATTTGTGCAGCATAATGACCCTAAGTTGTTAAAACAAGGTGACTATAGAATAACCACAAAAGTGATAGGTCAAAATGAACATGTACAAACTAAAGAATAACAACAAGCTACCCTAACAAGGTAATATATGACACAAGTTTTCCTTAGAATAATACAATGACGTACAATGCTCAAAATTTAGTTTACACCAAATAGTTTATTCTCTAAGATTTCATCTAGATAGGTTTGCAACCAAATAGTGACAACACAACATCACCAGTTAGGTCAAGTTTGCAACAAACAAGGCCTAAATGATAAGAGAATGTTGACGATGATCTTCTAACAAGATATACTAAAAACCAGTTTCTAAACACTAACAAAGTCCAAGTCTCGTAAAATGGATGATAACAATGTGAGCAGCGTAATGACACTATTTGGACATGTGAACCAAGATTTCGGGAAAGCAAGATTTCTAGTGTCAAAATGATGTTATCGCGATGCTAACAATGTATCCTCAACACTCACAAAACTCAAGACAAAGTTAGGATGTAAAAACTACGTCTAAGTATAACAAGAAATTGTTATGCGTGTGAAACAACGTAACTCTACAATATAGAGATTTAGGCCTAATTTCACAATGGAAACAAGATGTAAATATCTCAATTATATGGCTACAATGTGGGCAACAAAAAAAATCTCAAAAGAAGACAAGGATGAAATCACCTAACTATGATGATAATAAGTCTCAAATATGGGTTTTTGAGACAAGGGGGCCTACTAGATCATGAGTACGTACCATGCACACTTTCAACACTTGCACTCTACATTGCAACCTAGTCACACAAGTAGAATACAAAAGTGGTGGACACACGATATCTAGTGGTATCCATATATGTTGTTTCCTTTTTTGTCCAAAAATGGGCAACAAGAAAACAAGGGTGTAGACCAAGTGGTGTTGAAATAAACTTGGTGTTATTTTGGCAGAGTTTCACCTTGTCTTAAGACAAGTGAAAAACTAGGACAAAATGACACTAAGTAGATTTCATGATGAAATGTCACGTGGTTTCAACTTTAAGAGATTCTTTCCCTTGTTTGAAAAACAAGAGTTTGAATCTAACAAAGTTGTCACTTTGTGAGAGCTCTCAAGTATACTATCTAAGACAAAAACAATGGCTCCAAGCCGAAATCTTCCTAGGTGGTTCTCTCTCTAGGTGTCACAAGATATCTAGAGAGTGAGCTCGATTTACCCAAAAAGTCACACTAACTAATTTGGGAGTATCTCAGCTTTACTTTACCCCCTTCAATATAATGAGCACCAAGTGTTTTATTATACTTTCACTGGGGTCGTGATACAAATATCTTTGACGCTAATCTCACCAAGGCGTACTAGACAAGTCGGTAGTGTGGAGCACTTTCTTGTTTCATTCACAAGGTTCCCTCTTGCATGAACTACTTTAGGGTTCCTAGACCACCCCCATTGTTGTAGCTTAAGGCTTATGCCAAAGGGGTTATGTCCTAGTTGAGCGGATGAGCCGTAGCTCTTAACCAAAACCTACAAATACAATGTGATGATTGTGGTGTATTTTTTATCTTTTAGACTTAATGTGGTTTTTTTCGTACTCCTTTTGGCAACCTACAATCACACGTGTAGTTAGAAAAATTGTTTAGGTCCTCCTTTCTTTGACTAGCATTAGGTCCTTCACAAAATGGTTAGTAGTTTCAAAATAGATTCACAATATCATAAGAAAATAACCATGAAAAATGCTTGTAAATCAACTAACTACCATCAAATTTTGCAAAAAAAGGTTTATTCCCAATTCATCCAAGTGATTTTTAATGAAAAGACTAAAATTGCTTTTGATTCCCAAGATCACACTAGGTGCAAGGGAAGAGCATACACAAATTCTAGCCTTGGTTATTTAGCAAGTGAAAAAGCATTTAAACTAAAAGATGATTAACAAAGTTTCCTACTTACTCTAATGATAGCAAAAGAAGGTTTAAGAGTGCTTTTGATTCTCTAGATCACACGAAGTGCAAGAGAAGAACATACACACCTTAACCCAAACTCATACAAAGCATGGAAACAAGATTAATTCCTTCAAACCCTAAGTGATTTTATAAGAAAACTTACTCTAAATCTATGAAATTGACAAAAATGGCATCTAAAAACCTCTGAAAAATGAAATCCTAAAAACCAAAAATGGAAACTTTGAGTTTGCAGAAAAATTTATATAGACACACCTCTGCACCCCTCAATCAAGTGTGTGTGTGTGTTTCAACGCATGTGCACCTCTGTGCAACTGCTTTCACTGCACTCCCTTTGTAAAAATGACTAACAATTGAAAAAAAATGAGCTAACATGTGCACTTCTGCAGAGAAGAAGTGTGCACATGTTGCTTGCTTTTCACACCCCTTTGTAAAAATGACTCAAGTTGAAAAATATAAGCCTTCAATGCGTGTGTACTCCCCTATGTAAAAAAATGTACTAACAAAAAAATGAGCTAATGTAAGAGCTAATGTGTGCTTGCAGCACTGAGAAATGGGTGCACACATGTTTCAACGCATGCACTCACCTCTTTTGACGTGTGCGTGCCTGCTTTCAATGCACTGTGCTCCAATTCAACGAAACACTTCCTATTGCCCCTTTGCTAAAGTGGTCAAAATTCAAGTTTTGACAAGAATTTCTTCAAAAAGGTCAAATCTTTGGTATTTTTTGACAATTTTGACAGGGCTTCGCCTCCTTAAATCCTAGCAAGGAACATAAAAACACAACTTCTACCACTAATCTAGTTGAAACAACTACCTAGCTTGAAAAAATGATCTAAAACTTTGAAAATTACTCTAAAACTTTGAAATTAATCTAAAAAGCTTGAGAAACTAATCTAAAAGCTTGAAATTGAAATTAAACTAGAAAACTTGAAATTAATCTAGGAAACTTGAAACTAATCTATAAACTTGAAATGAAAAACTTTGAAACTAAGTTAAAAAGCTTTAAAAGTGAATGCAATGGGGTATTGTCCCACCGGCATGCCAAATGATGACACCCTAAACTTTACAAAGCAAATTGCATGACTAAACAAGGAAAGCTAACACCATTTCCATCCATCTAGCCAAGGTTCTAAGTCTAGGAATGTAACATTAAGATAAAAGCTTAAAAGAATGCTTAACTAGTATGAAAACAATACAAAATCTAACTAAACATGCCTACTAATATGCTTGAATTACCTAACATGGGCCTAAATAGACCTAAGAGGGCAATCAAATGGTTATGGTTATTACTCCAAACAAGGTGAAATGGCCTCTCCAAATGACTACTTGGTCATTTTGGATATCCATCTACTAACCCCATTGAAGGCTTTAAGTGAGGATTGAACTTGGCTATATATCATATTTATTATATGAGATGCAAATCAAAGCATGGTGTAAATTATAAAGGAATGAGGTGCACCCTTTTTATAGTTTTCCTTTTGGGAGAAACTTGTATTTTGGTGCATGTGGGACTAAAAGCCCCAAATTAGATTAGAATTTCTAATCATGATTAGGCCTTACTAATCACAATTAGTGAATTACCAAGTGATTAAGAGGTGTGAAGCCTTAATCAACCACTAGGTCAACCAGAGGCTAGGATAAGCTTTTGAAGCTTCTTTGAGATGTTGTGGAGCTGAATGGGGTTATTTTGAGTGGTTGGTTTGAGTCAATACTAGGTATATTGACCAAATCAGGAAAAATAGGCTTAATTAGCTAATAAATGTTAATTTCCTATTTTGAAGAGGGATTTTGACTTACGATTCACCGTAAAGTGGCATCCATGAATGCCAAAGGGGTTACATAATCAGGAATTTATATTCTTTGAGAGCGCCTAAATTCCTTCAACAATTTGGTTAGTTAGTTATCATCTGTGTATATAAAGATGGATGATAAAGATACATGTATTAAACTTACATGCTCTTTTCTAGGCTCTTGGGATAATCTAGTGATGGCTATCACTAGAACCACCTTGAATATAAAAACAAATGATTTTTTACAACCTTACTATCAAAATAAGTAAGGAATCAACCTACTAAATATCACTAAGATGTTTTGTTTATAATGCAAAAGATAGCATAAGACAAATGTAAAAAAATAGGGGAGAAGCATACAAATTCTAGAGATAGATCTAAGACTCTAAAGAGACCGTATTTGAAGAAATGTTGGAACCATTGAAAAATAAGGAATTTTAAGAAGGATTTCAAAGTGAAGGTGGACTAGGGTAAACCAACAAATGTTTCATCCTCAAGTGAAAAAGGCTCAATTAATGATAATGGAGATGTGTGCTTAAAAGCTTTGAGTGTTTATTCATACAATGAAGCATGGTTGGTCAACTCTAGAACATCTTATTATATGGAATCTCATGAGTAATTGTTTTACGAATGTGAAGAGTATGATGGTGGTAATGTTTTTATAGGAGATGACTCCACTCACTAGATTTTGGGTCAATAATGAATGAATCTAAGGTTCTAAGATGAAATAATTGAAACTCTCCCTAAATTTCTAAACATATTATGTCTTGTGAAAAATCTAGTTTCATTCAAAATGTGCGTGAAATTAGAATATAGGTCTCACTCACAAAGGTTGGTTGTAATATGGTGCACATAGTGATGCTACCATCAATATAACTACACATTGGAACCTTTTTTTAGACTAGATGTGAGTGCAATTACTAGTGCTTGAAACATCATTGTTATTCTTGATACTAAAGAAGTGCATGAGAAAATTAACACGGTCCCTATAGAGAAGACTATGAATTGGCATGAAAGGTAGGGCCATATTGGTGACAAGGAGTTGCACACATAGCAATCCAAAGGAATAATGAAAAGGATTGATGATGATCCCTTGGAATTTTATTTTTATGAGCATTGTTTGTATGAAAAGATGAGAAAATGCAAGTTTCGAACAAGTATTGCATACACAAAAGGGATCTTATAGGTTATACATAACGTTGTGTTTGTGTCGATATAAATCCCATCACTTGGGAAATTTGTGTACTATTTATCATTTATATATCACTTTTCCATGAATACTTGGATGTAATTTCTTTGGAAAAATATGAAGTTTTCAATCAAATCAAAGAATTTAAAGCTCTTGTGGAAAAATAAAAAGATAATAAGACCAAGGTGTTATACATACATAATGAAGTAAATTATACTCAAAGTAATTTGAGGACTTATACAAGTGTGTAATTGAGAGAAAAATGAAAAATCCATACACACCTCAACAAAATGGAGTGGTGGAGTGGACAAATATGACACTCGATGGATAAATCATTGAGTATGCTCAATGGTGTATATTTGGAGCAAAAGTTTTGGGTTCAAAAAAACCATTACTGATTTTTTATTGAATCACTCAACATCATCAACATTGGAAGATAAGACTCTATAAGAATCATGGATTTGTATGAATCCATCCTTAAAATATATGAGAATGTATGGATGTGATGCATATATTTATGTTCCAAAGGAAAAGAGGACAAATCTTGACTACAAGATAGATAATTTTTTCTTCATGGGATATGGAAATGATGTAAAATGGTACAAGATGTAGAATCCTAAAACGTGGAAGGTGGTTTATAGCCGAGAAAGTGGTCCTCATGGAACCGAGGAGAATTCTTACAAAAATGGATATGTGTAGTATTGAAGTTAAGATAGAACATTTAAAGGAGTAGCCAAATAAATATTTAAAATGGGTGTAGGTTGTTAAAGTTTGAAGATATTGTATCTAAGTGTGAAGTTGTTGATGAAGAAGAGTCCTCGGAGGAGGAACAAGAACCTGAAACCTCTATGCAAAGAATATCAAAATAGGTGCTTAGAGCAACAAAAGGGTGTAATATCACTAATTTTTGTTCTTTTATTATTACTTTTTGTAAGTGATAGTAATGGTCCCAAGTGTGTGAAGATATTAATTCCAAGAAGGGAATTTTGGAATAAATCCATTAAAAAATAGAATGAGTCTCTATATAAGAATGAGATCCGGGATCTAGTAAAGTTACCTCCTGAAATAAAAATCATAGGTTACAAATGGGTTTTCAACAAGATAAATGTGTAAAGTAAATTATAGAAGTATAAGGCTCATCTACTTGTGAAATGATTATCTCAAGTCAAGGATATTAACTTCAATGAGGTAATTTATTTTAGTTATTGTCATTGTATGGATGTACAAAAACATTTATATATGAATATCTTGAATAATAAATCTACATGTTACAACCTAAAAGTTTCATAATCAATGTGGAAGATGATTTTTTCTACCATGTAAAGAAGTCCTTGTATAGATTGAAAAATCACAAACAATGTGGAATCAAAATTTTTATTGATATGTGCTAAACCTTGGCCTTGCATGTAGCAAAGTGAATCCTTAATTGTACTTCAAAGAAGAAGGAAATAGTTTAATCATCATATTTCTCTATGTGAATAACATATTGTTGATTATAAATTACAAGGAAATTATCAAACACATTAAATCTCAATTGTTTGTGTAGTTTGACATGAAATATTCTTGTGTTGAAATATTCATTTTGGGTATGGAAATCAAGCAAGATCATGTAAATAGGAAGTGTTGGTTAAGCCAAAATAAATTTGATAATATGAAGTTCGAAAGATTTAGAATGCATGATAATAAACATGTGAGCACACCTTTCCCGAGTTGATTAGAAATTCTTAATTGTAAAATGTTAAAAAACACACAAGGCAAGTTGAAGGATATGGGTCAAATTTCATATACAAGTGTAATATCAAAATTAGGTTTAGGATAATTTATGAAAATATATATATATATATATATATTATCTAGAAGAAAAAATAAAATAAATATAGTAAATCAAATATCTTAGATTCAATCTCATACAAGCTCTTGAAAGCTAGATAAAAATGAGTTTTGATTATGGTTCAAGAGATTGTACCAATTTACCGATGAGATAGAGTGAAAATGATATAAAAGTATGTAGGAAGGCTAAACATAATTTCGTTGAACTATCTTGAAAATATGGGAGTCTCAACTTGAGAGAAGGATGAAGTCACGTATATAGGGAAAAGTCACCTAGATAGAATTTTCTTGCATAGATGGCTTTGTCTCATTCGTGGTTGAACTAAATTCCACCTCTGGAATTTTGATCTTTTATGTCTATAGATTTGCTTCTTTTTCATAATTTTGAGATTTTTATCATGCAATGGATTATGGATTCTACTTGAACCCTATCTATCTTATTTGAAGACCTAAAAAGGGGTTAGTCTAATTGGGTTGAGTTTCCCTCACAACGTCTACATGGTAATACTACAAAAATACATAAAACCCTTGTATTTCCCAACACAATAAATATGTACAATATGTGCAACAAAAATATGTTTTGTCAATGAAGACCACAATAAGACATTTGAGACTTGAAAATAATCATTGGTGTAGGATATAGCTTTGCAAAATGGCCTAGAGAAAAATGTATAAGATGTATGTAAACTTAGTGTTGGCTAATGTGTTTGAGAGAGTTATTTAGTTGGATAATTTTGTGTGATCTCCTACACATTCCCTAAAGTTGTGAGATAGGAGGCCCCTTGGATGGGTAGTGCAAGTGTTCTTGTAAAAGAGATTGTTTCAATTTAGATTTTTGTGCTCATTTGACACCAGTGACATGGGTAACTTATAAATTTGAAAAAGTGACCTTAATAATTTTAAGGATGAATTCATTAGCTTAGGAAAAATCCACCAAAATGAATTTATACATGGCATGGCCGACTTCTTCCCGTTAGGGTGTAAATCATTCTTTGATTAGTCAATGATGAGTAACTAGTGTGACCTAGTGGTAAGGAGTGCTAAATGAGAAAGATGCATGTAGAAACTAATCATTTAAGTGTACAATGTTTAGTGGGATGAGAGATATTCCAATCATTAATTGTCAAATTTCATTGGTCCAAATTTAGGATATTGTATTTTCCCCATTTAAATCTAGTAATTGAAAATTTCTTAATTGAAATAAAATAGCTTGAAACACAAACCTCCCATAAGGCTAAACCATGCATAATATTGGAATGTGTGTGTTTCCTTTTCCTTTATTTTTTTCCCGTACATGTGAACCTAAGTGCCATAAGAAAAATGCTTATTAAATTACAACCAAGATGCTTATAAGAAAATGGTAAATAATATAAATTAAAAATAAAAATCATGAAACATGTATACCTATTTGGCCATGGTGGAATATGTGAGGGAAGAGAAATTTGAACATAAGAAAACTATAGCAATTGAGCCTGCTTTATGAGAAGCCATCTCTAGCAATTGAGTCTAATAGGTGAAGCTCACTCTAGCAATTAGGCATGTTATATGAATCCATATCTAGTAATTGAGCATGTTAAGTGAAGGTTTCTTTAGCAATCATGCATGTTAAGTGAAATCATCTCTAGTGATTGATCCTACTAAGTGAAGTCATGTAAATCTCATAATGTAATATAGCATTATACGGTTTCATACGAAGCACTATATATGAAATCTAAATGAATGTATTTGAAAACTCCATAATACGTCCCCCTTTTGAGATGAGGGTTGTTGTGGAGGATCACTTAGCTAAAAAAGAGTGTTAGCCATGCAAAATTTGATAACAAATAACATCAATGATATAAACCATATATATTATATCAACTAACATGGTAGATTGTGTGTATAATTCGTAAGATATAAGCATTTTAAGCATTAGTATTTTCTTATTTTTTAAGATAAAATTATTGTAAGCTTAATAATGTATAATCGCCATAAGATAAAATTGTTTTGAGCATAAATGTACATGCATCATCATAAATGTCACATATTTCATGATTTTTTCTAGAAATATCCAACAAGGAAATGTAGTGATGATAGGATGAGCAACATGATCAAAACACATTACTCAATGCCTACTAGATCCATAGTGACTTAAGACACAACATGATGTAACATGACATGACAATGATGCAAATATTATAGAAGAGCTCATGATTAATTATGGTGATATACAATGGAAAGACACAAACAACACCAAGCGATATGAGCATACAAAATTGAACCTAGGGTAGCTAAAGTTTGAGCAACAAATATTCCATTTAGAATTTGGGTTCACCAAATGTTTATACCCTTTTAACCTAAGTAGATTAAATTTTATGAGCATACACAACACTAAAAAGGAATGTAAGGTTTGGAAACTAGGAGTTATTTTGATTAATTAACTTTCATCATTATTATACAATATTATAATAGCATATTAGTTCTTTCAAAAATGATTACAATATATTTCAAGCTTTAAAACATAAGGAGAAATATGTACTTAGCTACACATGAATGTATACGAGAGATTTGGGTACATAGAATAGAGGATCTAGGAGTATAGATATTGAAGATGCTTCATTTATGATATTGTGACTTGAAATCCTTCGATGCAAGACTATACAACTCGGTCAGATTGAATCCAATCCCTCCCTTTTGGTATGGTTGTGAAACCTCTTCTAATGGGACTCTATAACTTTATGGGTCCTTAGGTGGTCTAGAAATGTGTTTCATTGTCAAACCCTAGTTTTCACACAATACTAAAACATTTTTAATCAGCTAAATCATGCCAAAATTTTAACAATGGGTGGAAGACCATACAAGATGGTTAGGGTTTGGGTTGAAGTGCAATCCATACATCATCTACATCGACACTACTTATAAGAGGCCTCAAATCACATGAATCTCTCTACCTAACACGTAACATTTGTATGAATGCATCTAGTTTGTAACTTGAATCGCTTTGAAAATGTTTGACAAGATTGTGCTCTTATTTAGACTTTGAAGTGGGTAACTTAGTGTACTTGGAAATGAGGAAGATATATTCCTTAAGCTAGTTAAGTGCTTGAACTTTTGCGGTGGTTTCCTAATGGATGTGCATTAGCTATGGAATATTTAGAAAGTCTTTAGTGTCATTTGTGTGTATTTGAAATGGGGTGCCAATAAAGTTATAGGTTAGTTATTGAGGTGATATTAACTTGCTTATATAGGGCTTCAAAGACAAATTATCATGATAACGATAACTTAAAAAGATGAAAAGACCCAAAAATGATATTGCATCGAAAGTAGAGTTTAAAAATGTGTCGGATAGGACCATATAGGTCATCCATGACCAAATTATACAACTTGACCAATCTATATGGTTTTAAACAAGGAAAAGATGAATCAAATATGAAATTTGTACAATGGAAAGCAAAGTTTAAACACTAATATTATGTATTTATATTTATAATTTTTGACACATTTGTATGTGGGAATAAACAACTTAAGAAAGAGATGACACAATGTATTCAATAGGGGTAATATGTGGGTGTTTTTCTTAACAAAGGAGCATAGTCATAATTAGCAACATCAAAAGGGTAAATTCCCAAATTTAAGTGTCTACAATTCTATAATCATTATTAACAAATAAATTTATCTCCTCTCTCATGTTTTGAACTATTTGTTTATCGTTTATCAATCGCGTATTTCATTTCGAGTTGGAATACATTATTCTAGTCATGTATAATCGATGTTGGAAGTTAATTAGATCATAATAGTTTACTTGATAATCATTATACACTTCTTAAATTTTATACAATAACACTATAGAAATTAATCAGGGTGTAAACATTTGGTGAACTCAACAATCGCATTGAACTTATTGCTCAAACTCTAGTGGCCCCAAGGTTTTTATTCTTGTATTTGTTAATTGGTTGTTATACATCATGATGAAAAATTTCATACATCATTATAAACATTTATAACACATGCCCAATGGATCTTGCCCTTGTCTTGTTGGAATCAATTATCCCTCTAATTAGGTTCATGGTTCACCTCATTTGGAAAAAGGGGATCCATTTGCTAACTTGTTACATATGGGTACTCGGGTATTTCATTATTATAAGCATGATAATACCTCTTTTAATACCTTTCCCACCTCACCTTTTTCCTTGTGTTGGCAGTTCACACAACTTCCTTGCTTGCATCAAAAAGTGTTTTAACAATAACTTGAGTGAAACCTTATATCTCTCCCTCCAACACTTGAGGTTTATCTAAGTGTACCACATGGTAAGAAATTTTATGCTACTACTCACTACGATTACCATTGATGTATTGGACACTCTACTAATAATTTTTTTAAACATCATCATGTTATCCAAGGCTTAATTGATATTAGTACTACTGAATATGAGACTCCACCTCAACCAAAGCCTACTAATGATAATATAAAGCCGAAAATCTTTAGTGATCCACTTCCGAAACATGAAACTGCCAAATCTACCTCAAAAGTTCATAATGTTTATCATGTTTTCCATCCTCCCCATTTTATGATAACATGTTCAGTGTCATGATTGGAATTGTGTTCACCATAGCATCTCCACCAACTATTTCCTTTTATAATACTTATATGACACTTGGGTTCGTCTCGATACACTATACATCCCTGATTTGGTTGACTAACACCCCACACACAACATTTTGGTTGATAGCACCACTCCCCACAATATGTGCACTTTTCAATTACTATGATCCCTTGGATACACTAAGAAGGATGTTGTTGTTGATTCTCACACAAACATCAAACATGTTGTACTACCACTTACGTAGGCCGGTATACCTTTCCTCTTACGTGTTTGGTGTCATCTTCTCTTCCATATTGTAAAACTTGTTTAGGTTGCACATGACTCTAAACCTTCGCGACTATACATTTATAATAACCAAGTGGTAAAAATTAGGGAATCCCTTTCGTAGCTTTTCCATCATCACGATTTGGCCTGACTCATACAATCACTATCTCTAGTGCTAATAGTCTATTGCCTCATTTACTACTTCTCATAATATATCTTATCATACACCCATACATAAGTGTCCTCCTTGGTCACCTAGGGCACACACCACTTGTCAAATGATGCATTCTCTTCACCATATACTGCGATCATATTCTACATCCAATGCTTATCATGGGATTTCCCACCCTTACACCCCTTCGACATATATTATGGAATCTACACGTAACGTGCGAAAACATCTTTTGTCTCTTTTGCCACTATAGGGGCTTGCATTCCCTCCGCCTACCGCATAAGACATACCTTTTCATAAAAAAATATTGGATTTTTCTTGTACTACCCCATTTCTTGTACATAACTATTTTCAAAACACTTCAAAAACATTCAAATAATCACATAATATAAAAACATTCAAATATGAGAAAAAATACAAAATCAGGACCTATTATAGTTTACTTTTCAAACCTATTACTTTACATGTGATGTTTGGCCACATTTATTTGATGCATATCATATAATTTTTTGGATTTATTTTCCTCACTTTATTTGTATTATTCTACTTGGGATATTCCACCTCATTTGGAGTTTCCCTACACTTATGGGATATGCTTTCTTAGGTGTACATTTGACTACACTATTCTAGGTGTTGGTTACCACTTGACTACACTATTCTAGGTGTTGGTTACCACTTGACTACACCATTCTAAGTGTTGGTTACCACTATTCTAGGTGGAGATTACCATGATTCTAGGAGGAGGTTACACATTCACCTCCTATATGTACATCTCTTGCATTATTCTATTTGATCATATTAAGTTGGAGCTATTTATGTGTTATTGCAATTATCTCTCTTGTTTTTTGTAATTTACAGTCTTGTATGCTTACTTTGTTTTGTCTTGGAACAATTCACATCTCGCATCATTCACCTGTGCATTCTTTGAACTAGTAGACCTATGGTGTTTCTCCGATATGGTATCAGATCCGAGTTGGTATTGAGATTTGTCTAGTTATTATTCTGACAAGTTTAATTTCATTTGAGGTCATTATTTACAATTATTTGGGTGTTTTTGGTGTTGGTTTTTCCTGGTTTGTGGGTATATAGCCTATTTGTAAGATTATGAGGTTTACAAGCCCGCATAGTGCATATACACAATTTTTGGAGATTATTTTTTCTAGGCCCTAAATCAATTGTTGCATCCTCCCTAGAAGATTTATCTAGATATAGAGGTTGATTTGCAGACCTATGAAGGGTGTTTTCACTTGTGGTAGTGCTTTTCATGCATGTTCAAACTTGCAAAGGGTGTGTTTCTGATCAAGAGGCATTTCAGACCTACAACAAAGTTTCCAATCACCAATACACATAGATCCAGATTCACACTTTTTTTTAGTCTCAGTCCTCAGTAGTTGTTGTTTGCTACACTCAAATCTACAACAATTTAAGGGTCGTAGTGAAGATATTCTTGATCCAACATGGTTGCAGCCTGTGTATAGACAAAAAAAATCATCTTTGCCTAACGACCTCGCCCTGAATAGCCTTCGGCCAGTGGCAGGGTGGCTAATCTAACCAGCCCCCGTAACCCCCTAGCATTTTTTGGCCTTCGGTCATGCCCGACGCATGCAAATCAAAGGTGCTTATCTTGGGTTCATCAAAACCCTCCTCTTTATTTTTCTAAAACTATATTTTAGTGAAAAAGTGCATTTCAAGTTTAGTGTAAATTCATTTAAAATAGGGCTTATTTACGGGAAATAATTATTGTAAAACTTTTGATTGGTAGCTCAATATCGAGTGCCATTTTTTTTTTTAAAAAGTTAAATATTTTTCATTTCCCAAAGCATTGGACCTATTTATTTTGTAAAACACACTAAGTTATAAAGTTTCCAAAATGGGGGGTTTCTTGATATAGTTTCTAGGGGTGTACAATGTGTGTTTCCTCTCTTGTTTGGAACTTCTTTCTTTCCACACATTTCTTTGTTTTCTACAACAACTACCACACTTTCTTTTCTAGCACTAATGGATCTAAGTTCAATTAACCCACTTACACCTTTTAACTACCATGAATGGAAATAAAAAATGACCATTGCACTTAGGAGTAAAGGTTGTATTATCACAATGGGGTTAGAAACTGAGCCTAGTGAAGATGAAAAAAAGTTAAGTGGTTTAATAAGTGTGATGAAGCCTTTGGTATTTTGTGTCTTTCAAGTGTCTCCTAAACTCCTCTTTCACATAGAGTCAACCAAATCTCCCAACGAGGTGTGGAAAACCTTAGAAACCTTATTTGGAAAATTTGACACTATGAGGGGTCATGAGCTAGAAATAGAACTTATCAACTTAAGTCCTAACAACTTTGACACTTGGAATATTTATTTACCAAGCTCAAGTCCTTACGATTGCAGTTAAAAGAATGTGGAACAAAAAAAGAAGGATGAACAACTAGTTCTTTCAATGCTTTCCAAACTAGGTCTTGACTACTCTATCTTTGTCTCTACCTTCTATGCTACCAAGAGGGCTCTTGAGCCACATGGTCTATGCATCTTTAGATGACTTTATTGCTTGATTTGACTAAGGAGAAAGACAAGTTAATACAAATGGGTACCTTGAAGTCCTCCAAACCTCAAGCTCTCATTTCCAAGAATGGAAAACAAAAAGCCTCATTAGACAAAGAGTATAAACAAAGTAACAAGGATCAAGAAAGCAAGAAGGATCAACATTCTTCCACCTCTACATCAAACTCTAAAACTTCCTCTTCTAGTGATAAGTCCAAGAAAGAAAGGATCAAATGTGGGTATTGCAAAGGGAGACATGATGAAAGAAATGTTTGAAGAAACAGATTGACCACCTCACAAGTCTTCTTGAGAAGAACAAGATAGGTGACCCCGAGTCTTCCAAACAATCTTCATCAACCAATGAATCCTCCAATGCAAATGGAAAAGGGAAAGAGAAAGAATCAGAAAGGAGAAAAAGGGAGAGCCCTTGTTGCGTTGTACCACCACCTCCTACATGGGTTATTGATTTTGGTGCTTCACATCATATGGCTTCTTCACACATGTGGAGTTCACTTCATTAGAGCCATGTGACATGTCTACTATATGATTGGGTGATACAACAATTCTTATGCACAAGTTTTTGGGAGAGGGCCTATTGAAGTGAATGGAGGAACATTCAATAATGTTCTTAGTATTCCTCACTATCAACTAATCTCTTATCAATCTACCAGATTACTCACCTTAGTCAAGGGCATGTGGTTGAGTTCACTCTAGATTCAATCTATGTTAGAGAGCTACACAATGACACTATCATTACAGTGGGTGTAGTCAATCATCAAACTCTATATTCCTTCTCTCACTTTGTTCCCTCCTTTAAATTCTTCACCAGATTCACTTGTACTTGATGACACTTTTGATCTTGAGCACATTTCTGATGAGAACTTCTCTTTGACACAAATGAATACAATAGTGATGGGGACCCACCTCCACTATCTCCTTGTCACCTTCCAATTTTAGAGGAGTTATTTCTTGATCCACCTACTTCTAGTCCACCTCATACTTTTCAGGAGCAGCATCTTGATTCAAGACTCATCGATAATCAGGTAGTCTTCTACTTAGTTACAGGACCCTCCACATTCTTTCTTCACTTCTTACATTAGATACATCATTCCTTCATGGAGCAATTGGCACTTCTACCATGTATGAGGAGCATAGTTCCTTGGATAGGAACCACACCTTGGTTGGAGATCCATCGACACTTGGCGGCTACCTTCACTTTTCCATGGTGATCCACTCTTCACTACATCTACTTCTAAGCCACAATCACTCCAGAGGTTGCTTTTAGATACTGGAGATGGCTACAGGAAGTTGTAGCTTCGAGTGGGGCTTTCTAGTCCTACCTTCTCTTCTTTGTCTCTCTTTTGGGGGGAGTTTTTTCCCATTGGGTTTTCTCCTTTTACTCTATCTTTTTGAGAGATGCATTATACGTGGGTACCTCATCAAGCCTTATTGTCGGGACCCACTTTCCTTTTTCACTTCCCACCTAAGTTGTGCTTATGGGGGTGTTAGTGTAGGATTTATTTTCCTCACTTTATTTGTATTATCCTACTCAAGATATTCCACCTCACTTGGAGTTTCCCTACACTTATGGGATATGCTTGCTTAGGTGTACACTTGACTACACTATTCTAGGTGTTGGTTACCACTTGACTACACTATTCTAGGTGTTAGTTACCACTTGACTACACCATTCTAGGTGTTGGTTACCACTATTCTAGGTGGAGATTTCCATGATTCTAGGAGGAGGTTACACATTCACCTCCTATATGTACATATCTTGCATTATTCTATTTGATCATATTGAGTTGGAGCTATTTATGTGTTATTACAATTATCTCTCTTGATCTTTTTATACTTTTGATACTACTTGATTATAAAGATTCATTCCTTGATTATTTATTACATGGATTCACTTGATTTTCTTCTCTATTTACAATGTTATGTTTATTTACTTTACATAGCCTAAGGGCCTTGTGATTGTCTTATGACATTGTGGGTGTCCCATGTTTTTGGCTTCATGCCTACTTTGTGTGTATATACTTGTTTCTCTGATTATGGCACATTGTGTCTTCTATTGTAGTTATCTTATGCCACTTTGGGTGTCCCCATGTTTGTGGCCCCATGCCTATATTGACTATGTTTTTACATGCTCTTGTTTACTCGACTAGACACATTTTTGTTTCTATTACTCTATTGTTTCTAGCTTCCCTCGATGCTTACACTACTCTTTTGCTATGGTTTTTAACATGATTACTATGCTAATTTTAAACTTGTTTTACTATGGAGTAGGACATGATTGCTATTATTATATATTGTTACTAGTTTCTTTACACATGTATGCTTCTTTGTTTCTTATTGCATGTTGTTTATTCTCCACACCATGGTTATCACCATGTGTAACCCCTTTATAGGTACATATTCTTATATGTGGTCACTATTTTAGCCTTCAATATACTTCTACAAATTATCATGCATATAGTACGTCGATACCCATTTATTATTTTGAGGCTGCGTGCTCAAATGTTTTATTACATGTTGTAATGCCCCTCTCGTTACCACCCTTTTGACTCTTGTCACGTGATCTCGCATTAGCCTTGGTTTGATTGAGTTGGTTGTTCTAAGCATCGTGCTTACGAGTGGGATGATTAGGAGATTGCAACAATTAAATGGAGTGTAAAGAAAATAGTACTACACTTTCAATATTTGAAATATTAGAGTTTGTTAAAAGATAAAAGTAATTTTATGGATCTTTTATCATTGGTGGTCGTCTTTTCCTAAGGTCAAGAGCACGATTATCTATAATTACGAAAGCTCTAAAATTCAAGCTTCTGAGACGCTTTACCTTGATGGGAGTCAAGTCTCTGGGATAACTCTTGCTAACTTTTTAGACACTCTTAAGTGCATCCATAGATAACAAGGTCGCATTAACTATATCCCATTTAATTTTTTTTTTAATTTAATGAAATTAGTTACAACATGATAATAAGTATCTTACCAAAGTGGCATTGATGAGGTTCGAGGGAAAATACAAATTATATTACGATATAAATGAAAGGATTCCACATAATTCTCAATGAAGATATTTTCAATAATTAAACATCATATCCTTGGCAATAGAAGTTTCGGTTAAAAAAATGTTTAAAGAAATTAATAAATCATGAAATTAGTGCAATAAAAGACTTTTCTTTAAAAAATAAATAATTCATTATTGTCCTAAAATCTCTCCACAATTTATTTTGGAGTGGGGCCAACCTATTCTCAAGGAAATAATTAATGAAATCATTCTTGGACATGATGAAATGGTTTTACGTTTGAGAAAATTTTGAAATTCTTCTCAAATGTTGTGGTTGCTTGTGTGAGGGATTTTTGGGGAATGTTTGAGTGAGGAGGATTAAGGGTCTATTGCAATTCTAAGTATGCGTACACAGCCAAGAGGAGTGAAAAACAAAAATTTAGAATGATGTTGTTGTAGGTTCTCAGACTGGGTTTTGAGAAAATGTGGACGCCATTCTTGGGCGCATGGGTGGTTGGAATGTGTTTGTGTGTCCAAATAAGTGTGGTTACAACAATGCGTTGGTGGGAGTGGCTTCAAACAACCAAGGACGTGTGCATGCTTTTAAAAAGGAAGAATTTTTTTCAGTTGTATACTTGCAGTTGTGCAAGGCCTATGAACTGTTTGACAAATTTCGTGATAGAAATGTGGGCTCGTGGACAACAATGTTTGTTGGATGTGCAACGTGGATAGTATTCACAAGGAAAATTGAATGTTTGATGGAATCCCTCAGGAAATTCATTTCTTGGAATTCCAATTACATATGTGGCAAGGTATGCGCAAATTAGATTTCTTGAAACGGATTGGAAAATTTCAAGAAATGAAATTTCCAGGTGTGAAGTTAGACGCCCTCCCTTGTCGGTATTCTACTGGGGAGCACACAAAATAGTTTTATTTTAAAATAGGAATTTTTGTTTTCTGCAAACAAATGTAAATGACAGGTGCAAAGCCAGACATCTCATCCTTCTTGCTAGCATCCCATGTTTGTGTCATTTGGGAGTTTTAAAATGTTGCTAGACAATCTTATCTTAGCATTTGGGAATTGGTGAATATTTTTTTGAAATCTGTTGTTTCTTGTTCCCTACACAAGGTGTCTAATCTATCCAATAAAATGCCTCAAAAAATGGTGGTCACATGTTCTATGTTGTTTGTTGGGTATATTATCTATGAGGTTGTTGATTGGAGCTTTGAAGCTTGTGAAATGTTTGACAAAATGCAGATGAAGAGGGGGAACTTCTTATTGTTTTAAAAAATCTTACTGGCAATGACTTGGTGTGGTGGGTTTTATTGTCGCACTAAGTAGCTTTTGGCATTATATTATTTGTTAAATTTCCCCAAATGTGGATGCATTTTGAAGGTACTCGAATTATTTGACAAAATTCACAGGGATAATGTGATCAAAGGACTGCTTATGTTGTTTTCGCCATGCATGGATTGCGGGAGAATTGGCTTGGATAGTTGGTGTTTTTGTTGTTTGGTTAGCGTTGTAAAGTTGAAAGGGACGTGTCATGACTTGGCTCAATCAAAGCATAGTTTCTTGTCCTAGAAACTTTGGTGGTTTGAATGTTTGAGTTGCCATGAGACTCGCCCATCTAGATCCATAACTTGGGTTCCTAGCTCATTGGACGGCTGCGAATTGATGTGTTTTATCTACTCTTCTTCTCGCTAGTGACAAATCAACACAGCATGGTCATCTTACTCTATCCTTGCATGTTTTAACATTCCTAGTTTTCTTAATTGTAAGGGAATTGTAAATCGATTTAAAAAAAAATAATGTTTAGGTGAATTAAATGGGATGGGTTATAGTATAGCGAATTGCACCTCTGTTGGTACGCATCAAGACCATTAACCATGAATGAAAACACTACTCTCCTTTACCATGTAATATGGATGGATAAAATACGATACCAGTTTGGATATGGAAACCATGGGGTTGGCAGGATAAATGGGAAACGTAGTAAAACTACTTTTGTCGACTTTGTGTAATGTTAATAAAACATGTTTTCATGGAGGTGCAAAACATCCCTATAAAACTCGAAATGAGAAAATCAAACTTTAGCCGGGTACCTAGTCTTGTGGAGTGTTCAACTGAACCTTGAGTTGTTCCTGGGATGTCCATTTTACCTTGTTTCGTAACGTGTCTAGGAGCCCAACAGGCTAGTTCGCAGCCTTAAACATGTGCTGAAATTAAAAAAAGTAGTTTGGTTTTGACCCGCCGTTTTGGCCTTGGGTGTCAAACAAATTTTGGCTTCCGCACATACCTCTAATATTTCTATAAGAAAATTGCTACAAACCCCATTTGGTGAAAAACAACCCGCAAGTTAGTTTTCTTGATAGGTTTTATAGGCCTCCGGTCGTTGGGCGACAAGGTCGCTTGAGTGCAATTATGATCGGTAGCTCAAAACGAGTGCCTTTTAATATTGATTACCAATTTATGGTTCCATCAGCTCCGAGTGTTTCTCTATATATTGGGGAATATGTAGGAATTTGTTTATGTGGTTGTTTGAGTCTCGAAGATGGTTTTTGAATTGATTTTTGAGCAACTTGTCTAAATTTGACGTTTTTGGAAACTTGCGACTAATTGGTGAAAACTATCATATGAACTTATCCAAGCAAAATAACAATAGAGAAACCTTGTAAACATGATCACATGATTGTAGGAAACTTTCTTATGTCGTTTTCTTGTTAAGAACTTTTTGTGGAAAAATGGTGTTTTTTCTCTCTCCTCTCTCTATATCTCTCTCCTTAGCTTCGAAAATGAAATGAAATGGAAATTGTATTATCTTACTCTCCTTTGAAGTGTAATAAGTATAGTTTCATTAATGATTAGAAAACTGTGAAAATGTAAATCATGCTTGATTATAGTTGGATGCCATGCCAGTGGTTGTCATTGACCCATGCTCTAATGGTTGTTGCAGGTTGTAGGTAGCACGACAAGTAAGATAAATGAAGGAATTTGACGTTATAGTTGTACTTAATTTGTAAAATGCATAAAATGATGAGATGTATTGTATTGTTGAATAATTGTAATTATTATCATTTTGAAAGGAGAAAATGAAAATCAAGTATAAGTAGTTATTCCATGCGTGTGTTGAAGTTTATTCGTAGTTATAATGGTGTGTTGTAATGTGATTTAGAGTTGATAAAACAATCATTTACGACATTAATTGTCTCTTATATCTTTTAAACACTTAAAATATTGGATGAAACTTACCTTGCCTTAGATGTCTAAATGAAATGAGTTTATAACCCTTTTATCTTACCCTCACTCTTAGTTGAGTCTTGTTAAGCCCGAAAACCTCTATAATGCTAAGAAAAGGCTTAAAACTATCACAAGTTGTTTTCTTGTTTGTTCTTGGGACAAGCCTTGTTATATCGTTTCCATAACTTGGGTACTATTATGGGAGGAAATGACTACACTACATGTACCCTATCTCTTTGGGTGGGAAAAAGACTATTATTCCTAGAGGTTATAGTCCCTAGCCTCCTCACGAACAAGTTTTCTTTTGTGTGTGTATGGTCCTTGTACTCTTGTGGGTAGCCTAAGTTTGGTGAATATAATTGGGTGATTTCACACTCAAATGATCTCATTAATGAGATTTAAATCGACATGAGTAAAACTTATGACCCAATTGCCTGCACATGAAACTATTGAGTTTGAACAACTTAAGCTCTTCATAATATAAAATGTACCCTTGGTAAGTAATATCTAAGTATCTTAGGTTGTGCGAATGTTGTGAGAAAAGGATAATTGATTTCTAAGTTTTGCCTCGTAGTAGGGGGTAGACCCCTTGAGTGTCAACGATGTCTTTAAGTATTGTAACTCCTACGAGGATCATTGGTAAATTACCCTTAATGTACGCTTATCCAACAATTGAGATAGGGTCATAGAAGGAATTTGAACTCCTTTTATTATATTGAATGTCTCACGTGTGAAGTATATTTAAATACTTGAGTTATTTAAGTAATTAAATGATGTGCTTTGTATGGGATAACACCCTTGGAATCTTGTTTCACTAAGTGAAGAAGTAGTGCTTTATGATTCGTAGTTCTTCTAAAACGACATCAACCTGAGACAAAAGACAAAGAATGAAAATGTAATAAGAACAAGAGTAGATGTAATGAATTTTGGAATGATCGGGATGAATATCTCTTACACTTTGAATTATGCCAAGTTAGCTAGCATGCTTAATATGGGCTTAAAGCAAATGGGACTAATGGAATGCACCATAGGGGATCCAACTTTTAATAATGGGAAAACTTGTTATATTCAATGAATGAGCCATGTTTCATGATCATAATCAAGGTTTAAACAAAAATGTTAAATGACCAAATAATCAAAAAGGGAAAAGTGAATTAAATTATTCATGTTTTGGTTGGGTTGCTAGTGTGGGCGTTACAATACCCTTGGGGTGTCGGGATATGATTTATAAGTACCATGGAAGTTAATTGCAGCTTAATAAATCTTTTTTGTGTAAATGTCAAGTTACTTCAAAGTAACCATTGAGTTATATGATCCCTTTGCAATTAGATAAATGTACTAACTTAGTTGGAACCAACACAAGTTAAGTGTTAAACAAAGCAAAAGAAATGTAGCCTAGAAATAATAAGGAAAGCTATAAAAGTGTATAAGGGAATCTAAAAAGTGCAACTACTTCAGCAACTAATTGAAATCTTTGTCCAAAAACACACAACCATTACATGATTGTAACTAATTCAAATATGAACATAAATAAGTTGTTTCTATGAAAATGTGATAATGTGGAAGGTGCATACTCGTGATGGTAATGTTGTGGTTGGGTAGTGGTTTTGTGCTTGTTGTTATGCTAGTGTGGCTTTGTTGTGTATCGGGTGTCATCATTTAGTTTGCTTGTTCTTCATGTGGGAGTGGTCATCTTATGTGATGTGGAGCAACCTCTTGTGATCCTATGTGATGTCACTTAGTTGTTTCAAAATGAAAGTAAAAAAATACCTTGGTATTTTTGGCCTTATGTTTGGATCCCACATGGGTGGGCACTACACATGTGCCTCAAAAGAGGGGGCATTCAACATGGTATTTTTAAATATACAAATAGATTACAAGATATAAGAATAAATTTTTACATGGTGCAATTCCTTAAAAAAGGTTATACATCTTGAAATGTGGAATAATTCAAAGAAAGGTCAAAATAATGTAGTATAGTCATGACCGTGTTATGATATTTACCTCTTTATACGTTCTTAGAAAAGGGTAGTTTACTCAAAATTCTAGTTTCTCTGATTCTATCAAAAATTTATAGGATTTATACATAGGTACATAAAAATGAAACAATTTAGAGCAGGTTATAGGGGCATGATGCTTCATTCCTTCTTCACAATACTATTGCCGATACAGCTGATTACACAATGGGTTTGGGGGCATGAGCCTCCTTCTCCTTGATTTTTGTACAATTCTAAATAATCAATTCATACGTATTAATACCTTATGGGGGCATGGAAATGTACATTTCTTTTTAGGTTTATTTTTTTCAAGTTGGAGAAAATTGGGCCTAGATCTATTTATAGTGGTGTGGTCTGTGGGTTTAGTAGAAAGCATTAAAGCAACAATGTGAGCTTTGTAGATTGATCTTTCCCCTTCTCTCACCAAATTCTTAAATAAGGAAAGCATAGAATAAAAACTATGAGATTCTTATACTGATATTTCTCACTCTCTCTTCACATTCTCAAAATGGGGAAGGCATCAAAGCACATGGGTTCTTCGTAGTCTAATCCTTCCTCCTCTCTACTATCTCATATGACACAAAATTGGGGATTGATCACCCCAATCCTCTGAAATCTCCAAAGAAAATTCCAACTCTCTAAGGCATGTCAACAACAAGAGATCCTCCCTCCATAAAACAAATATGTGTATTCTTTCCATGTTTTACATCTCCTTTGCGTACTTTTTGCAATGTTCAAAGTTACATGCACTATTTTTTTGAGTTAAATTTCAGTTTCTATCATAGACATTGAATACACTTTGTGTTGTAGGTTTTATCATGGAGCATGCTAACACCAACACATCACAAAGTCCCTTTGAGCAAAGGAAAAGTGTGTGCACACACTCATATATGTTTTTCCTTAAGCATGCAATTTTTAATTACACACTTGAAGGGGTAAATATAAACACTAAAATTTGGTAAATTTTCCTTGTGTAATGCCAAGTTTGACCTTGTATCCTTGTTAAGAAAAATGCTCACATTCATAATCCATTTTTTCATCTCTCTAGCCATTCTACGATTTGTCTATCTTTACACCATGCTTTTTCGATAATTCTAGAAATACTATTCAATCAAATTAACTTAAAACATATGATATTCAAGACACAAAGTTCAATTTAGCACGTTCTCTCTCCTATCCAAAACCATATGGAAGGGTTGATATGTGGAATTTGTCTTCACCGACTTGTATAGTCCCACCCCTTATCAATCACCAACTTTTTTCAATTCTAAATCATTCTTTAGGTCATTTCACATTCCTGTGGTTGATCTTATCATAATATCTCACCTACGGAAGACTATATAAGAAATTCATTATCACATTATAACTCACATGGAATTATTACAAGCTCATATTGTAAACATCATTCCAAAAGCACTCAAAGGGTTCCTAAATATTCTCAAATTAATTGCATATCATTTAGAGTAGTCCCTAATATAAGTATGAAGCACTCAACTAGGTCAAGGAGTCTAGCTTCACCCATTTACAAGCATGCAAATATCATAGAGCCATGTCCTAAGAAAGAACAAAATTGCTCCAAGAATTACACAAGGGTTAGGTCGCATAGTTGAGGTAAATAATATCTCACTACTATCACACTGGGTATATTTTATACTACGCAGTTAGCCCACTATCTTGGTGTCAAGAGACACAAGGAACCCTTAGGGGTCAGGTTAGCTATACACACTTGCACAAAAACTTATGAGAACTACATGAGGCTTGATTTTGCAACAAGGATATGTAGTGTAACATTGGGATTGGTTCAAAAACTAGGATTATGACCACCAAGGGTGGTCTAGCCTAAAACATACACACGCATGTTTTTCTCCTTTAGTTTGTTAATGCAATGATCTAGGGTTCTGCAAGTTGTTAGGGTTTCTACTTTGTTATAGGTCATCAAAGGTTATTCGATATTATGCGAACAAGAGTGACACACAACAAACACCATTTCTATAGAAACAAAGCACCCAAGAAGTTTTAGAGCTCATTGTCCCTAGGTCCAAAACCATATAGTCCTTGTTTTGGACAATCTGACAATTCCAACATAAATTTGTATAAATCATGTACGATCATGCACCTACAGATTCTTTAGCTTTAAAATAATCTTTGCTGAGAATACAAAGCTCCAAATTTCCACGTTCCATTCACTTATATACCCAAATCATTCTAGAATCATCCCGAATACTAAGTCTATCTCTTCTCTTGTGTTTTGAACTAGTTGTTTATTGTTTATCAATCATTTAGTTCATTTCAAGTTGGAATGCATTATTTTGGTCATGTATAATTGATGTTGGAAGTTAATTAGATCAAAATAGTCTACCTATTGCTAATCCTTATACCCTTCTTAGTTGTTATATAGTAACACCATATAAATTAATTAGGGTGGAAAAACCATGATGTATATCATGCACTCCCTTTCATGGTTAATTCTACAAATGTGGCCATCTGCAACCACCTCATATATGTATTCCAATGATGATTATTTACTATATCTAATATGGAAATACTTCAATCATGTTGAGATAAACTATTTACAATCGATCTCCCTTGCCTTAAAAGAGAGGGCATTTAATGGGGTTATCATAAAAATATCAATGAAATTCGGTACATTTGAAAAAATTATAGGATACATAAAACATAAGAATAGGTTGTATAAATAAAATTATAGGGTTACGAAATAGAAACATGTGTATTTTCTATATAGGGACAATATTGTACACTTAAATATAATCATGGTACAGTTGTGTCCTAAACCTAAGGGTTTTGAACGACTCAATTTCAACAGTCCATAAATATGGTTTCTCATAAAATTTCAAAATTTACAGTGGTTTAGATAGAATATCACTTACATGAACACATGTTACAATACAAATTCATTGCACTTCATTACAAATGTAGGGGGCATGGTGACTTCTATTTATAGATTCACTACATTTTATTGCAAAATGCAAGGGGCATGATTACTATGACAAGTATAGCTTATAAATTTACCAAATTACACATTTTCATTTCTATTTCAAGAAGTTCAAGACATTCAAGAAGTACAAACCTGGATTAGATTGTAGTAGTTTGGTTTATTAGGAAAGGTATGTTGGGGTTTAGTGACACTTTACATCCTATGGAATTACAATTTGTGTCCCAAGTGGTTCCACCTCTCCTTAAATGTTCGAATTATTGGGCCCTAAGACTCCCGATTTACTTTTATTATTGTTTTTTAATTATACATGTCGTGGTTTCAGCGCCCCCAATGCTCTTGGAATTTTTAGTTGGGCCTATTGTGCCCCATCCTTATTATAATTAGGGATTTTATCACCATCAATTCTCCATAGCTCTTTGCTAAAATCTCCATCTCCTCATACCTTGAAAAGGGGGCATGATATTTTACATTTATAGGGTAGAGTTTGTCCCACACATATAGGTGTACTATTTCCTTGCTCTTTTCTATATTTCAAATTCAAATTTAATAAATTAAGCGTTAAAGTTTCAACTTTCACTATATGGACATTGACTAGAATCTCGTGTTGCAGGTTTTGCTCTTGGGGGCATCTTGTGACCATTCAAACAATCCAACAAGCAAGCAATTGAGAAAATAATAAGTGTGTTTACACATTCTAGTGCATTTTCCTTTAAATCTAGCTAATTTAATTTAATATATTAAAGAGGAGCAAACATAGATATCTATATTTAGTAATTAGGTACTTGACAATATTGATTTGGATCATATTCCTTAATCATGACTTGCACACACAAACATAACTTAAATGCATTATAACACTCCTAAGAGTTGCAAATACTTCCCCTTATCCTACTTTGTTATTCATACACCTATATGATTGATATCATTACTCATAGACATCATATATCTCCTATTATACATCTATAAATTTCCACTTATAACATTCTACCTTCTTGGACATCACCATCCGTGGTTGGAGAGAACTATCATACGGTTCTATCCCTATTCAACGATTCTATTTGTAGTGGGCTAATAATAAGATTTTCTTATATTTAAATCTTATTTCCACTTGCTAGTCAAGCTCAATGCAAAATCACATCTTGTGGAATGGTATAAAATCAAGTTAGACATGCACTCATTTACTCCTTGACATTCTCTAGAGCTCTTATAGAAAACACTTATAAAGTCTTATACAAAGCTACACTAATGTTCCATAAATCAAGAGAAAACATTTTTAAAAACTCTATACAAGTTTAAAACACTCTAAAATAGGTTGAGAACAATCCAAGCCAAATCATAAGCATCTCAAGGCCATATTAAGCACTATTACGTATTTATACTCCAAAAGGCACTTTTAAGGGGTTTTACTTGAGTGAATATTGATCTACCAACAATCTATTCTAACACTTGATTCAACACTCATGAAGGGTGCATCTGAAGCATATTTGGTTGACTTGTTATTTATGTTGAGGCTTAGGTGAAAACATAGGGGAAGGGAACTCTAGACTTGTATTCACTCTTGCACGAGCACTAAGGGAACTACATAGAATTTGAGCCCCTAATTTGTGCAAAGCATAACCACACTTGGTCGAATTAACAAGAAGGTTGGCCACCATGGGAAATCCAACACAACCACACCCCACCCTTTATTATCTAATGTTTATCTAAGTATTAATACATAAAATTGGGGTTTAATCATTGGCGAGTAAGTGCAAGCATTCGAAAGGAAGGGAAAGTGTAGGAAGACAATATAGACAAAGACAAAGTGACCCAAATTGACACGAAAGTACAAAGTAGTGCTAAATAGAACCATGTAACTAGACAATAACATTTTACTTTAGTTTCCAAACTCGACACTAGTGTCCAAGAGGGTTTTAACCCTTTGTTTCAAGGACAAAGCACCTTCAACCTAGTTATAACTTGTTTGACCTAATTCCAAGTCTAGATTAACTTGCAAAGCAACAAAAAAGCTAATTACACTCGTCTTCTTTTATTTTATTATACTTAGAATGTAATTGAATGCAACATCTTAATATCATTTTACATGTACTTTCATATTTGAATGGTTAGCTTATTTATCTATTAATTTGATTGCACATTAGTTTATAAGATTTCAATCCTAATTAGAGAAACAATCTTTAATTTGGGTGTAATCAATTTCAGACCATCTTATATGTTTTATGGACATTTATATATGTAGGTGATTAGTCCAAATTAGGTGTTGGTGAACCATTATGATGACTTCTAATGGTTTTAAATCCCTTTTGCACTTCTTAGTACTTTCTCTCTTCTAGTTTGGTTCCATTGTCCCATGTTGAGAGTGTTCATGTTGACACGAGATCTGTCAAGATCATTCATATGGTCTTGGACTTGTTTTTTTTTGCCTCGTCCTAAGTTAGGTTGACCTATCTACCCCTTTTCACTTTTTGTGTTTTTAGTCGTTGGAGGTCAACATACATGCCAATTTTGCCAAAGTATAAATTCAATCATCTATAAATAGATAAGTGTGTTAGATCATTTGAGGGGGAAGGCACATGCACCTCATCATGAGCACATATCGAACGCATGCCTACTATATTCTATTTATGTTCCACATTTTACTTTTTAAACATCTTTATTCCAATTTGAAGGGTCTAGTAAATTGTGAATTTCTTTAACACATATCCCCAAAAAAAATCCTTAACATTTTTAGATCGATAGATTCAATTCATTCTAAGGTAAAGGAGTCAAAGTACACATCCAGGGAAAAAGGAAACAACATGAGAGCATAGGTAAAGTGATTCATCACAATTTTCTATAAATTTACTAAGATCATCCAAATTTTACCATGATTGTTTGTATAGTCTTTGCAAGTGACAATAATAGGTTTCAAATTTGATCCGACAAGGCTAGTAGATGGAAAATGCACAAAAACATATTCAAAATATAGTGATTGATAAAAAATTAGTCAAAATACTTTTAATCACAATAACAACTCTATTTAAACAAACCAAGAGCTCCCATTCTCTTAATGTCTAATTAATTTTTAATGAACATTATTTAATTATTTATTTAACTAAACATTATTTATTTTTATAGTAATATGTCCTTTATGATGCTTAATTATTATTTAATGCGACAATTATGTGAAACAAATGGGCGTAACACAACATGTATTTCTTGACCAATAGGAAAATGTGTTAATCCAACCTTGTAGTCAACACCCTCGTACAATTACTTTAAAAACAAGCCCATGATATGGAAAATACTGCCAAGTAATGCATAAGTGACCTAAAATTGTTTTAGGCTTGTAAAATGACTGATCTGTAAGACATTTTTATGATTTTGGCAATAAATGACTAGTAGAAATTTTAGGCATTTAGACAACTACAGTGAAAAATTAGCAAACCGTCTAGATTTTAAAATATGTATGTAAATCAAACCATATATATTTTAAAATATGTATGTAATTTGTGAAAATGCAAAACTTATTTATATTTTGTAAAGAAACCATGAAAAATTATATATAAAAATATTGAATTTATAATCACATGAAATAACTAAGTCATCAACAAATTATGTTTTGACACACTGATTATTTGAATTTTTAGACACTCATGCTAAGCTCCAATGGATATCGTTGATCGTTTTAGGCGGGGGTCCCATGGAGGGGGTTGTTGCTCCTATTTTTATTCAGCGGGTGGTCCCATGACAAAATAAATTTAAGGAAACAGGAAATTTTAGAATCTTTTCCTAAAAACAAGGAGCACCACTTTTGTAGGAGGAGAGTTTAAGGGGATGGTAAAAGGGGGCTAAAATTTCCCCACCCACTTCTATTTTGTAGGAACATATTATGCCAAATGTCAATTTATAAATGAGTAGATTAAATTTCAATTTTATTGCAAATTAAAATATAACATTTTAAAATATATTCCCTAAAAAATTGCAGCATACTCTCAAAAAATTTCATACCATGAGACCGCATTTACTATAAATACTCCTAAAATTACTCTCCACACTAGCTAAGAAAATTTAGGAGCCCCCCTCCCATGGGACCACTTCTTTAGATATCCAAACACCTCTTCACCAACATATTTATGTGCTTTCTATCCATGTTCTCCTCCTTCCTGTGTACCTCCATAACTTTAATCCTGCATCACCATAATCCAAAGTCATAAAAACACACGCAATTCTTATCAATCAAGAATAAAACTAGACATGGCCTATAATGCTTACAATTGCACAAAAATGGATGACTTTGACTTTATTCAACTCCACATTTTCTTGGAGCCACCATAACATAACCAACACCAAATTATAAACCAAGGGAATCAACTTTGTATTCAAACTATGCATCACCATAAATTGGACACCGTCAATAAAAACAAAAGGTGAAAATCAACAATATCACAAAAGAAAAAAAATTAGTTTGAAATCCAACATAAGCAATTGTTATTCGATTTTGGTTATTTGGAATAACTCTATGTTTAATGTTGTTGTATTTTTCACCACTCATTACATACTCGCATATCACATTTTCTTAGTGTAGCCAACTTTATTTTATTTTATTTAAATTTCCTTTTTTATTGAGTGATAATATAGTTGATGTAATGGGTAGATAAGTCAATAAAAGCTATATAAGTGTTGTAGACTACAATTAATAATACATAAACATTCACATACTAAGTGGAAATGTTTGTCACTAAATTCAATCTTATTTTTTAAAAATTGAAATAAACCTATGGACACATTTACATGAAAGATATGTAATGGATAATGAAAGTATTATACCAGATTTAAGTATATTAGTTTGCATCTCCTTAGATCTAAAACTAGTAGATAAACAACTAGGAAAGAGGAATGATTAGAGAGGATAAAATTCTTCATTTAAACCTCGTATAATTGTTATTGTGTTGTTGTTGGAGGGTTATTCCATATCGGACAGGGGTACTCTACTCCATTAGGACTTTTTGATGAAAAGGACAATATCCTAGAACATTATAAACAAAATCTTTAAGACAATTCTCACTTTGATACATACAAAAACATCTCTTTTGTGGGTTGGAGATCATTAAAGTCACATATATGGAGTAGAGATAAAACACATTCTAATTTAACATTAAGATTGACATTGAGGTGGAGATGAATATCTTTGCCATGCTCTAATATTGATAATATGAACAAGGTCATATTAAGGATTATGAGTGTCATAGGCGATATTAGAGCTAACGCCCTCTACAAAAAATATTCTATAGTAGAAAAAATAATTAACTATAACTAAATATTGGACTACTCAATATGTTATGCCTCTACCATCCAAAAAAACTTGGTAATAAATTTATTTGTAGTTGCTTACCTTTGCTAAATTCCTTAACTAATTCTCTAACATATAGTCTATCATAATCCTCCTTTACTATATCTTTCCCAACTATTTTTCTCAAGTTCCATACATATTCACCTTTATTGATCTCTCCTCCAAAAATAAATTGCAAGACTTCAAAACAATACAAAGTATTAAAAATACAAAAGTATGAATTAAATTTAACAACAAATGCACTTGCCTAGGGGCTAGCTAAATATCATAATCTTAATATAATTATTTAAAATTATTTTTATTTTCAACAAAGAGAATCAAATTGGTATGTAAGGGTGGTCACTAAGCTACTAGCATATATGGTTAATAAATTGATCTACTCTTCATAAAGCCCATGATAAAATAAAATAAATTGACGCCCCCTAAATGTTGGCGCCTTAGGTAATTGCCTAATCTGCCTAGGCCTTAATCCCCCTCGAACATGAGTAGCATGGATGGGTTGAATAGAATTCATTCTTCATCCATAGAAAGTGCAATCCCACTACTTCATCATTATGTAGCAATATGACAATCTACATGTATTTGGTTGAGAAGATATATCTAACACCAATTCATTCTCATCCTCTACAATGACTATTCATCTCCATAAATAAAAGTGTTAGACTTGTTACCCAAAGTCTTTGTTATCAAAGTAAACATCTTATATGAGAGCTTTTGAATTTCCATGCAAAACCCAATTGACTAATCACCTGCAAACAAAAACAGCAAGTTATATTTGTGTTTTCTGAAAGAAAAAAAAAATTAATGTAAATGGACACATGTTAACTGTTGCAATCCTATTATGTAAATAATCCACATGACCTTCAAATTTCAAACTCTTAGAGAGAAAAAAAGAGACATAATCAAAATGTATTTCATTCACAACGAGCAAAAAATGCAATGCTTTAATATTAAAGTCATGTGATTTTTCTCGAGAAAACATTTAAAAATAACATTTTTACACAAATGCCTTTGTGATTCATCATCAACAAGGACACGAAATCCGGATATGTTCACTTTGTGATTATGCCCATTTACTTCTTCCTTACAATTTTTATAACAATAGGTACTTACAAAAGGAATTTATATAAGTAGGTATTTTTAAATTTTTATGAGCGACTCTATGGCCAAACACTATAGATTCTTTTTGCACACATTAGGATTTAGTATCCAAAATCTCTAATACTCTTCCCAAACACTTCCTAAACCATAATTATTTTAACTACTCAAAGACATACCTACTAAATACCAATTAAAGGACCGAACTCCATCAAACACAAATGGTACAAATCCAACAAAAATTGGAAAATATCTAATCCATTTTGATTACCCAATTAATAGTTCCATCGACTTCTATAAAGCAAATTCTTTTTTCAACCAAATTTTGGGTGTAAAAGAAATCAAAACAAATTTATGCCGAAAAAACAAAACTATATA
The DNA here is from genome assembly GCA_018340775.1 of Taxus wallichiana var. yunnanensis. Lineage (NCBI taxonomy): Eukaryota > Viridiplantae > Streptophyta > Pinopsida > Cupressales > Taxaceae > Taxus > Taxus wallichiana. The sequence goes on along the minus strand of CM031243.1, from coordinate 316,574,723 downwards.
TCATGACAAACTAATCAAATGTGGAAAAAAAAGCAAAAAAACAATAAAACTCATTTACGAGCAAATAAAACCTAACATAGAATGCCTTAAAGCCCCAATACCCACGAAAAAATTATCGATAAACAAAATTGTATCGAGTTCATATAACCAAAGTTTCGTTGTTTCTTGGTGAAAAAGTCATATTCTGATAGGGTAAATAAAATAAAATAAAATAAATTTAAAAATCCTCACCTTCGAGTGCATTGAGCAAAGCGTCTTCATACATATATCAATAAACTCATCTTAGGTGGGGTTGTCCTTTATGGACTCTATGACAATAAGTCAATACTAGTGATCACATTTATAAAGCAAAATCCTCTCTTTGGGTGAGCGATTGCTCCACTCGGGAAGAATAATTTCATAAATGACGATGAGAGTGTTGTTGCACATCCTTATTATTGAGGCTGAAAATAGGTTTGAAAACCCCTACCAAGAACCACTCAATGTGAAACTCTATAGGCCAAAATGGAGACAAAAAGGAAGCAACACATTTCATGAAAATAAAGAAGACTAATGAAGATAAACAAATTTTCGATCTGAGGAAAAAATTAATCAAAATATAAAAACAAAAACCCCAACCCGAGTGGGAGCTCAAATTGACCAATCGCTTGGTGAGAACAACCATAAGATTGTCAATATGCGAGCCTTCAAACATAAATGAGAATAGATGTCCTCTTTGTCGATTTCCTAGTTTGCCTGCGAATTTTTGCTGAATTAAAAGATTCAACAACACCAAACTCTGTAAGAAGCGAAGATTCATGGCATGCCATCATAAAATAAAATAAGAGCTAGAGCACTCCTTATATTATTAGGTATTTTCTTCTTCAAAATTTTATGAAGTTTATCATGAACAAACAGATAGATTCCAATAAAGTCTTATCAACTTGGAGAATTACCACAAGTAAAATTGTCAAATTATGATCTTCGGAGAGAGGAGACAAACAATCCATCTCGAGCCCCGTAAAAACATTTCCGGAAAAAACAAGCCACGCCAAATATTTTTTCCATCAAAAATATAGTGAGGAGCAAAAAAATAAAAATAAAATATTCTTACATAAAAACTTTACAAAATAAACCAAATATAAGACATAGGCATATTGTTATTGTTTATGAATTTTTTTTATTAAGAGCCTTTGTTGAAGGCTGGATTTTGCAAGGCGTTTAGACGTTTTTAGTCATTTTAGATGTCAAAATACAACCACTTTTAAAATATGACCGTCATGATTGACAAGTAAATATATAATTTAAACATCAAAATGACATGTATATTCAAAATTTGACCGTCAATTATATATATATATATATATATATATATATATATATATATATAATTTAATAGACACTATATATTTTAAATTTGTGAGATTCGTGAGAAATATAACATAAAGGAAAATGGAAACTTTGGAATGCAAATAAAATAATAATAGAATTATCTTAATATCTTATTAATGAAATATAAATATATGCATATCTCATTGATAAAATAGAAACATCCATTAATTTTGATTTTTAATTAGTTTTGTTTGATTTTTTTCTTTTTTTGATTTCTTGTTTAGTTGTATTTTATTGATTTTGATTTGTAATTGTTTTTTTTTTTTTTATCTATTTGATTTCTTATAAATAAAAATTGGATAATACACTAGATGCATTGGATTTGTCCTTTTGCATTGAGTGAGTTATTTATATCATTTTCTTCAAATTTGTTTTTAAATTGTAATTTGAAATTCTATTTTAATATTCTCATAAACTTTAATGATGTTTATGGATATTCAAATTGATTAGTGTGACATGATTTTTTGGGAAAAAAATGAATATGTGAAAACTATGAAATTGATTAGTACAATCTATTATCCGTAATTATGCCGAAGGCGTTCCCCTATCGGGAAAGGCTCTTCCGGATGTTTCCGCAACTATGCTAAAATTGACAACCTTTTAGACGTTTTTTTTCGTAGGCGTTTAACTTTGATGTTTGTTTGTATGTTTTTTGTTTTTTACGGATAGTTTCTTTTTCGTGGGTATATTTAACAGTGTGATGGGAAAAATAGGGCTATGAGGGCTGTTTCGACATGATACAATAGACAAGAATGCATCTCCATATAAAATTGTTTTTGTAGATCCGAATAAACATGCTGTAAGAGGGCGCAAATTGTTTGCCGTTTTGTGGTTGTGTTGGAGAAGAAAACCAACGAAAATTTCGATTTGTCATGTGATTTCTAACTTTGTCAATTGATTGCATTGACTAAGATTATATTTGCTTTTGAAATATATGATCAATTCATAGATTTAAACTTTTGGCAGGTGAGATCCATGATTTGGCGTTAAAGCGTTGCGAATTTGGGGAAGAAAGTAGCATCCAGTTTGTTTTTCACGGCACACCCCCAGAAAATTTGAGTTCCATATGTAAGAAGGGTATGGATCCTCGTCTAAGAAAACACCAGGGAGATTACTTTGGAGTGACGCGCACACCGAGCTTGATTACTCCTTGGAAGATAATTATGAGTGGCGGACGTTGTTGGTATTCTTGCTTCTCTCTCCGGCCCTACAAAATTCTTGAGGGAAAACCGAGAAAAATCCTATAAACTTATGAAATAAGTTGATCACGAGCTTCCCATTGCCACTGTGGAAGTTGAGGTTGACACAGTGGAAATTGAAGAAAACTAAACATTGTGCATGGAATGTGGTATCTTTGTGGTTTTTTGTGGTAGTGAAATGTGCAATTGAAGAAAATAATAAACCTTCTTTCTCCATACCCTACAAAAAAACTTTCATTTTTCCTTCCCAAAAAAATAGAAGCACAATGTCTACTTGCTTATTATCCCTTAAAATATTCCCTCAAAATCTGCGGATGAGGAAATAACAAGGCATATTTTCCTTGATCAAAGGTTTAGAAAGGGAAAAAGAGAACATAGGAGTGATTGTAACATTGAACTCAGGCCAAACTGCAAGTAGTGACAACAGTTGATAGAAAACACAGATCTTTTGAGTTTTATGCATGAATCTGATACTTTCTCATTCACTTAATCAAGTGGTCCACCATTTCTTTGTTGTATCTAATATTGAAGCTACACAATACATTTTAAGTTTTTTCTATCTTCTCAGGTAGGCCATTAAACATTTTAATGCAATGTACTACTGTATTTTCTTTTATCTCAATCCATTCTCTCCTTGGATATATTCTCATGTAGTTGCAGAGGCATATATTTTTCCTGCCTGCAACCCAAGATTCAAACATCCTATCTGTTTTTGCTCCAAAGAAAATCCTTCAAATTTCCAAGGGTTTGTTGTTAACAATAACTTGCTCCGCCCGCTTTTCTCCAATTTATACAATAACCAAAAATAGTGTGGTTTGCATGTTCTTAATTATTTGCGTTGACAAAAATTGCATGGCATTTACATGTGTATTAGTATTTAGGGGGAGACAAGCATACAATGACATCCACTAACCAATTATATATTAAATTGTTTCCTTGCTCTTACATAAATGTATTTCTTCACATACCATATCCTTGTTAAAAAAGAATCCTATTCCTTTTCATAAATAGACAAACGTAAACATAAAGATTTTATAAACAAGGTCTTTTTAATCTAATTTGAATATTACACATATTTCTTGGCTTTGGTTATGAAGAGATGAAGAGAATCTTTTCCATAAAATTCACTCGAGGTATGTTCCCGGTTCTTATTGTTGTACCTTTAATGGTAGCAGAATTTTATGGCCATCGTTGGAAATATTCTTGATAAAAGTCCTAATTGTTAACCTCTTAGCTATATATAATTAGAAATTATCTTTGTAAGAATGACTTCAACCATGGAAAAGGTTTGGGACATGTATGCATTTAATTCACACATTTTTCCTAACTTTCCATTCGTGTCTTTGTATTATCTAACAAATGGAGAACCACCCATTCCTGAGCTTTGACACCAATGCTCGTAGATAGTAGGCACCATTACGACTATCGATGGCTTTAGATGATGACACCTTCTCCATAAATATTAGCTATAGATAGTTGCTTTCCAATCATCTCCGTTTACTACAAGGGTACATTATGGAGGAGGCCCATGACCAACCAATACCGTGTTTTATAATTCGCCTGTCACGTGCGGACAATAATCATAACTTTCTATCATCAATGTTTGTTTGCACATTTCTTTCTTTCTTGCATTTACTCAAACTTACAATTGACAGGAGGAAAACCAAGTAGCAACCATTGTGGTTGGGTTTTGAACGAGTAACCTTTACATTTACCACAGTTTCTATTTCAACTCTTTAACCCTTCTTGTAATCGCATGAATGATGCAAGTGAGATGAAGACAATAATGTAAAGCTCATATAAAAAATTTCTTGCTCTTATTCCCTGTCATTTTTTATTCTTTGCATAAAACTATTCTTCATGTCCATCGCATTTTCTCTAGATTATTCCCATTCTCTTCACTCGCATTTCAAGTCCTTTCCTTTAAACCATCTTCATGAATACTTACTCCTCTCTAACATTACCGCACATTACTCCTCTGCCCTCTGCACTAATTTTGGCTTCTATTCCACTCTCTCTTCCTCTCGTATAATTGACAAATCAAATAACTTAAGTATCACAACTATGCTCCTCTATTTACTTCCCTTCTCGACATTTCTTTCTTCTACCACATCCCTTTCGGCGTTCACATTGCACACCTCACGTGCGATTGCTAGTTAAATAAAAGTCACATAACTATGAGAGAATATTACAAAGAACACCAACATCCATATAAAATCTAATTTAATTTATATTTTGTAATAGTTATTATAAAAACAAATTTGACATGCATATTAAATTTTAAACGTCAAATGACAACCATATAATTTTCTAGACCGCCAAACAATTTTACAGTGACATGTAACATTGAACGTCAAAATCCAGCACTGATTGAAGGCTATATAAGTGCCTTCGGCAGCATAAAAAAAACGTTCTCATGTACTTCACAGTTATAATACATACATTTTTGTATGCTACAAAAATTAAGAGGACGAATTAATTTATCAAGCTCGAGGTTGTGCGTGCGAATCTGGTTGGTACGTGTAAGGATTCTGCGAATGCTATGATCAGTATAGCTCGTTCTAGTGCTTTGTTCTTTTTGGGTTAAATTCTTGGAAATTGGAGTCAACTGGATTGTACATATAATATGATCATCTGTTTTACAGAAAACCCATCTGAGAAATCTATCTGCACTGTGTAGTCAAATGTAGAGCCTTTTATCTGCATTTTGTCCTAATTCAATGCAATTGGGCATTTTGTTTTTTTAATTTAATACTCGTCCAATGCAGTTGGGATTAATTTTCATTATTTACTGTCATGCCCACATGGATAGGGGCTGGCTTTTGTTAAATTTTACAGAAGCGATTCAATTGGGGTTTTATTTTCAATAGAACTGGGTGATTATCTCAGTTATTTGGATTATTCCTTAGGTCAATTTATTCAGTTCATTCTAAGCCATGCTTTGAATATAGGCACTTATTTAAGTATAAGGTATTACTTGAGCATAGGGTTTCACCAGATCGTGCATCATCAGCCCTGTATATTGTGTGTTAACATGGGGGAGACTTAGGGTTTATATGTTACAACACAGTTGTTAGGAGTCTATGTTCAAAGCACTTATTAGAGGGGCTGCATTGGCTGTGAGAATGATAGGCCTAACACCTCAGGGATTACTGTTACAGCAAATTTCTGGAAATCATTCTATATAGCAAATGGTAAAAGCCTGATAGATTCACCTTTGTGTGCCTTAGGAAGGCCGGGACAAGTAGATTGGATCAAATCTTCATCGCAAATTAAAAAGGACTTGTGGAGCTATGTTGCAAGAAACCTTCTGTGTTCCTTGCTGGTTTACTTTGTGTTTCCTTTTTGTTGATTCATCTGTTTTGTGGAAAAAAGCCCAAATACAAACCAGGTGTAAGGTTGTTGGGGATGCACCATGGGCGAGTACAACTATGATTGCTAATTAAGGTTTTGGGGATGTTTTAGAGGCCATATTTAGGAATTTTCTGTCTCAGGAGCTAAGGTGGTGGCTAGGGATAGCAACTGAACTACTAAATTTCTACTTTATTTTTTTTTTTGTAGAGAAACAGCTACAACATAAATTTGAGGAAGATATTTATTTTTATTTTATTTATTTTTAGATAGATAAATGCTTTTGACCGGAGCTATGAACCAGAGTACATTTAGCCAAGATATAGCATTTAAGCTCAACAATTAGCGAACCAGAACCACCACACTTGAACACACTTCTAGCATAGGCAATCTTGAACCAAAATCCACCTCTGTTAAATCCGCCTGCCAGTCGTGCCACCTCGGACATTACCACCCCGAACGAGGATCATGCCTAAGTGGGATTTGAACCTGGGTGGAGCTGGATACAACCATTTGTCTTAACCACTCCACTTAGACCCCATCGGCTAAACTTTGGATGGTAAACATTTTTATCATACTAGAGCTATGAACTGGAGTGGTGGAGGAGCACTTTCTCTAAGTGGGACATGGGGGTGGGCTTGGGTCCTTAATGTCCGCCGAGCGATTTGCATTCGAAGTGCCCCGCTATGTTCCGTTTGGTCCATATGGAGAAGTTCGACCCTACCTCAAGGTGTCCCCATGGCCACTTATTGAAAGCATCCAATGAATTCAATGGGAATGGAACTTGGGTTGATGAGTACAAACTACTTCTAACTTGGGTTGATGAGTTCATGAGGAAGATATTTATTAGGAAACGTGCTAGCTCCTTGTTTTTACGTAATATGGTAAGACTATATGGTTGCTTGTAGAGCTCACGTGCTTTTATAAAATTAATATATTTGTACAGTTTTGGACCTTTGATGCCAACAATAAATGTTGAAATTGACTCTTGAATCCTTGATTAACGTAAACTGATATAGTGCTCACTGTTTCCATTAATTATTTAATACAATTCTAAGTTTTATGTTCATAAATACGAAATCAACAAGGGCAAAATTGTGAAACTCTAAATTTTTTAAATTTTATGATTAAAATGTCAGGAGAAATATTAATTTTTTTTTTTTTCCCTATATATATATATATATATATATATATATATCGCCAATGCCCACACACACACCGTTTTAAGTGTTTCTTGTGTGATACCTGATACATTTTGATCCCTATGCCATGTTCTTCTCCCTTTGATTCCATTGTGTGTTTCATGTTTCCAATAACTTTGGTAACATAGATGTTGAGAAGCAAGCATGGCGTCGTTGAGTCTCAACGTGAGAGACTATTGTATGCTATGTTGTTTTGGTCATTAGCTTAGCACTTCAATTGAAGTCAAACGGGTCACAATTGGAGGACAAAAATAATTACTTACGAAGCTTATGGCTAGATAAAAACCCAAACCATCGAGCATAAAATTTTATGCAGATAGTATAGCAACAAGATGTAGCGTCCTTAGAGAGAACCAAAAGCCTTTTAGCTAAAGTAAGCCAGGCTTTCAGAAAGCTTTTAGTAAAAACTAGAGGAAGCAATAAACACAAAAGGTGTGGATAAGAAAGATGGAATAAATTCAGCTAACATTAATGTACTTTATGGCTGTCTCAAATTCCAAATCTTTTCTGAATGGACTCTCTTGGAGAGAGTTCCAAATTTGCTATCTAAACATTTGGTTGTTAATTAACAGGTAATGTACAATTGAGAGCATGAAGTAACAAGCATTGAAAGTAACATACAAGAAACAAGAACACTTAGGAACATTCAAAAGAGGCCTGAGAAAGAGTGGAACTTCTACAAATGGTAGGTACTAGGATATCTTTGGAAGCCATATTAAACTGGGTAAGTCCACACTTGCACAATGAGTATGCCTGGATGCAAATATCTGAATATGAACAGTCTCTGTAGAGGATCAGTTAATGTTAAGATATAAACTTTGTCCTAAGTCAAACTATCGATAGATTACTCATAGTTTCCCCTTCCAAAACATTTATTGAAGTTGAACTCTTTTAAGTTTTGATACACGGAAAAAGGTGGATTCATTTCTTTCATGACGAAGAAAAGAATATCCTACTTAACCTGCCCAAATAGGATGAAGGTTAGAATCAGAGACTCTTGCTGCCAGTAGATAAAATGAAACAGATCCTTTCCCATATTTTTTACATTTTACTGTGCAAGCTTATTACGTAGGAGTTCCTTGACCAAGAAATCTAGCTGGGTATTTGCCACAAAAATTCTGAAAATAACAGTCTATTTGCTCTTGTCTATGCACATTTTTTCAGTAACACCTTGTTCATATCCCACACAACAATGATTGTAAACTTCTTTTCTGGAAGCGTTGAGAAACAAATGTGTCATTCCAGCTCGAATGGAACTGTCGAATAAAAAGCACATATAACCAAGAACACTGCATATCTTTAGTTCATTCATTACTCAATTTTTGAAAATATTCCAAAGCTTATATATATATAGACACACACACACACACACACATTGACACGACTGTTCTCTTTTAACACAAGAAGAGACATTAGTGTGATTTGACTACATTGTAAACCTTGTATTCAATTTATTTTCTATGTTCTTTTCAAATTCAAATTAAATGGATGTTTACTCCAACAGCCCCTGTTAATGATCATTTTATATTCCTTCACACAGAATGGCTGGCTGATTAAAATTTATTGTTGCTCAAATCCTTCCTGAATAATGCTTGCATCTTAATGTGTTTTTAACCTAGCATGATAGATTGATTTCTTACCAAGATCAATCGTGTATCGATTATTTCAAAGCAATGGAGTTGCTTGAACTTGATATTGCTTCAAATACTCTCTTTAACCATATTGCCTCACAAGTTGCACCAACTACTGTTTTCAATTTTAGTTTAGTGGAAGAGATGAGATGGTAAGTTGCTTTTTGCAAACTATAGGATATTGAAATTGATCGGAGACTGAATGTAGAATGTGATATATATTTGCTATTATCAATACAACCTTATTTGTGGGGTGTAGGTGGATTGACAATGTCCAGGTACAAAATTTAAATGGTACATGAGGTAAATGGAAAGATACCCCCTTGTGGGATCTGAGAGGGGGTCCCATACGCCAAATTGGAGTTTGGCTTTGTCGCGACCTTAAAAATAACCTGTACCATTTAGATTTAGCTTTATAAGATCAATGTTCACCATCAGCAATTGTATCTCCAAGGTTGTAGGTGGATCGACAGGTCTCAGTTTCCTTTCCAGCTTTGTCACCATATTGAAATTTGAAGGGGTAAAAAAATGAAATATACTATGGGTAAAGTGAAAAAGTGTCCTTATCCATGCAAGAGGGGGTGGGTTGCATGCAGGCTTGGACCTAAATATTTGTTTATGTACACAAAGATATTTCAAGGATCAATACTAATCATATATTCATAATCATTTGGGATATGCATACAATTTGTTTGCACATATTAAAATTATCATTATGTTTTGTTTCACCTTGCTATACATTTATTTACTTGGTAGGCTATGCTTAGCATTTCAACTTGTGCATTTCAATATTTGCAATTCTAAATTTTTATAGTATATCTACTTTAGTTCTTTGAGGTCACAAAGTCAAGCTATCTTTTCCCTTATTAGATGAAGGTATTGATGGTGTTTGTTTGATTCTATATTTTCATATTCATTCTTCTTTGAAAGCCGAAGCTGCTTGGATTCCAAGTCTTATTCTATTTCCTCTAAATTCACCATGGAAGTAACTAATCCGCAGGGTGTCCAACCTCCAATGTTTTCCTTCTGCTTATTGCTGGATAATCTCTAACAGATCATGATCAACTGGTGGACGTTGATCTACACTGAGGAAGCCTGCTGCTTAAAATCAGGATTTTCTGGTAGTTGTCTTTGAGGCCTGTTATCTTTTACAGAATCCTTACTTCTGTATCCTGGAAAGGTTTATACTGAAAAGAGTTGGTCAGGTGACCTTCTTGATTGGTTTTAATAGAACTCGATGCCTTTTGTAGTTGCTTTTCCAGCAAATGTTCGCCATTCTTCATTACTATCAATGAACATGAAGAGGAGTTTTCTGCTGGGAAAAATCCAAAGGATGGCCAAGATAAACCCTAAACTCCAACAAATTCATTGATCCAACACCTTCTTAAAAAGATAGGTGAAAGGTTAAATGGATGCATCAAAACCCCATTCAATAGAATTGAAGAAAACTGTTGTAGCTTAGGACTTGTGCGTAACACAATGAATGCAAAAGAGATAGTTGTGCTTCATCATTCCCCTTTGGGCATTTGGCCACAAGCTAACTTTATATTGACTCAGATTGAAGTTGTAATATAGTTCAATATTTCTCTAAAATTGCACTCTCCAAGCTTGTTTACAAGGACAAAAGCAAAAGAACAAAATAACCTATATAGTGTGAGTGCGGGATGAGAAAATGGATTACCTTAGGGGGAAATAGATTAACTTGATCATTTATATAGGGAATGCGTAATGATTGTTATTTGAAAGGCAAGAGAATAGGGGTGAGAGATATTGGATATTTGTTTTGTTTGGTTTGAGGTATAATTCATTCCAAACATGCATTGTATTTGGCTACAAATGCTCGTAAAAGTTTCTTCTTTCTTAATAAGGGTAGGGCAAACCCTCTTGTTGGGTATGCAAAGGTGACGGAAACTGTGTTTTATTGGGCACACTTAGGAGCAAGATTGTGGTGATTTCCCTTGCTGCTGGCCCTGTGTTAGTGAGATCCCGGTCGGCAGGTCACATGCAGGCCAGATGTGACCGTTGCAGTAGGGGTTAGACGGACAGGTGAGTGGAGGGAGATCTCCTAATGGTCAAGTTAAGAACTCGGAGGAATGTAATAAGCCAGCTCAAGCGTTATCCCAGTGTCGCCTGCTCAAAATCAATAAGGCTAAATATTATTAGAATAAAGAAGGGAATGAAACGCCATGAGTACACACACAAGCCAATCCTCCAAATGGCCGTAGATGACCTAAAAGAGACCTAAGATCAACCAACAACGAGGGGCCAGGTCTGAGTCTCTCGACCTTATTACATCACTAGATCACATTTAAAGTGTTTATCGCATAAAAGAACACAACCTAGAAGTTATCCACAAACTTGACATTAAACACTTTTGCTAGAAATGGACTTGATCTTTTCTTTGATACCCCCATATTACTGATTATAAAAACCTTGCAAAGAAACCCATGGTGGTCCCCCAATCTAATACTTGCAGCCTTCAAAGCTTCCCACTTTCATTTTTCTTGAGCCCTATCCATCATACAAGGGTCATCTTCTTCAAAGATTGGATTAAGGTTAGGAGTTTTGTTACTCAGATTTTTGGCTACAAGCAAACAAGCATCTTTGACATCCCTTTCCATCGTGTTTACTTTCTTTGAGAATTCATCGGCCTCGGTGTGAATAATTGGATTCTTGTCTTTCCAGAGGATCCATATCACCTTTGGTTCACTTCCTTATCAGAGTGAACTGTTTTATACCAACCAAAGGTAGCTTCCTCCTTGAAAGCAATCTTCTTTTTCTTTGCAATAAAGTCATTACGAGGGGCGTTGGTGTTTAGGTCTGCTGTCCAAAATAGCACCCATTCTATTTTGACAACTTCATTTAAGTTGAGGACTTAAACATTTTTTGTTCGAAAAGTCGTTCAACAAAGGAACAAAGGAACTTATTGTTCTATAGAAGGCAGGAACATAGTGTTCCGCAGGTCGCAAAACCGACGCAACAAAGGAACAAGGGCTCGGGACTTAGGCGGCTCCGAAAAATCATAAGTTTGCTTTGAACAAAGAAGATAGTTCCTATTTGTGAGATCTCCCACTCTTGTTTCAAGTTGATGAAGAGGACACAAGAAACCAAGAAACTCATAACTATGGGAGGTTTTAAGGCTACCTCTTGATGGGGATAATGATGAAGATGACGACACGGTAGCAAAGGTCCTCTCCGCGAGGAGCTCGATAACTTTGCGGCATAACAAAAAGAGAAGCTAAACACAAAAACAATTAGTAGATAAGATGGTGGGTTGCCTGACAAAGTCAGTCCCAAGTGATAACTTCCTAGGATGGATGTCAACCCACTTTGATAAGATGATCGATAAATGATAATAGATAAAAGGATGTAGATAACAATCTAAAATAGAGATAAGATACGCTAGGGATGCTAAAATAAATATATGATAATGCAAATGCTTGATAAAGGAAATCAAACCTGATCGGATCGACGACGATGACCGCTAAGGAACCCGCTCACGAGATGCTTGAGTTTGATCTTGGGATGGTGAGGAACATAGAGGATGCAAACGGAGGAGGGAAGATCGATGGGGATCTTGATAGGGTCGATGACGATTGGGTCGGTTTGACGACACGATCCGGGATCAAGAGGGCAAAATTGGGGCTGTCATATAGATGGGTGGTAGAAGCAAAGTGCTCATAATGATGGGGGAGCTATGAGGCTGAGGCAATGATGGTGCGAGATAGAAAGTAGTGCTAACATAGATTGGGTTGGCGGCGACTAGTCAGGGTTGGCGGCGATCAAGGTGGGTTGGCGATTTGATGAGCTGAAAGGATGGGAAAAGGGGATCGAAAATGATCAGAGAAGGATGACGAGACAGTGAGCTCCAAGTTGACTTGTAAAATCTGCAAAAAAGAGACGATGAAGCGAAAGGACTCTAAGCAAACTCAAGGTCTTCAAGCTTCCATGGATGGCATGCAAGGCTCTTGAGAAGACACCAAGTTGCAGATTGTGGCTCATGAGATTAGAAAATCATAGCAAGTTTGTAAGATAGCTAAACACCCAAAATTTTTAGCTATTTGAGAGGAGGCATGGAGGTGTATTAATAGGGTCGATGGCGACTGCCTGGTCACCGGTGGCTCGGCGTGAACCGTCCTCTTGGATGAAGGAGATGGTGAAAATCTTGAAAGTGGAGGGCTTAAATGGGTCAAAAGTTGTTGGTTAGCTATTTTGGGAGAGATAGTGGTGCATGGGGGAAATAAATGGTAGTGGGAGGATAAGGGGGATTAAATGGGTGTAAGTGGAATCCTAGGGTTCATAAATGGGTGGAATCCTAGGAAAGTGGATGGGTTTTTAGGGTGGTTAAAATATAATTAGGGGTAAATAATAATAATATTAGGATGAGGATTAGGGGAAAATAAATGGGTTGATTAATGGGAATTAGATGGGATTAGGGATGGATTAAGGGGCTTTAATAATGCTAGGATTAAGATGGGATTAAGATATGATAATAGGAATTAAGAGGAGTAATGAGGGTTTGAGAAGGAAATAGAAATTTGAAATAGGAAGGGAAATATGAATGTGCAAGGTGATAACGAAGGGGAGTGAATGCGGGATGGGGGACAAGGGTACCAAAAATTGGTGTCTGTAGTTCCGTGGAAGATAGTTGGAGGTGTAGCGTTCTGCTAGTTCATAAAAAATAGCACATCGCGGATTTGCAAGGTCATGTTACAAAGGAAAGGGACTGCAAAGTTATACTCCGTAGACAAAGCAATGAGGCCACTCGACATCGCGACATGTGACAAGTTAAGTTATCCACTGAAGCGAAGAAATGAAGATCATGGTGTTCCGTGGGTTGCAAAACCCGCACAACAAAGGAACACCAGCTGCGGAACTAGATCTGCAAAACAAAGGAGCAAGCAAATTCAAATTTTCATGGACAAGGCAAAGTTTAAAGTTGCATGGTTATAGAAGACTCCGTAGAAAGAAGCATACGCCATGGAAGGAGAAACAACAAGTCTGCGAGTAGTAAAACGCAAAGCGGAGTCGAGAGGTTATTCGCGGATTAAGGCGGAAATCAATGACAACTTCATAGATCATTCAAAGATACGAAAAGACGACGAAACATCGAATTTTCCGAAGCATGACAAAGTCGCGCCTAATTCAAGCCAATCGCTCAACCACCTCAACAACCAGTGGTTTAATGATGTATGGGCCTTTGTCCTCTTGTACGGTGATCGATGGCGTGTGTTTAGAGCAATGGTGCCTATACCTAAATTGTGAAATCAATTACGCCTATGCCTAGACTGCAAAATCAATGGCGCCATGCACGCCTACGAGGCATTGAATGACGATCGGTCCTTGGTGGTTGGCTCTCTCCATTATTGGCATCTCTTCTCTCTTCTTTTCCTTTCTTTATATAATGCAACTTGTTTTCATTGTAAAAGATCCTTTTTCGTTTTGTAAAAATACCATGTGGTGTCCCCAAATTTCACCACCGAAATCTAGGATTGCCCATTTAAAAAAATCGTTCTTTTAAAATAACGGGTCTTTTTGTGTTTTATTGCGAGAAAATGTCGTATTATGTTAGGATATTCTCAGTGAATCATATGAGCCAATTTTGACAAATACCCGGATGCCCAAACTCATTTTATCCCTTCGCCAAGTTTTGTCTGCGGGAAATTTTTATTTAATTATTTATTGAATAAATAATGCCCGTTTGAAGTAAATTGTGCTCGGTTGAATCTGTTGAAGTTTTACTTGCGGTATTCACTTATCTCAATAGGGTTTTCACTAGGAATGAATTGAGGGCATTATCTGCTACTTCTGGCAACGTTTTTCGCTTTTATTTATTTCTTTTGCATTTTTCTCTGGTTTTCTCATCATTTCTCTGTGAAATTCCCTAGGTCAATTCCTTCGCCAGTATAATCTATTTAATTGCTTGAAGCATCTGGAAACCACCTACCGACCACAACACCAGAAGGAATCAACCTCAAAATTCAAGCTTTTGACCAAAAAGATGAAGTCATGCACAAAAAGCCTCTCCAGGCAAGTCGCATTTTCTGGAATTAATGAGTGTAAGCTGCAATGAGATTTTTAGTAGTGGCGGGCGGCAAAAATTTCTTACCTGCTGCAGTACTTTTTCCCATGAAGTCAAAAGTCACTTAAGCTGCGATAAGAAAATTAGAGGCGACAGCAGTGCATGAATTTCTTACTTGCCTTGTAGGGTACTTTTTCCCATGAAGTCAAAGTCACTTAAGCTGCGATGGGAAAATTAGAGGCGGCGAGCGGCGAAAATTTCTTATCGCCTTGCAGGTGAAAATTCCCATTATAAAATAAAAAAAAATCACTTAAAAGCACCGATGGGAATTTTTTTGCTGCGTGGCGACTAACTTTTCCCACCAAAGAGATTATTCACCCATCTGAAGTCACACTTTATCAAAGGAGGTCGGTTTTAATGCAAGCCACACTTTTTGGAAGGAAGACTTTAAGTTGCAGTGGAAATTTTGGCGATGGCGGAAGACGGGAATTTCTTCCCTACCTTGCGGGCGACAATTCCCATTATAAAATAAAGAAAAATCACTTAAAGCAACGGCGGGGAACTTCTTACACGCTTTGCGGTAAAAATTCCCATTATGAAAGTCAAATCACTTAAGTGGAAGAGGGGATTTTGGAGTTGCGGTGTAGGGTGGAAATTCCCATCAGTGACTTCTTATTTTTAGCAATTCTTTTTGCTAAAAATGCGACCCACCTTGGGTGAATAACAATGCATTTAATTAATATTTATTAATGGTTTATTCACCCAATTTTGGCGCCATAACTAGAAGGAAAGTCAATGCGAGTGGAAGAGCTAAGGAGAAGTCAAGGATGCATGTTAAAAATAAATAAAATAGATTTATTTAAAAACAACCAGCAGCATGCATAATTGGGTGCTCAATTTGGGTGAATAAACATGATTGTTTATTGATTAAATTGCCAGAAATAGGAAGGGCAATTATTAAAAATAGAATGCTGAGGGTTATATAAGCATGGGCTGCCATAATAAAGAAGCAATTAAT
Organism: Taxus wallichiana var. yunnanensis; assembly: GCA_018340775.1. Taxonomy (NCBI): domain Eukaryota; kingdom Viridiplantae; phylum Streptophyta; class Pinopsida; order Cupressales; family Taxaceae; genus Taxus; species Taxus wallichiana. Next base: position 316,558,929 of record CM031243.1, on the reverse strand, counting down.
TCTTTTTGCAAAGGATTGCAGCCCGGACAGGTTTTGGCGCCAAAGGAAGGAGGTTTTTGCATTAAAGAGTGTTTTTCATTGCCAGGGAGCTTCAAGGTTTGGCGCCTAGGGTTGGAATGGCTTGATTCTTGCTATGATAATTATTTGCATGTTGGTATAAGTGCTCTGGTGAATTAAATAATATTTTTGCTTGCTTTGCATGCAAGCAAAACCTCAAATTTTAGGGCAGCAGGCTTCATATGCAGATTTTTGGTGACAAAAATCAAGTATTCATGCTCTGGACTTCATCTTTGTCTGAATTAATTGTAGGTATTCATCACAGGTGCTCATATTAGTGAAAAGAAGTTCAAATCAATGTTAGATATATTGAATATATCTTTCGAATTTGAAGAAGTTGCCAGATCTGCACAAATGGATCCAATTGCAAGGGATTCCGATAGAATTAAAGAAAAAGAGCTCAAACAAAGATTGTTCCAGCCATGTTGAAGCATGATGAAAGAGAAAGATCAACAAAATCACGCATAGCTTCCAAATTTGCTTTGAAGTCAATGATACAGACATAGGCCTTGAACATATCACCAATTTAATTGACAGATCTAAATCTCATAATTGCAAAGGCTTCCGGCAAAAATTCATCCTCTTGTTTCTAACGCAGCCCGTGTAGAAGTCAGTGCATAGAGAATTCCTTTCAGAAACTCGTGCATGTGCTCCCAATCTTCCAGTTGAAGCCTTCATTGAATTTACTTGTGTTTGCATTCACCTAGAGTGCTTTCCCTTTAAAATTGCTCATATGCAATTTTAAATAAAAGATGATGAGTTTTGTCTAAATTATTTATGACAAACATTGCACTGGTGCATGTACTGAAGAAGAATTACAAAAGCTTCAAGGATAGAAGGGAAGACAGGTCAAAGGCAATACCCACAAGTAAATCACATTCATGCATAGCTTCCAGATTCGGTTTGGTGAATCAATCAAAGGCAAAAGAGAGTCAACCGTGTGCGAGAATATGGAAGAAGAACAAGACTGAGAGGGTTGCTGACTTTCTTCTTATTTCTTTTCCTCTTTCTTTTATTTTCTCCGACAAAGTAATCGAGCAATAAATTAAATTATAAAACTTAAGTTATTGGTTTAAAAGCTATTACTTGAAGAAGTCAATTACTTGGAAATAGGTGGCAAACATGCAAAATATAAGGTTTTATTTTTTAGTTATAAATCATGCATGTCATGCAAAGAGGAATTCAAGAGGAAGATTGCCAGCTATTTCCCTTTTCATAGCTTCTGCATACAGGAATTCATTTAAAGCTTCCTATTTGTAATTGCTCTTTATACACTATAAATAGAGGAAGAACCTACAGGGTAGATGCTCGGAATTTGTAATCAACATTCTTGTGTTCGAATTTGAGCTAAAACACTTGATAGCTTTTCTGCAAGCAAAGGAATAGAGAGGAGATTTACGGAGAATTTCGTGTCAACGGTGTATTCTTCTCGTATTTATTTCTAGATCTATTCATTGACTTTGTGTTATTCTAGATCTAGATCTGAAAGTTTCCTTTGCTTTGAATTCTATGTTTAATGATCTATTTGCTTTAATCTATGTGCATGCGATCAACTCTGTAAACTATTGATTGGGTTGCACATCCTCTCTCCTTTCTCCTGTTTCCTATTATTTTCCTCTTCTGTAGATTTTTCTTTTCTTTTACAGCTACTTACTTGCTGCAAAACTGTCTAGCTATGGTTCATGAGCTACATAGTTAAAGTAATACCAACAAATAGATATTAGGAAATACAACTGACAAAATCTTACACGGGAGCCTCACCGGTAAATGAGGGAGATTTATCTCATGACTGCCTAGGTTTTCAACTGTGCAGAAAATCTAGCCAACACCATGCTAAAATGTTGATTGAACTTTAAGTTGTAGACCTCTGTTTTGAGCTTTTGTAACGCATCCAATGCCTTCTGAATGACTATAATAGTTTGTGCATCCTTATAAGCAATAATATATGTTGAATGTGGCTCGTATCTACCCTTTTACTTACAGTATTGTCTTCTTGCATCTCCGTTCCTCCCATTTTATGTTGTGTATGGACTATATCTGCATGACTTCCATTTTACATTGTCATATATGTAGGGTATAAAGCTGATGGAATTGTAAAGGCATGTCTTGTGGTCTATATCTGCTCTCTTAGCCTTGCATGAGCCTTCCTTGCTTCCCTAAACTTTAAGGAAAGAGATCCCCTTTCTTTGGTGCTATCACCATTCTTTTAGCTTAGTTTCCCTTTCACACACTCCTCCCTTTTCCCCTTGCAGGTTCAGGTAGCATAACCTAACTTAGGAGTAGTTTAGCATTAGTAAGATAGGTAGAGGAAGCCGAACTTGTTCGGGGTTGATTTCATACGGTCAGTCCCACATAGAAATCATCCCATGTTTCAGAAGGTGCTCTTGAATCTCTGGTTTCAACAAGGGTGCAATCTCAAGTTTAAACAGGTTTTGGCACGCCCGATGGGACAATTTAAGTCACTTGTAACTCCCTTTTGGTTTTCTTTCCCTCAGTTGATGTGTGTCTTAGCGGATACTAGCCTTTGGAGGCATCTTTCTACACATCCGGTGACTCCCAAGGTCTTATCTCTGGTTTCAAGGAGTCCAGGTGCCCGTTTTATGAGAAGGATACAAACAAGACATAGCGTAGCAAGAGAGGAGAATTTTTGAGTATCTCTGACTTTTACCAAGAAGGAGAGAAAGATCGGTTCAAAGATCTCTTTCCCCTCTGGCAGAAGTCTTTCCATTCCTCCCCCTAGTAGACCCTTCTCTTTCTCTTCCAAAATTTTAAGACCCATTCCCTTCATGGCCCTTCAAAGAAATCAACCCTTTGTTACTTTCAATGGTGGCAACCCCTTGGCTTTGAATGCCCAACATGATATCCCAGTAATTGCCCTAAAAAGCATCCCATCCTTTACAAGAGAACATTCAACAACCCCTATTGAGTACATCTTGGATGTTGCTAATATTTGTTTGATCCACCTTGTCACTAAAAACGATGTAGCACTCAGGCTCCTAGCCTCGTCTTTTAAAGGAAAAACACTACAATGGTATAGAAGTCTGCAACCAACTTCTATTCATACATGGGATGAGCTTGGGGAGAAACTTTGCAAGCATTTTAAGGACAAGAGTGATCATCTATCTCTCATAGAGCAACTTACCACTATTAAAAGAGCCCCTCATGAAATCATGATGGATTTCAATTTCAGATTTCAAAAGACTTGGGATAGAATCCCACGGTTGGTAAGACCTACTCCTGGATATACTTTCTTGTGTTATCTAAGATCACTCAATACTAAATAGTGATATTTTAGTAATGATTCAATCTATGGGTGGTAGAACACTTCCAGATGCTTATGAGGTGGCCATTAGGGAAAAGAATAGTCTCATACAAGCTGGAAAGATTGCAGCAAGGACTCCTATGCCTATATTTCTAGAAATAAAACCATCTATGCCACTTCAGATACCTGCAATAGTACTTATTCCAGTGTCAAGCGCATCTAATGACCTGCAAGAGGTAAAGAGCCTTTTACAAACCTTTGGCAATGAATTAGTGACTTTCAAAAGGAAACAAGCACAAAATTATCGGCCTTATCAAGCCCCTTATTGACCTTCTTATCAGCCTAATAAGCTTCCATATCAAACAAACTTCCAAGGCCAAGGCCAAATAACTCATACAAAGCCTTACCAATCATACAATCCTAATGCTGCTGGCACTTCTAAAGAAATAGTTCCCGTTCAAAACAATCTAGTACAAGACTATGAGTGGTGCTTTCCTTGCAACCAAGCCCACAATCAAACTACTTTTCCAAATGGCATCCTAAATCAAGCTCTGATGGTGCAAAATTCCTCAATTTCCCAAAGTGCATCAGTTGAGGTACCACCACCGCAAGAGGTTACTCAAGAGCCAACAAAAGAACATGCTACACTCATTAATTGGCAAACAAAAGAGTTTTGTGGAGTGAATCAGTTGTAAGGATACAATCAGACTTCTTCTTCGAGGAATGAATGGCAGCTAACACTAGGTCCAAAAAAAGGGCCATCGAGGTAGAACAACCAATTGATAAGAGTTCTACTCCAGCTTTAGATGTGTAAGAGACTCGAGAGAAATTAGGCCCCAAAAGCTCAAGAACACCTAGAAGTCACCTCCAACTAGCTCAAGCACAAGAAGGTATTGTTGTAGGTAAAGTGCAGCGGAAGGTTAGTACCATAGTTCAAAAAATTGTTATCGCATTAATTGGCGAGGCCAAATTTTGACTTAGAAATCGGGAATCGGCAATTTATCGACATTAATCGACAATTTTATCACTACTTTTAAAAACATTTAAATTCATAAAATAAACTTAAATTAAATGTAAAAACATTGTTAAATGATGCGAGAAGTGACTCTATAGAATGCCATAAGCCCATATGCATATTTTCGATTAAGTTTTGACCAAAAAGAGTAAAGTTTGTAAACTACAATGCTCATAGAGTCATGTCACATGTGACTTTTGAAGTATCACTATCAAATATCAATAATATTCCATTTCATCAAGCACGCCTAAAATAAGTCTGTTGCACTTGCGGCTGCCTCGTGGAAGTGGAAGGTAAATATTCCTCCTCTGCAACACCAACATTGTCATCTACAAACATATCATCTGGATCATCACCAACTTCTAATGTCCTTGATGGTATTGCTTCTTCAGTCTCCCTCTCAAAGCAGCTATCTCCTCTGTAGTAAACATAGGCTCCGCATCATCAGGCTCAACAATCCAGTCATCATATGGATCAATGTAAGCCAAGTCGATTGCATCATAATTTTGTGCCCCCTTTACTTGTCTCACACAAAGACGAAGATTGTATCGCACAAAGACAAGGTCATTGAGGCGTTGTGTTGTCAACCTGTTGCTTCTTTGTGTGAACAACTTCAAACATGCTCCAATTACGTTCGCATCTAGAAGCACTGTATCGTTAACACAAAATGCGGATGGCTAGCTTTTGAAAATTTGGTGTTTTTGCACCATAATCTTCCCTCCACAAATCAAATAAAACATTTATAATTTTGTAAGTTAACTAGGCTTGAATAAATAAAAGAATTCTAGACTTCTAGTATCTAGTTCTACGTGTAACGAGACTAAATACAAATGACTCAATTTGTTTTTACTTGGTGAGAAGTGTTTCTTCTTTTCACACATAGAGTTGAAGAAAAGAGCCTCCCCTCTGCAGTCTTGTAAATCTGCAACTCGTCAACAATTGCATCTCTAATATCTTCGTCAGATACCATCCTCTCTATGCATGTATTAAGGCCATCCATAACCTCCTCATCAGCCTTAAATGATGGGGAATAGAAAAACTTTGGGTTTAGGTAGTATGCCGCTACATGTATATGTCGATGGAGTGTCTTGTTCCATCTCCGATCAATTATGTGCCAAATGGGTTCATATTTTCGCTGATTGTGCCCATAATATTTAGCTATGGCCTCCTTGGCCACATCCATAGCCTCATACAAATAACCCATTGGGTTTTTCTCCCCATCCACCATCCGTAGAACTCGAACCAAAGGCTCTAACACCTAAAACAAAATAACATATAAATTTAAAATCAAAATTAATAAAAAATTATATAACAAACAAATGATAAATAAACAAATATTCAAGTTTAGGTTACCTTCATGATTTCTTCCATTTGCTTTGCAAACATATCATCAAAAACGGTCTTCACGACCCTTTTCCCTTCGGTCTTCTTAGCATAGGGAGTCTCCAACCATCTCGTAATCACAAACATCTGCTTAAGGGATGTTAATGAGGTTCTGATGCTTTGCAATGTAATGAAGTTTGTGGCAAATCGTGTGACCCTTGATCGCACAAGCTCCTTTCCATTGGTGTGCTCTCTCATCAAGTTTAGCACCCAAGTGTGATTGTAGATGAACTTTGTAATATTTCTTGCGTCTTCAACCACATTTTTCACCCATGAGAGTTTTCCTATGTCCTCCAATAAGAGATCCAAACAATGGGCTGCACAAGGGGTCCAAAAAAGTGTAGGGTGTCTCTCCTCAAGTATTCCTTCAACCTGCTACATATGCCACCGCATTGTCTGTCACAACTTGGACGACATTCTCCACACCCACCTCCTTCACCACCTCATCTAACATATCACACAAAGTGCTTGCAGTTTTCACTTGGTGGGAGGCATCAATTGATTTCAAGAAGACCAACTGCCCACTTGATGCCACTAGGAAGTTAATCAATGTGTGGTTTTCCCATCTATCCACCCATCAAACAAAATGGTGCATCCTTTTTTTTGCCATACCTTTTTTGCTCTTCTACAAGAGTTTTGGTATGTATGACGGAATCCTCCAACAATGGGCCACTCAAATCATGGGAGTAGGAGCCTTGAACCCCTTCTTGCGCAACATCGCATAACGGTGACCATATTCCCCAATATGAACTTTTTGCCACATTGAAAGGAATGTTGTCGTAGTACCAAAAGTTTTTCGTAACTATTCTTGCTTCATTGTGCATTTCTTTATTCCAAGCAATACCTTCAAGTGAAGGTTGTGAATAGGACTACTTCGAGGAACAAAAAAATTGTTGAACTACTATCAGTGGATGAACCCATTCCCAATGTTTGACCTCATGGAGTTGGGGCAATAGAAGATGCCCCAATGTCAAAATCTTCCCTCGCTGCCCTCTTATTTGCTAGGGTTGCAAGTGCATAAGCTTTCCTCTTCTTTTCTTCTTTTTTCTTTGCATTAGTTGTAAGGTAAACAGACAACTCTCGTTGAGCTTCAGCGATACTTGATTACTGCCTTGCACAATTTTAATTTTCTGATTCGTGAAAAGTGGAACTTAAGGCGATAGACACCTCCACTCATCTTCATTCCACAATAATTGCATATAACACAATTGCCCTCTGTTGGTTTGTTGGACCACGATCGCTTTTGTTAGACCAAAACCCATAGGTGTTAGTCTCCGATACAATTGCCAGAGTTAGGATCTACAAGAGGCGGTTAGTCCATGTCACGAAACTCACGGGGAGCGCTGGACACACATGCCAACAATCTCCCCCTCAACGTTACCCGAGTGAGTTTCGAACTCGAGACTGTCGCTCTGATACCATTTGTTGGACCACGATTGCCGTTAGACCAAAACCCATAGGTGTTAGTCTCCGCTATAATCGCTAGAGTTAGGATCTACAAGAGGCAGTTAATCCATGTCACGAAACTCACGGGGAGTGCTAGACACACATGCCAATAGTTCACAATGCTTCCAAGAGGGGTCATTTGATTTAGGCTTACTACGAGTAGCTGAACCTGAACCGAATCCCGGTGCCATTCTACAAAACAAAACAAAAACAATTGTCTTAGATTTACAAGCCTTAGAGAAATAAAATTGTATGATGAAATTAAGAATAATATTGCTTTATTGCATGAAGAAAAAATTACAACAAAGCTATATTGAAAACGTATGATTCTAAATAAGATAGGGTGTTCGTGTTGTAATTTATGCATCATCCTGAAATTTCTCTCAATTTTTTGACATTATTATGATAACTTAATACTGTATTATATTATGATAATTATTAATTATCATAATGTATTATAATTTTTTGACATTATCCTAAAATTTCTCTCAATTTTTATACAATATTCTGTATGATAACTTAATATTGTATTATATTATGATAACTTGATAGATAATATTTTTAAAATCGTTATACAGTATACTATTATAAATTTATAGTGTATATCTTAACCCTGTGATTAACTATAAATTTATAACGATAATGTATCTTGTATACCAAAGTTAAAAAAATCGTTATCGGCGATTAATCGGCGGAGCCAAATTTTGAATTGGAAATCGGGGAATCGGCAATTTATCTAGCAACTTTACCGCTACTTTTAAAAACATTTAAATTCATAAAACATACTTAAATTAAATGTAAAAACAATGTTAAATGATGTGAGAAGTGACTTTATAGAATGCCTTAGGCCCATATGCATATTTTCAATTAAGTTTTGACCAAAAAGAGAGTACAAAGTTTGCAAACAAAATGCTCATAGAGTCATGTCACATGTGACTTTTGAAGTATCATTATCAAATATCAATAATATTCAGTTTCATTAAGCACACCTAAAATAAGTCTGTTGCACTTGCTGCTGCCTTGTGGAAGTGGAAGGTAAATATTCCTCCTCTGCGACACCAACATTTTCATCTACAAACATATCATCTGGATCATCACCAACTTCTAATGACCTCGCCGTATATTGCTTCTTGATCTCCCTCTCAAAAGATCTTTATCTCCTTTGTAGTTAACATAGGCTCCGCATCATCAAGCTCAGCAATCCAGTCATCATATGGATCAATGTTAGCCAAGTCGATTGCATCATAACTCTGTGCCCCCTCCACTTGTCTCACACGAAGACGAAGATTGTATCACACAAAGACAAGGTCATTGAGGCGTTGTGTTGTCAACTTGTTGTGCTTCTTTGTGTGAACAACTTCAAACATGCTCCAATTACGTTCGCATCTAGAAACACTGCATGGCTGACAAAAATGTGGATGACTAGCTTTTGAAGATTTGGTGTTTTTGCACCATAATCTTCCCACCACAAATCTGCAAATAAAACATTTATAATTTTGTAAGTTAACTAAGCTTGAATAAATAAAAGAATTCTAGACTTCTAGTTTCTAGTTCTACGTGTAATGAGACTAAATACAAATGATTCAATTTGTTTTTACCTGGCTAAGAAGTGTTTCTTCTTTTCACACATAGAGCCGAAGAAAAGAGCCTCCCCTCTGTAGTCTTGTAAATTTGCAGCTCGTCAAGAATTGCATCTCTAATATTTTCGTCAGATACCATCCTCTCTATGCATGTATTAAGGCCATCCATAACCTCCTCATCAGCCTTAAATGATGGGGAATAGAAAAACTTTGGGTTTAGGTAGTATGTCATTGCATGTATATGTTGATGGAGTGTCTTGTTCCATCTCCGATCAATTATGCGCCAAATGGGTTCATATTTTCACTGATTGTGCCCATAATATTTAGCTATGGCCTCCTTGGCCACATCCATAGCCTCATACAAATAACCCATTGGGTTTTTCTCCCCATCCACCATCCGTAGAACTCGAACCAAAGGCTCTGACACCTAAAACAAAATAACATATAAATTTAAAATCAAAATTAATAAAAAATTATATAACAAATGATAAATAAACAAATATTCAAGTTTAGATTACCTTCATGATTTCTTCCATTTGCTTTGCAAACATATCATCAAAAACGGTCTTCACGACCCTTTCCCCTTCGGTCTTCCTAGCATAGGGAGACTCCAACCATCGCGTGCTCACAAACATCTGCTTAAGGGATGTTAATGAGGTTGCAATGCTCTGCAATGTAATGAAGTTTGTGGCAAATCGTGTGACCCCGATCGCACAAGCTCCTTTCCATTGGTGTGCTCTCTTATCAAGTTTAACACCCAAGTGTGATTGTAGATGAATTTTGTAATATTTCTTGCATCTTCAACCACATTTTTCACCCATGAGAGTTTTCCTATGTCCTCCAATAAGAGATCCAAACAATGGGCTGCATAAGGGGTCCAAAAAAGTGTAGGGTGTTTCTCCTCAAGAAGTATTCCTGCTGCTACATATGCCACCGCATTGTCGGTCACAACTTGGACGACATTCTCCACACTCACCTCCTTCACCACATCATCTAACATATCACACAAAGTGTTTTCAATTTTCACTTGGCGTGAGATATCAATTGATTTCAAGAAGACCAATTGCCCACTTGATGCCACTAGGAAGTTAATCAATGTGTGGTTTTTCCCATCCATCCACCCATCAAACAAAATGGTGCATCCTTTTTTTGCCATACCTTTTTTTGCTCTTCTACAAGAGTTTTGGTATGTATGACATGAATCCTCCAACAATGGGCCACTCAAATCATGGGGAGTAGGAGCCTTGAACCCCTTCTTAAACAATCAATGCAGTGACCAAATTCTCCCAATATGGACTTTTTGCCACATTGAAAGGAATGTTGTTGTAGTACCAAAAGTTTGTCGCAACTATTCTTGCTTCATTGTGCATTTCTTTATTCCAAGCAGTACCTTCGAGTGAAGGTTGTGAACCAAGACTACTTCGAGGAACAAAAAACATCGTTGAACTACTATCAGTGGATGAGCCCCATCCCAGTGTCTGACCTCGTGGAGTTGGGGCAATAGAAGATGCCCCAATGTCAAAATCTTCCCTCGCTGCCCTCCTATTTGCTAGGGCTGCAAGTGCATCAACTTTCCTCTTCTTTTCTTTTTTTTTCTCTGCATAAGTTGCAAGGTAAGTAGACAACTCGTTGAGCCTCAGGCGGTGCTTGATTGCACACTATCACTTCATTCCTTGGTATTCGTGCAATGTGGAACTTAAGGCGATAAACACCTCCACTCATCTTCATGCCACAATAATTGCATATAACACAATTGCCTCTGCTTGTTCACAATGCTTCCAAGAGGGGTCATTTGATTTAGGCTTACTACGAGCAATGAACGTGAACCGGATCCCGATGCCATTCTACAAAACAAAACAAAAACAATTGTCTTAGATTTACAAGCCTTAGAGAAATTAAATTGTATGACGAAATTAAGAATAATATTGCTATTGCATGAAGAAAAAATTACGAAAAAACTATATTGAAGACGTTAGTATATTATGATAACTTCATAGATAATATTTTTAAAATCGTTATACAATATTGAATATACTATTATAATTGTATAGTGTATATTGTACAATTAAGAACTTAAGTGTTAACTATAAGTATAAATTTATAATAATGTACATTGTACAGAATATACAAAACGTATAAAATAAAATAAAATACAATATGACTGTTATTTTATATAAATATATACATTGGATAAAGATATTGTATAAGTTGTATAACAGTTAACTATTAACAAAGACTGTAATATATTAAATATATATAAAAGAATCAAAACGAATTAATATATTAAAATTTTAAATAAATACTATTAGTATTAACTATTAATAGGTTACAGGCAATAAGTATTTTCATTGTTAAATATTTATTTGTAAAGTCGTGTATTCACTGTAATACTATATTGTAAATTTGTAATATAAATTATAATATTTAGTATTTACACTTACAGTATTGAAAAGTCAGTGTATTCACTGTATTGAAAAAAAAAAAAAAAAAATACAGTATTCTTTACCTGCTCCTGCTAGGGCCACGAATCTGGCCATGAATTGTTGGAAAACTGGCCATGAACTCTGCACTTGCGTGCCCTCCTACCCACGTTGAATGCTCTCCTACCCATGTCGAATGCCCTCCTACCCACGAATGGAGTAAATGTGAGTCGCAGGAGCAAAACCAAGTCGGGCAAGAGAAAACAGTGAAAACACAAATTAATTGCCTTTTTCGCATTTAAACCTAAGCCACGATTTCACCCGCGATTTTCCACGAGTTTAGCTACGATTTTCCACGATTTTCGAGGGTATTTTATCGCCAATAATCGCCAATTTATCGGCATAACAAAAATCGCGATTTTTCAAAAGATTAATCGTTTTCATGCTTGCAAACGATTTATCGCCGATAAATCGCGATTTTTGAAACAGAGTTGTATACTATTATAATAAATGTATAAATTTATTACTGTTATAAATTATATAAAAAATATCATTGTGTTAACAATGGATATATTACTATTACGAATTATATTTATTATTACTTGTTATATATCATCATTATATGTTATAAATTATGATTTGTTTATAACAAGTAATATATAATAATATATCATTGTTAAATGTATAAATTTATTACTATTATAAATTATACAAAAATTAATTAATCTATAAATTTTATACTTCAGATATCTTGTATAACTTCCAATTAATATACTGGATACGAATTTATACTTGTATAATGTATACAAATTTATACTCGTATATTGATAAAGGTATAGTGTGTACCAGGGCCACGAACTCGTTGGAAACCACCAACGAAATACCATGAAACCACCATGAAATGCCTCGAAACCACTACGAAATGCCACGAAACCACCACGAAATGCTTGAAACCAGGTCACAGGAGAAAATACGACTTGTGCAGGAGAAAAAAGGCACGAAATGGTTTGATTTGGTTGTTTTTGCATTTAAACCTAAGCCATATGATTTTCCACAATTTTCCTACTGCGAGTTTCCACGATTTTTTAGGTTTTTTATTGCGGAAATCGCTGATTTATCGGTACTTCTAAAATCGTGATTTTTAGAAAGATAAATTGTTTTACTTGCCCTAAACGATAAACCAATCGTTGATTTATCGGTACTTCAAAATCGTGATTTTTAGAAAGATAAATTGTTTTACTTGCCCTAAACGATAAACCACGATAATCGGGCGATTAATTGCGATTTTTAATACGAGGTTAGTACTTCCCCATTTAATATTCTTGAGCATATGAAGAAAACCAATGTGAAAATTTCAATGTGGGAGTCTTTATGTATCCCAGGAAAAAATATCTTTTACAAACTGCCTTGTCTAACCTTAGCCTTTCAAATGAGTCATCTAAAGAGCAATCAAAGGTTGTGCTTACCAATACACCTCAGCCAAAAAAAGATCAGTCAAGTAAAAGTGCAAAACCTCCTCCCTTCTATGTGTCATTGATCATTGGCAACCATTTAGTCCACAACTGCATGATAGATTCAGGAGCCACTAGTTCAGTCATGCCTAAACAAATAGTTGACAAGCTTGGCCTAGAGTATGAACCTCTTTCTAAAGGAGTTGTGCAGCTGGATGGGACAACCTTAAAGATAGTTGGCGTCATCAAGGGATTGAGTCTCACCTTACATGCATGCCCCAATTTCTCAATTCCTCAAGACAACTTCATAATTGACCTCCCTCCATTATTTTGCTTTGTGTCTTTCTAGAGACTTTACAACCAAGATTAGAGGATATCTATCATCTGATTGGTCACACATGCTTTTCAGGACTAGGTATGGCACTAAGGTCACCATAAGGTTTAAACCTATTGCCAATTACCATATCGAACCTTATGTGCCAAGTGTCATCAATCTCAAGTGTATGATCTTTGATCAAAAGGACCATCTTGTTGCCCAGAGCCAAGTATTCTTGAAGGTATACTTGATTTATTGCTTGATGAATGGGGAATTGAAAGTCATGAATTTGATCCTTATAAGAATATTGAAGAGGCTAGTCTTGGTACTTATTGCTTGCATGAAGAAGACTCTTTCATTCCTAACCTTGTGAAGACAAATGAGCAAGATGATGGTGTTTGGCAAATGTACTTTGATGGATCCAGAGTAGGCATGGTGCAGGAGGAGGTGTTATGCTTATGTCTCCCACGAATGAGAAATACTATTTTGCCTTTAGATTCTCGTTCAGCTGCACAAACAACTAAGCTGAATATGAGGCCCTCATACATGGTCTCCAATGGGCTAGAAAGAGAGGAATTAAGCATCTACAAGTCATTGGTGACAGTGAATTAGTGGTAAATTAGGTAAGAGGGCATCATGTGACCAAAAACAACTTGTTGAAGTCCCACAAACACAGAGTGTGGGACCTCATTGAAGAGTTTGAAGCCTTCAATGTTGAATCCATTCCAAGAGAAGAGAACACACATGCTGATAGACTAGCTGCCATTGGTGCACAATTTGACATTCCCAATGATATCAGGAAAGAGAAATTACAACATATTAGAGCAGTTGTGAGACTTGCTGTCCTGGATAACAACACCAATTGGCAGTGTTTGAGAATGATCGACAAAGCATCAATCTCATACAAGAGGAAGCTGAATTCTCATCTAAAAATCAGGATAAATTGCAACAACGGTATGAAGAACAAATTATTCGGCTGAAGTCAAACAAGCAGCCTAAGGGCCTAGTTACTTTGGAGTCTTATCTTCAGTTCGGATGACCAGCTTAGAAGAGAGAAGATAAACATGGTGGTGAGAGGTGATGTAAGAAAACATCCATTGGTTAATCTTTGTCAAGAGTTTGAAGATGTTTTTGCATGGGGATATGATGATCTTAAAAGTTTTAATCCAGAATTAGCACAACACACTATAGAGTTAGATCCAAATGCCAAGCATGTTAGGTAGAAGCAAAGGCCTATAAACCCAAAGATTGAGCCTCTTATGAAGAAGGAGCTAAATAAGCTAATAGAAGCCCATGTAATATTTTTGATCAAACACTCATCTTGGGTCAGCAAAACTTGGTTCGTGTGAGGAAAAAGAATGGAGAGATAAGGTTATGTGTTGACTTTAGAGATCTAAATAAAGCTTCATTGAAGGACCACTACCCATTACCCGTAATGTCCCCTTTTCCAACTTGAGAAGCATGATTTGGACTTCTTGCCATTCCCTTTTCCATGGCAATGAAGTGGAAAGAGTTGGGAAAAGGAATTGAGCTTCCTTTGCATTTATTTTCTAATTTTAATGTTTTTTTAGCATGTGTTTGCCTTTAGCAGGTCGGCTGGGTTTTAAGGCATTTAAGGAGGCATAATAAAAGAATATAATGACTTATAGGGGTCGGCCTTGCTTTTCCAAGCTTTGGCGCCAAGAGGAGGTTATAAAAGGAGACTTGGGAGCTCATTTGCACTCATACATCTTTGGCGCATTTACTCTACTTGAACCTTTGGGCTGGTGGCTCATTGTTCTTCCACTCTTGGACGAAATCCCAAGTGTGTGGCATCTCCTAGAAGGACGAAAACCCTTCTAGTGGTTTATAGGGGCGAAAACCCTCCTATCTTGTGTGATCTTGAAGGAACACTGCAGATTTGTGAAGAAGAAGCTATAATCTGATTTTTATACATATTATTGAGCCCCTCTTTTGTAGGTGTTGGTTTTCAAATTTGCACTTTGGGTGAAACCACGGTCGAGGGAACAAACAAGTCCCTCCTCTTTGATGGGAGAGGTTCCCTTATTGAAAACCAGAAAAGGAATATTTACAAATATATAGTTTTCATCAATTGGTGGGCTTCTGATACATTGAGGCAATACTTTCAGGGAGAATAGATTGCAGAGAAATCCCCTAATTGCATTGAATATATGAAACATAGAGAAAAACCATTCACGTTTTACCAGGTGCAATCACACAAACACAAAGTTCTTTGAGATTGAATTCATAAGAACACAAAGTTTCCTAGCATGTTATTAATTGAACGATTCACAAATCAGAACAGAGGGAGAAGGAGAAACAGAGGAAAGCATGAAAAGCTCTTGCATTGATTTTTCGATCCAAAATTACAGTCTCGACATTTCAGAAATCCAACCCCGACAATGGCTTCCGAACCCATCAAATAGCTCGTGAAAAGTGGTTATAACTTCCTCCAGGCGAGCAAAACGGTTTGCAAACAGATTTCATCCTTCGTGCCCTTCAAAATCATCCAATTGTGAAGAAAAACCATGGCGGAAAACCAATTGGCGCGAATACACAAACATTTCATTTTATTTGCCAGTTTCAATATGAACCATTGATTTGTTGTTAAAACGTTCAAATCGGACTGTCCACGTGGAAGGAGAATATTGGAGCGGGTGTGGGGAAGCCCCTTTCATTTTTGTGAATTTTTGTGTTTTGGCACTTTGGAACAAATTTCCTCGCAGCCCCGCCTTGACTTTTTGACTTGGACACGTGGCGGGCTATGATTGGAAATAGGATCGCCGTTCAATTCTGAGCATTTTGACCTTTTCTCAAAAAGTCACAAAATCTCATTTACCTTCGCGATCATGACTCAGACTTGATTTGGACACATGGCGCAACTGTCGGAAACGGGTGCACGGCTCTCGTTGTAACATTTTGACCTTTTCTGCGAAATGGCACAAAATCTCATTTACCTCCGCCGACCCATTGCTCCGCATCGGCTCTTTGGACACGTGGCGCCTTTGAATGGTTGCGGTCCTTAGGGGCTTTTTGTTTCAATTCTCCACGCGGGCTCCGGGCCAAATCTCGCCAACTTAGCTTTTGCAAGAAAAATCAAAGTGCACAAATACCTTTGCATCTCCGCCAGTCCGCCAAAGGGAAAATTTTCCAACTTAGGCCTGCCGAGCCATAACTTAAAAAGTACAAGGAGTTAGGAGGACTTCTTTACCTTTTTGGAAAGGGGAAGAAATTTCCCATCTGATGCAATGATTTTCATGAGTCTAAAAGTCCTTGGAAAGTTCCAAATTCAAAAATACCTCTTTTCAAGTATACTTTAAGGGCACCAACTCAAAATTTTGCAATTTTAGACTTAGAAATTAAAGGGAAATTTGAGGGTGACAACGGTAGGGGCGACTTACATTGGTGTGTGTTTGGTGCCATCTAGGGCACAAATATGATCTTTTATTTCATATTCAGATTCCTTACAATTTATAAATCCGAATCTCCATTTTGGTGATTTTTGGAGAAGTTTATCTATTTTTCCTAGCCCTCGGATTTGGCTAGTCTGTTGCTGATTTAAATAATTAATTCCAGCTGTGTAATCTAATATTCCGTCCATCTTTTGATGTATTTGTGATTTATAAATATTGCCGTGGCTAGAATAATTGTTTTGTGGCATTATTCATTGATTTGCATAGTGAAAGGTGGACTTGAATTCCATAAACAGTTCGCTGCCCTTGAAGATTGCTAATTTCAGATTATTTTCAGTTTGCTGATTTAAAAATCAGACTTGCTAATATTGGGGTTTGAGCTAATTTCCTACTTTTTCAGTTTTGTCCGTAAAGGGATATTACATTATCCTCCATGGAACAAATCTTGCAAATAGTGGCATGTTCGAACGCTTCTCTCTTCTTGATGGCTATTCCAGTTACAATCATATCCTAGTTCAAGGGGAGGATCAATTTAAGACAACCTTCACTACAAAATGGGGAGCTATGCATATAGGAAAATGCCTTTTGATTTGTCTAATGCAAGAGCGACTTTTCGAGAACCATGGATATGGCATTTCAGGGGCTAATTAATAACATTGTACTTGTTTATCTTGATGACACTACGGTATTTTCCAAGCATGCTAATGATCATTTTTCTCATCTCAAATAAGTTTTTGACAGGTGTAGGAAATTTGGAGTTTCACTTAATCCCAAGAAATGTATATTTTCAGTTCATAAAGGCAAACTTTTAGGCCATATTGTCTCTAAAAAGGGCTTGCTATTGATCCTGAAAGAGTGAGTGCTATTCTAGCATTGTCTCTTCCCAGTCACAAAAGAGCATTACAAAGTTTCTTGAGAAGAATCAACTTTGTTAGGAGATTTATTCCTGATTTTGCCAACCTTGTGAAGCCACTAACCTCTATGTTAAAGAAGAATATGGTTTTTAGCTGGACTAAAGAGGGAAAGAACGGTTTTAAAGCAATTAAGAAAGCTATATCACAAGCTCCTACCCTCATAAATCCTGATTTTACCAAAGACTTCACCTTATACGCCTTTGGAGGCATTGATACTATTTCAGCTATGTTAGTACAACAAAATAAAGAAGGTATGGAACAACCAATAACATTCTTTAGTCAAAGCTTAGAAGGTTATGAGGTAAGATACTCCTTTGTAGAGAAACAAGTCCTTTCTGTTATAAGGAGTCTCAAGAAGTTTAGGCACTTGATTTCTAACAATAAAGTCCATTTAATGGTTTCACATCCAAGTGTAAAAGAATTCCTCTTGAGTAAGGACTTAAATGAGAAGAGGGTAGGTTGGATAATGAAAGTAATGGAATATGATGTGGATATCAAGGTCACAAAGTTGATTAGAGGCAGAGGTTTATGTGAGCAGCTAACTTCAGATCTGCATGATGATAAGAATGTTGTCCTAGTGCTGCAAGATGACCGAAAATCAGCTGCAACTTTAATGCCTTTCAGTTGGACTCATGACATGGTCCATTTCCTTCAAACATGTGAGTGCCCTCAAGGTTTGGACAAAGCTAAAAGGAGGTATTTTAGGCTACAATCTATTCCTTATGTTCTTGTGGATGACATATTGTTTAGAAAAGATATCAATGGTGTTCTCTTGAGATGTGTTAACACAAATCAGATTGAGAGGATTTTGCAATTCCATGATGGATTAGCAGGTGGACATTATGCCCCAAGAACAACAACACTTAAAATCATGAAAGGAGGCTACTATTGGCCAAGTATCTCCAAAGATTTCCATGCATGGGTTGAAAAGTGTTAGAAATGTGCCTTCTTTGTGGGCAAAGAGAAATTAGCAGCCCTTCCTCTCCACCCCATTTCAATTGAGCAGCCATTTATGCAGTGGGGTCTAGATTTTATAGGGGTAATCAATCCACATTCAAGCCTGGGACACAAATGAATATTAACAACAACGAATTATTTCACTAGGTGGACATAAGCAATTGCCTTGAAAGAGGCAAATGAAGCTGATATCCTTGATTAATATGAGGGAATCGTAACCAGATTTGGAGTCCCTTCCACAGTCATATCAGATAACGCCTTGGCTTTCCTCGACATTAGAATAACTGAGTGGGCTATAAAAAATGAGATTCATTTGAGTACATCCTCAAATTACTATCCCCGAGGTAATGGGCTTGTTGAATCAACAAACAAGAATCTTCTAAGGATCATTAGGAGAACTTTGGAGGAGAATCAAAGAACGTGGCACACAAAGTTAAAATCAGCCTTATGGGCTGATAGGATCACTCCTAAAAGGTCTATTGGCAACTCACCTTACAAGCTTGTTTATGGTAAAGAGGCAAGATTGCCAATATCCCTTGAGTTACCAACTTTAGAACTCATAAACCAACTCGAGATGTTTGAAGAAGAGGCCATGGAGGCTAGATATGCAGAGTTGATAGAGTTAGAGGAACTAAGAAACCAAGCCATGCACACAATGGAGCTTCATCAAGCCCAAATGAAAAAGTGTTTTGACAAGAAAGCGTGTGGCAATGGGATAAGGATAGAGCCAAACCAAGTAAGCACACCAAATTTGATACAATATGGAGTGGTCCTTATGTTATTTCCAGCTGCAAATCACATAATACTTTTTAGTTGTCAAGGTCGAATGGAGAGGAGCTCCATATCCCAATAAATGAGATAAACATTGTTATTAAGGTGATTGTCATCTTGTACATGTAAAAATAGTGTTAGATTTCCACTTTCCTCCAAGTGTTGTTATGCACATGTTCGATTGGTTGTATTAGTTTCTTTTCGTAAGTGCTTGTGTACACTCTGCATGTTTCCATTTGGATCATGTATGTTTTCTCTTTTATACATAGTTTTTGTGAGCCTCTTTGCTTGTTCACAGATCTAGATCATTCATTCCATGGTGGCAATCAAACTTCAAAGAGTAGTTCCGTGCCAATGCCAAGTTCAAGTGCTTCATGTGGATTCAAGGTAAGCTTTGAAAGTTTGGGATTAGTTCAAGATGTATGCTTGACTCCATGCCTAATGGATATTACAGGGTATTGGTTAGTTCATCTATCAGGCAAATGTCCCCTGAAGGTTGCCAAACTCTTGTCCAAAATAACACCCATGCTATTTTGACAACTTCATTTAAGTCGAGGACTTAAGCACTTTTTGTTCAAAAAGCTGCGCAACAAAGGAACTTAGTGTTCCTTGGAAGGTAGGAACATAGTGTTCCCTAGGTCACAAAACCTGCACAACAAAGGAACAAGGGCTCATGACTTAGGTGGCTCCGAAAAATCAGAAGTCCACGGAACAAAGAAAATAGTGTTCCGCGTAAGAATCACTTGGAGGCGTAGTGTTTTGCGGTTCAAGAAAGATAGTGCATTGCGGATTTGCAAGGTTTGCGTTCTGAAATAAAGAAAGGGCCAACGAAGTTATACTCCATGGGATAAAGCAATGGGGCTCCGACATCGTGTCACGTGAAAAGTTAAGTTATTTGCGGAGCGAAGAAATGAAGAAACATGGTGTTCCACAGGTTGCAAAACTCTCGCAACAAAGGAACACCACCGTGTAACTAGATGTCGCGAAACAAAGGTGCAAGCAAATTCAAATTTTCGTGAGACAAGGCAAAGTTTAAAGCTGCGGGATACAAAAGACTCCACGAGAAGAAAGCATACTCCATGAAAGGAGAAACAACAAGTTCGTGGGTGGTAGAAACACAAAGTAGAGTCAGAGGTTGTTCGCGGGTTATCGAAAAAATCAACGACAACTCCACAGATCATTCGAATATACGGAAAGAAGGCGGAACATCATAATTTTGCGAAACACGACTAAGCCTAATTCAAGTCAAACGCACAACCACCTCAACAACTAGGGTTTAATGATGTATGGGCTACATCCTCCTGTATTGGTGATTTGATGGCGTGCGTCTAGAGCGATGGCACCTATGCTTGGACTGCGAAATCAATGGCGCCCATGTCTGCCTATAGGCATTGAATGGTGATCGGTCCTTGGTGGTTGGCTCTCTCCATTATTGGCGTCTCTTCTCTCCTTCTCTCTTCTTTTCCTTTCTCTATATAATGCAACTAGTTTTCATTGTAAACGATCCTCTTTTCTTTTTGTAAAGTTACCATGCTAAAATGTTGACTGAACTTTAAGTTGCAGACCTCTGTTTTGAGCATTTGTAATGCATCCAATGCCTTCTGAGTGACTGTAATAGACTGTGCATCCTTATAAACAATAATATATGTTGAATGTGGCTTGTATCTGCCCTTTTACTTACATTATTGTCTTCTTCGCCTCTTTGTTCTTTCCATTTTATGTTGTGTATGGACTATATTTGCATGGCTTCCATTTCATTGTGTCATATATGTAGGGTTTCAAGTTGATGGAGTTGTAAAGCTATAGTGTGGTCTAGATCTGCTCTCTCAGCCTTGTGTGAGCCTTCCTTGCTTCCCTAAACTTAAAGAAAGAGAGATCCCCTTTCTTTGGTGCTATCACCACTCTTTTAGCTTAGTTTCCCTTTCATGCACTTAGTCTAGTATTAGTAAGATAGGTAGAGGAAGCCGACCTTCTCTGGAGGTTGATCTCATACAATCAAGTCCCACATTGAGAGATCATCCCATGTTTCATTGAGGTGCTGAATCTCTGGATTCAACAAAGGTTGCAATCTCAAGTGACAACAAGGTCTAGAGGAGAGACGTTGCCAAGTCCTATACCTGATTTAGGTTCGAAGAGGCTGGGCTCTTGTATTCCAGATCCTCAAGCACAATGTTTCTCATGGCCTGAATTCTCCATCACGAATTCCTCTCTTTTCCATTTACAGCTGCACTAAACCCTCCCCAAGACTTTCATACCCCCATCCAGATTATGCTTCAACTTAGAGGACATAATAGCAGGCTTCATTCTCTCATCT
Organism: Taxus wallichiana var. yunnanensis; assembly: GCA_018340775.1. Lineage (NCBI taxonomy): Eukaryota > Viridiplantae > Streptophyta > Pinopsida > Cupressales > Taxaceae > Taxus > Taxus wallichiana. The sequence goes on along the minus strand of CM031243.1, from coordinate 316,537,630 downwards.
ATGCTTGGAAAAGTTCCATTTACATATCATGTGATTGGCTATATTTTTAAAGAGAAAATTCTGAGCAGAAAAGTTAGCTTTTTTTGTAATTCAGTTGTTTTAGGAGATATTGATGGATATAATTCCAAAGGTAGTAATTTTATACAAAGTATTGTCTAGTATCATCTTTTCTTTCATATACAAATATCGAGTACCTATTAAAGCACATAAAGCACTCTACGAACACAGAAATTCAAATAACTGTCTTGGAACCAATCGCTTATTGTCCCCCACTACGGGCTTGGTTATATATGTTGGGAATACATACTGCCTTATATATCTCAGATTCTCAAGCAAAAATAAGACTAAATGATGGTTTTTGTGAGGTTTGGCTGCATTGTTTGAGCACCATTACTGGGATTTCATGTATTTTTCTTCAAAGATTGGATTAAGAATTCAGGACTGTTTATCAGAAAATGGAGGAACCTAGTTATGTGTCTGGTTCTTATAGTAAATATTGGTCATAAATGTAATCAGTTTTATAACTTTTCATGATAATGATGTATGGCAGAATCTGTTCAGAATTTTCTGTCAATATGTTTTTGATATTGAAAATTGTTTACCTGTAAGCTGTTTCTATAAATTTGACTAAATCTTGAAACGTTTTGCACAGGTTAAGTAAGAAAGGAGAAATTTGATGGGACCTCGTCAGTGTCAAGTATGCAACAATGCACTGCCCAAGTACAAGTGTCCAATTTGTCTCCTTCCATAGTAAGTCCATTCTCAGATGTCGACAATAATTTTTGATGCCGTGCAAATTATATATGGGCTGTCTACAGTGTTCTATTTGTTCTTCAATTTTATGCCCATTTTATTAGACCACTCTGTCAACATTTAATTCATCCAGAGGTTTTTCTATTGTAATTAAGAAATTCAGGAAATGGGCTAAAATAAGAGTTGATTTGCTAGTGGATTTCTGTTGTGGGGGAAACATATGAAGACTCAAAGCCAGACACTTAATCCTCCTCTTGCCAAATAACACTTCAAAGAGTACGCTGGCCTGATCTTTTTCTTTTATTTTAGGTGCTTTATGTGCTTTTATAGTTTTAGTACTTTCCTGCTTTTCCCTCTTCAAAGTCTCTCATATTGAATTTTCTCTTCTCCTGCACTATTAGTTTCAGTATCCTTGGGCCACCTATGCGCTCCTCCTTGGGTCCTGGTTCTTTTGTTTTTGTGCTTGTCTTCCACCCATCACTTCCTCCTCTTTTTGTTAACTTCATTGTTTATTCCATGTGCGTGAACTTGTTGATATTGGATTTCTAGGTAGAGTGCTATTGTCTTTAGGATGTAGGAATTTTAGTTTATACTAGAAATCTGTAAGGCACGTTGTTAGGTTGAAGCCACTTAATGGCCCTGCGTTAATCATGTCTAATGATCGTTTCGCTTTTTCAGACAAGTACCTAGCCAATTTTTACATATTTCCCTCCATGAACTTCTTGATGCAAGGCATTATTTAGATAAATGCACTGGTGCATCTTTTGCTCTATCCACTGGTTCTTGTTATTTATGGGTGGGCCCATCAGCTGCATCTTCTTCACGAGGTGACGAGGCCATCGGGAAACCTTCTCTTCAGATGGTTGTTGGCGATCTTCCTGCACATCTTCATGAGAGATTTTAACTTGACATCAAATATTCTTAAGATTTGATCTTTTTCTTGGTTTAAATCATAAATTTCATCAATGATGTGATTGTTGTCTCTTAAGTTTTAACGACCTAAATTCTTTCTCGAACCCCTTTCTCAGATCATCAAATTTTGTTGAAGTAATTGGAGAGGAGTTTGTTTTACCAGTCCTTTGCACTGTCTGTTGGATAGGAACATCTTCACTGAAGTCCGGTGGTCAATACAAAGCTAAGGCCGGCATATTTGTCTCTTTCTGTGTTTGCTATGGGCTAGATGAATTACTACTGCAATTTTTCTAGAATTGTTCATCTGCCAGGATCTTTCGTGCATTGCTGAAGGGAGTATTTTATTACTCATTCATCGCCCCTCTTCCCTTGTGAGGTCCTATTTTAGGGTACACCTAGATAATCAGAGATAGTCACAATGATTTATGACAGGGATTGTCTGTCTACCATAAATTTCCTTTGGAAGTCCAGATGTAGGGTGACATTTTGTGGGAATAATTTCCTGCCCCACGTTGGAGAATTTTTATAATTTTAGAGGGAATCTGGCTCTGCATGTCAAAGCCAGAATTAATGGTTTTTAGAAGGATGTAGAATCCTTTCCCTTTGGAGGAAGGCACAGACGTTAAGGGCATGCAAAGGCCATAAATTCATTCTAGAATTATAATCATGATTTGAGTATGCATACACAGACCTAAATAACAACACACTATGAAGATCATCACAATAAATACACGCTGCATCATTTCTGAACCCATGGCGTCAAAGATGCATGATAACAATAGTAGTTTTGAGGAGTCATAGTTATGTTCTTGTTGTAACATATTTGGTATGTAATATACTTGATATATATGGCATCCAAACCAGCAAAATAAGAGTAAGAGGTTTAAGTACATTAGATGGTTTTCAACTCTTTAAATCAGTTTGGCAATGTATAATGCATAACCTTTCCTTATACTGCGTGCCTCTCCATAATTGCAGGTACATATCTATTATCTTTTCAAGAACACGAGCAGTGCATTTAAGACATCAATGTTAGCATATCATAATACATGTCAAATCAATCAATGCTTCCAAAAGCACATTAGCTCATTAGATGTGCCTTGTTTAAGCAGATGTGACACATTTGTAACAAATGGCTATCATATATACAGAAACTCTCATCTTTATGCAATCATCTTATTTCTAAAATACATATAGACAGTAGCATAAATGCCAGGCACAAGAGTTGTGAGAAAATGTAACAAAAATACAAATCTAGACTGAATCACACCATTCGTATCTGATTTTATCCCTGTTTAAGTTATATAAATGTAGAATAATAGTTTTTAGATCCCAATTAATATAATCCTTGATGTCAAAACATTCTTTGAATGGTGAAAGATGAGGTAGTATTGGGTTGATATTGTTCTCCAAACCAGACTTCAATGTTTAAATTGTTGAGGGATCATCATGTCATAGACATTCATGAGGAAAGCCCCTCATAATGGCTTCTTAGTCCCCTTCTGCTCTAAAATAGCTCCTTGAATACGTTGGTTCCTTCATTCCATGCTGTGGCTACTCCGATATCATGTTCTAACTATGGCTAGAAGCGATTTTTTGCAGGCAACTATCTTACGATAGACATATTTTAAAAGGAAATTTTTTACAAGAAGACATTTTCTGAAGCTCATCTGGGTAACCTGTGGAGAAGTGTTTATCCACTTCTTTGGAGGTTATCGAGAAGAGCTTCAGCAAAAGACATGATATATGTTGATTAATAGGTCAATTGTATCTAGTGGTATTGTAGTTCAATTGCTTAGAATGCTGACCTATCAAGACACAAGTTGTGGGTTCGAGCCCCATCAGTCCTGGTCCAATAAATTGACCAATTCTTCGGTCGATCCCCACTTCAGAGAAGTACAAAAAAGGGAAATCAGTTAGACCAGGATAGATCTACTAGGGATTCTGTAGATGCATCTATATCTACAGAATTCAACAAATCTAGAGTTCATTGATTAATTATGTCACCATTTGGATGATAACATCGAATTATCATAGCGGATCCGCAAGAAATTCTATTCTTTTCTTGAGATAGAATTTTTTTTTTGTAGATCTATGTTAGGAAGGATAATACAGATGGAGTCTCCTTCTAAGTAAGACTACCGTGTAGATCTCTATGGATCATTCTGAAGGGTTTCCAGTAGCAGTAGATACTGCTCCATCTATCTCACGTTTTCCCCCAAAAGTGAAATATGGGTATGGTACTATTTCAGAGGCATTTATTACTTGCTTTCTTTGGGGAATTTCTTCTTTTGTGTTTAAATTCTGTTTCTATTAGTTTGTAACTATTTCATTTATGAGGTCGATGGTGTGGTCTTTGGGAAACTAGAAGGATCTTGTTGTAAGCACACATGGCTACACTCTCAGCATTTTGGATAATTCTCGATCCAACAATCTTTGGGCAAGTAGAACAACTTTAATGCTACCACCAAACCTAGATGGGCCTTGTTTAGTTGTAACTTAGCTGAAGATTCAAGAATGAAATGATGATGTAAGAGGAGTTTTGCTTATTTGTTTGGTAAGCTATTATGGATGCAAGTAGTTGTTCTAAACACTTTCCACAAGTCGAGGCTTGTCGGCAATGAAAGCTTCTAATTTTACTAGGAATATGTGATTACAAAATGACTTATGATGGTATTTTGTATCTGTTTTGCCTTGATGTTTATTCACTGATAATATAAATATTAAACTAGTTATCGTCCTTTTAACGATGTAAGCATTTTTTTGTATTGCTGCCAGACAAATCTGCAAGTTAAATTGAAACCTTTCAATCCCTAGTTTGTTCTCAGTCAAAGGATAAACAATATTTTATTGGACCAAATAATTTGTGGCCATTGACCTGCTTATGAATAATTTCTGTGATCTGAGGTTGGCAGACAATGAATCACAGTTTGACTATGCCTTACGTTGCAGAATATCTTGTAGAGGTATTGTTAAGGGATTTCAATAAATAGAATTTGAAACTAGTAGGACGCATGACAAGGGTCAGTTATCATCCATGGCATGTTTTAGTCTGTTTGTTTCATTACTTTATAAGATATGTCCAAGTAAATTGGACATTCCAACATATGTGGTTTTTAAATTTTAATTAAATACACTAAACCATGGACGTGAATTTTGCATTTCATCATCTTGTGTTTAATTGGAACATGGTTTATGCATGTGTTTTGGTTATAGCTGTTGAAGGCAATTATAATATCATTGTATGTGGAGTTTTTGTGGTTTTACCTATACAGCTGCTATGATTACTTCAATGCTTTAGTGATTTTATTCTGATAAAACTTTTATAATGGTGGTTGCAGTTGCTCCTTGATGTGCTTCAAGCAACATAAAGGTGCACGTGTTGTCCCAACCAGAATATCCAAAATGGACTCCCAAAATTGTATGCAGGATAAATGTTCAAAAACAAATATTTGTTTTATGTGGTCTCTAAATTCTCTACTCAAATATTTTCTTTCAAAAAAGAAAGACCAATAAATTTTTATCATTTTGTTTTAGGGGTTACCAATGGCAATTAGATACCTTCAATATTCAACTGAATTAGGTGATCTTTTAGTTTGGTATCCTGACTCCAAATTATTAATAAATATCATTTTTGCGAAAAAATTTAAAAGTTATCTTTTTATCTTTTTGAAACAGTTATATGGCAGTTTGGCACTATGTACAGTTCTGAGTGTGTGTAAATGAAACCCTTCATAAGGCATTATGGAAGTTATTAAGTGTAAATTGTTGCTCCTTCGGTACAGTTTTCGTCTTTGGAAGTTATTTTATGGCTAGCAAAGTGGAATGATAGAATTGCCATGGATCGGGAAAAAGTGCCTTGAAGTAGTAGTAATTACCATTGCAAATGAAAAATGATGGAACATGGAGAAACAAAATGTTTAACCCCTATAAAGATAAATAAATTGATTGGTAATGCTTATGTAGAATCTTTCAGGACATCAAATCCTTCCAGATAATGAATCTGAAACTAACACATATAACAGTTTAATTTATATATTATCTGCAATTGATACTCAATGGAATTAAACCTATTTGAAATTGAATGATTGACCATTTCTTCATCTGAATCAATTTAACTGGCTCTATACAAGGATTCACAATGCAAAAGCAGAGAACTTATGTTTTTAGTTATCAGTTTGAGGCTGGGCAGAACACAAATCAACCATAATTGATGTGAAACTAGTGTGTTGGAGGCTAGAGGCATGGATTGTCTTGACAAAAAAATATTAGCGGACGAGAAAAGATTTATTTCTGTAGAACTTAACTTTTAGTATATACAGAACAAAAATGAAGGGGAAAAACCGGAGATGCTTTAGTCCCATGTTTGGATTGAGGCTAAGCTTGTAACATCTTAGATTTTGATGAATGTAGATGAGGAACACTAAAAAGTGAATCGAAATAGAGGGAGCCCCTAGAAGTACCTCTCGGTGTATGTGAATTGGCAAGGCTTGGTTTACTCCTGAGCCTCGTCACAAGGTTGAAACATGACGGGCACAAAATTTGAACAATATATAAAAGGTAAAATGGAAAATTCCCCTTTGTTCTCACAGTAGGGGCCTAATAGACCTGAGGTCCACAAACTCACCTGTACCTTTTACCTTAATGGTCTGTATGGTTCAGATGATGTGAATTTAGGTCTTGGGATGGGGATTTTGAAATATTATCTAAGGGCCAGTTGGTAGGAAGTAAGGATTTTGGTTGAAATTAAAATTCAAAGAATGGCTTATTAAGCATATAATACGAGGTTTTCAGAAGTTTGAATTGTTCCTAATTCAAACCTAAAAACATAATAACTATGGTTTTCTGAAAGCAAAAATATATAAGTAGAGATTAGGAAATGAAAAATTATAGATCCAAACAGAATCTAGAAATTGAGATCTACAATGGAACTATCAGCAAACATAACCTATAAATAAGAGCAACCTGTAAAAACTTCCATTAGAGCGGGATATCCTCCACACGCATTAGAGAATTCTACAGCTACTAGGGTATGTGTGTACAGGTAATGGTGTGCTATTTTCAAAATTCTGGTAAGCTGGGTATGGGATTACATCTGCATGTTTGTGTGCCTGCATATGCATGTGCAAACGTTTGAAATCTAGAATCAACATTCACTATTGTCAATCATACTGTAATTCAAAAACAATAAGAAGCCAATGCCAATAACAATTTCAATAATTTGTTCTTTGCCAGTGATAGGCGTAAGTGAGAGTTTTGGTTAATCTTGTTTTGATATGTATATGTACATGTTGAGTTAATAAATAGAACATATTGTAGTGGAGGGGTATAATGACCCTTTTTAATTTTTTGGTATATACTTATATTGACATTAGGCATGTAATGCATATGGCCTTGAGAATTTTGTCACCGATGGAGTTTGTTGTCTTGAATTTAGTTGAGGATATACATTAGGCATTTGAATAAGTTGATTGAAGTTTGGAAGAGTCTTAGATAATTAGTAGATTGATGACTTCTCTGCCTTGATTCCTTGCAAGGAGATGTGTGCAATCAGAAGGAGAGAGAAAACAAGAAGCTCAACGACAGAGATAGAGAAATTTTGCAGACTGATGTTAAAAAGAGGAAGACAAAGTCAAGGGCACTAAATGAATTTTGTGTTCCAAGCTTTACCACTAGGAAGAGGAAGGAAAAGAAAGGAACAACTCATTAGTTATCCGCCTTGCTAATAGTGAAGTGTCAAACAAAGCCTGGTCTGATTGTTGTGAAGTGAGGAGAAATTTGATTCTCTAATTCTAGACTGTTTTGGTACGGGTACGGTATGCTGAAATGGGAATTTTTTAAAAACCCCGGGTACAATACGCTGTGGGTATACACACACACATATATAAATATGTATATAAATTTAAAGAAGCATTTGCATACTTATTGAAATTTAATACTCATACAATCATTCATGGAACATGAAAACAAATTTCAAATACTTTGAGAATTGAGACTTGAGTTTGTATTGATTCATAAAGTTCAAAACATAATAGTTAATAACTTAATACATTCAAGTTCTCAACTTGCTTCACTTTCAGTTTCCTAGGGCTAAAAGCCTAGAACATATCATCTAGATGATCCTCAAAATCATCTTCATGGATGGCACTTGCAGCTCCACTCCCACTAGCTCCACTGTCGAACCCTTGTGAAGGGCTCCTGGAAATTTGTCATCAATGCCAAGTAGTGAAACATTAGACAAACAAGCAGCAGAAGCTTCAAAATTCGTGGTTTAAGGTTGAATTTCCCAAAGCTTGTTAGGACCTTTAGTATATTTTTTTGTCTTATGCGTTAAGTTAGGGGCTTATTTATTTATTTTTTTAACAATTTTAAGTTGAAAATGACAGAACTTTGGAGTGGGTACGCCACAGTGCACGTACTGTAGCGTACCTAGACCATACCTGTACTAGGTACGTATCAAGCCTGGTATGGGGGTACCATGTGTTTCCGGGCAGTCTAGCTCTAATTCCACCTTGAGTGATGAGAAAATAGAAAGCCCAAATTGACATGCGAATAGGGAGTATTCCAAATTATATGGAGATGATAGAATAGACCCAATAGGACATTGTAACACGCGTGATGATATGAAGAGTGAGTGGGGAGACAATTGAATCAATGAATTGTATTGGATTAAGTCTTTGGTATAAGCCTTTGCAATGTAGCAATAACATGGTAAATGGGTTGCAAAGGATATTTCACACAATACAAAATTTTGAGAATGGAATTCGAGGAGTTCAACTTGTTGAATGTTAACAATAAAAGATTTGAATTTGGAAGGTCGATACAAGACCAACATGTGGACACATAACAATAATTGGTTAGATGAAGACGGGGACGAATCTTCTTTAAACATGTTTTTAAGGAAAGTTATGATGTGGATAATGAAAGAGTTAAAAGCGAGATATAAGGAGGAATAAAATTAACTCGCACATCAAAAATGTCTTTAAAAAAGATGGAAAAAGAGATGTCACACTCTATAGTAATCAAGAAGTTATTTTAAGCCCAAAATTTTGGGGTGGTTTGTAATATCCCCTTTTGGGATATTATCCAAATATGCAAAATTACTTTACTGAATCGACTCTAGAAGGACTAAACCCTCCTAGTTCGACCTCAAATAATCCAATGTTAGCTTCAATACAACCCTAAAAGGGTTAGAGTGAGCCAAGGTGGTGGATTAGATGGGAGAACCAGTTAGGAAATTAATCACTTCAAATCTGAAATTAATTACAACAGTAATTAATTTATAAATGCACTAAACTGCTGCAAACTTCAAAAATTAATAACTCCTTCACCATCCATTATTTTTCTATCAAACTCATGCCAAAATATTCTTAATATTTTTAGCTTTCCAACAAGCTATAGATCACAATTTTTGGATAAGTAGAAGGCATGCAAATCAACCCACGAAATCTGAAACTGTGTAGATAAAACCCTGGCACAAACAGCTGAAACTTGGAAAATTCATAACTTGCTCAATACTTCATCTTTTGCCATGAAATAAAGTGCAGATTAATCTATAATTCAAGAGCTTTCCAAAGATATTAAAATCTGAATTTTATGATAACTGAAACCCCTTCAAAACAGCCCCCGAAATCCCAAACCCAGTCGCTAGGGTTAGAATAAATTGCACAACTAATTTCCAGCACTTAATAATCCTTCAAGCATGCTAAAAGATACCAACCCATTAATAGTTATACCTTTGACTTATTATTATTTTTATTTTGATGGCCTCTATCAAAATCTCGTAGTTTCCATTTGTATCCTTTTGTTGCTTTTCTACACATAATGCCATCCAAGTGTTCTAGTTACACTTTCCCATTATTCATTACTTTATAGATTTAAATTAGCCTAGGGCCAAAGTACTTTAAATATTCTCGGCTTTATTTTTAATCCACCATTATTTTTTTAATATAAGTGCCTCGGGCTCGAAATTTGTGTGCCTCAAATATTTATCATGCCCATGTTCCTGTTGCCTCTTTAACACAATTGCCTCTAGTTCGAAATTCATGTGCAATAACTATTATTGGTCATGACAATACTTCCTTTAAATCAACATAGCCCCGATCGGCCGATGTGCTATGACTGTGTTTATCTAGGGCGAGCATATTTGCATCCAACCATATTTCAAAAATAGTCCATACATTAAGAGATGCAATTTCATTCTTGAATCTCACATTAATGCTTACTTGTATCCACCTCTTAGAACTTAATGTTGGCTACATTGCTAAATTGGTGGTCCAACTCAACATTGAACTTTTTGCTCTACTTTGTATTCTATAAACTCAAGGGGGTGTCTGTTGGGGCAGTGATGAATGAATTGGTGCTCCCGACTTTTGTTTTTGGTTCTCTCTTTGAGAGCCTTTTTTATCTCCATAATTTCAATGCTATTGCAATTCAGTTGGAACATCTCATAATCTTCCATTTGAAAATGAAACAAGCCATTGAGGTAGTTTGTCTCATTCAAAGCATGACTTTGGAGTTCAGCTCCATAATACCTCAACTTGTATTTCTAAGCACTATTCTTCGGAGTTCAAGTTCAATGAGTCAAATGAGCCTGTTTCCTCGCTCACTTCATGACTGGTCAGATCTATCACATATTTTCGATCTTCATTTTTGAATGAGATTATATTTTGCTTCCACTTGTGGTCAGGTTTGGCTGTTATCAACCAACCTCTACCCAACATTGCATCATAGGCCTTCTTCCATAAAGAGACAACTAAAAATTCAACAAAAAGTGTTGGCTCCAATAAATATCTTTATGCCATATTTGTTTGCTCCCACTTGTTGGAATGTAGAAGGCCAAACAGTTGGCTTCATGGGACTTTTCTAGACTTTTCGAGTGTCCTCCTAAGAACATTGACACCTGAACTGCCATTTGTGATGGTGTTTGTTAGGTTTATCCCAAGTATTTCCACATGCATCATTGTTGGTGGTTGGGCTAGAATCATTCTAGAAAGCATGGGATCGATCGTTTGATCACCTAACAATGGAAGCTTGACTATGAGAACATTGCTTCTTGTTCTCCCCATTGTTTGATGTTACCCGTGACATTAGGTGTGTCATCACATACTCCATGTACGGGTCATTGTTAGGCACATTGGTGGTTATGGCATTCTTGAGTTCGGGAATATTTTGCAATAAATCAACTACCTTTACAAGTCTCGGAGTTTGTAGACTCTTCTTACGCAATTTCTTTTTTGACTCAAGTCGATTTATCACCACCGTACTTGTTTGCTCATGGGACTATCTTTGTTCTTCATTCATGGCCTTCTTAATCTTCTCTATACTTAGCAAGTCTTTTCTTCTCCGTTATTGGGTCGAGGCATATGACTTTATTCGCTTGTACTCAAGTGATTGCCATTACTTCTTCACCCTCGACTATGCCAATCTTGTTGACATTTTCTTGATTTGAATGATTGTAATATTTTGATCCCATGTTCCACACCATCTATAGAGGAGTCCAACATGATTTTGATTTGTGGGGCAATCTCTTGCAAAATGGCCCCACTTGTTATATTTTTGACATTGCATGATTGGTTGTCCATGGGAGTCGTATTGAATCTACCACCACCACTATTATCCTAATGTCACTTAGTATTTGTCTTTGGCATTGTGGTGGGTGGTGTCAATTTCTTCCTTGTGTGAAGAGTACATGTGAAAAAAATTATTTTGCAAATTGTATGGGCAATCCTTGACCGAATGCCGTGCAATTTGACAAATGTCATAGAATATTTTCCTTGGGCAATCTGCCTTGGTGTGACCTTCTACCTTGCACTTTGTACACCAATGATCCTTGTCTTTGTTATTGGTATCTCCCTTTAGTTCTTTTATCATACAAAACATGTCTCAAGGCTCACACCTATCCGGTCATTGTCATCGTTGGACTCTAAATCATCATCTTCGCTCATTTTTCTTGAGTGTGTGGAGGTTTTGTTCTCATTTTTATATCGATCATTCTATTATAGACATCTTTGTAATATGAAAGAACCACCTTCTTCTTCCTCCAAAATGAGGGTACACATCTCAATGAAGTATTGTTTCTTTAGACCGTCATGTTGTTCCTTCCCGAGTTTGCTTTGATCAATTCTTTGAGTCTTCTATTATAGGCTTTGCATATTCTTGTGTTTCTCTTGTTGGGTGTTGTAATTCTTTGTAACAATTTCATTGTTGTCTCGAGTAGCTTCAATTATTTTTTAAATGCCTTTTGTAATTTGTCCAATAATGATTTGTCTCTTGATGGTGCGTCCAAGTGCTAATCGGTAGCCACCCTTCTCGGTGTGGTTGGGAATGAGTATAACTAGGGTTGCTCATCATACGCCTACCCATCGGTGGTCCAAATGGTAATGCATGTTCTACAAAGGTGTCACATGGGCCTTCAAATCTAATGCTAATGAATATTTGCAGTTTGCACCTCTTTGAATTTGGACTTAGTGGAGTGCCCACGACCATGATTGTGGATCTTGCCTGATTTTAATTATGGATTTGATGCGGCTCTTCTAGTATGCATCTTCCCTCAAGAAGGTTTGTTGTGGATGTTCCTTTGTCTTGTATGACACATGACAATCCTCAATCCTTGATCGTGGATCTGTACATTGCTTTGCTTACCGTCAAGTGCCTCTCTTCCATTGTCCACCGCAATCTCTCCCATTTGCTGCCCCATTGTGCTGGCTCGACCTCCTCAATGAATCAATCCTCAATTTGGAGGATATTTGTTTTGTATGTCTCTCTATTTTCACTAGATAAGAGTAATCAAACTTTGTTTCGGGATAAAAACTTTCCTCTAAATGAGGGGGCGCCGTAGACTCTTCACTTGATTCTTCCGGGATACTCTCCAACTCAGCCTGGTCGAGAAAGGTCCACACTTTCTTCCTTCGGAAGAGTCATTGTCTTGCAATCTCTACCCACTCCTTACTTATGAGTGGCAAATCCGCTAGTTTTGGTTGTGTTAGAAGCACAATGACTGAGAGGGGGTGAATCACCATACAACAATTTCAACTTCATTTACCATTGCTTACATTCATCATTCAATTCAACCATTTAACATCCATAACCATGTGAGCTTATTAGGTGTGTATTAAACATTCACAAGTGCATGAAACAAAGAAGAAGACAAATGAACACCATATATAAGTGGGAAACCCTCAAGGGGAAGAAAACCCACTGAAACCTCTTCTTATATTACCCAAAACATAAGGACTTCCAAGAATATTACACATCATGTAAGATTTCTTTAGTGAGGCACCAACCCCACAAGGAGCACCAACCCCTAGTTTAGTAGGGCACCAACCCTACAAGGAGGCTAAAAACCCCTAAGGTGATCAAACACCAACTCAACCCCTTGAAATGGATGATCACTGATGATATGCTGCTCACGCAACTGATAGTGATCCAAGTTCAGCTCTAAACACACCAAACTCTTCTTCAATCTCCTATAGGTCACTCATAACCCCATGGACACAACTAGTCATAAATGACTAAATACACTAGCTTATATACCTAACACTAGCTCAAAACACCCCTAGGTCGGCCATCCCAACTCAAAAACATAACATCATCATATAAATCAACTCAAAACCCAAGTAGGTCGGTAGGGGTCAAGACACCATGAGCAAACACCAAGACACCTCCAAAGGCCAAAACAAGCTCCTCAAGCACCAACAAATGCACCAACAACTCCAAGGGCATCAAACAACTTTGTCAAGACTCCATAAGCATCATGCAACATAAGAACAACCTCCAAGCATCACCAACAAGCTCAGGAACATCTGCAACTGTCATCTCCACCATGAAACACACCAAGTTGCAAGCATGCACAACTAGGTCTTCAAGCACCCAGAATTCAGTCCCAAAAAATGAATGAGTTCACATAGAAAAACTCATCATCAAGGCTCAAGTCATATACCATTGGAAAGGTCTCTGAATCTAGTTTCGGAACAACTCACTTTATGCTCCAACTCATAGTGCAAGGCCTTCAAACAACTCAATCTTTGAAACTGCTCCAAACTGCCAAACAGGACTCAAGAACCAGTCTTGAGGAATCAAGCTCTAAACATCTTCAAAGTCACTTCCAAGCTCAACCAAAGCATGGAACACATCAAAGGAGACTTGAACAACATCTTCAAGCACTAAGAAACATATGTCACATGGAGAAATTCACTCTAGCACACCTATTTCAGTCACCTTCTTGAGAAAGCCTAATAGGGCTAATTAGGCCACTAGGGTTTCAACATGAAACCACTTCATCTGATCAAACCAAACACTCCAACACATCATACTAGATGTTTACATGATATTCATGACCAAAAACCACTGCTCCATGGTGCAAATCAACTCAGCTCACTTCAAAGCACAAGACTAGTTTTTAGCCCTTGAGGCCAAAATTGGTAGGGCTAGTTTGAAAACCCGTATCTTTCATTTTCTCCACTGAACCAACCTGAAACTTTTCATGGCTGTATAGCATCTCCAAAGGATTTTGGAACAGTTCACTTTTCATCCTGAAGCTTCCATCTTAGCCTGAAATCTGAAATCTCCACAAAACTAGGGTTTTTCTCGACTTCACAAACAGATGGAACCTGAAACCTATGCCAAAATGAGCTTAGAGGTTTTTTTCTACAACCCTAATGCATCACTTTTGCTTAACATCATTTGGAGACCAAACAATTCAAATCTTTCAAGTCGCTCTACTAGGAGGGTTTAACTAGGGTTTCAAACCACTTTAGCTTGTTAACGATTGTTCATAAAAAATGATGATCAATCCACGTCATTCGTTTTGCAAAATGATCTTAACTTAGTGTAAAAACATCTCCCAAAGCCACATGGTCCCATGCAGAGTGTATGAGAGCAGATGAGCGAAACAAGATGCCATATCAAGCTGGATTTCTCTTCACTAGAACTCGTTTTTACCAAAATCAACATAACTTGAGCAAATCTCTTCACTCTCACCCGAAACTTGACCTGAAACACGATGACTACCTCGCCTATGCATACCAACACTCATCCATGCTCAAATACCTTTGAATCTTTTAGCCACTAAGACTTACTTGTGCTTTCTTGACTAGTCTTCACCTTCTTGCTTCCCAAGGACCTCAAAACATCATCAAACCTCTAAGAACTAACCTGAAACTCATCATACACCTCTTATGCAACATCATAACACCTTTCCCATGCTTGGATAGGACTTCCCTACTCCATCTCTCATGTCATCATACCATCCACCATGCTCTAGGACTAGGAATAGGCCTAAAATGACCTGAATCAACCATGACAACCCATGAACTAACCATGATGACCACTTGCAGACACTTAGACACCTCTTACACATCATATGGACCATGCTTGATCTCATACACATCTCATACAACCTTTGGAGAGCACATACTAGCTTGACCATGCCTGAAACCATACCTAGACACCATAACAACTTCACCAAAACTAGACACTACCAATCAACCTTCATGTTTGACCTTGATAAACATTTCACGGAGACTCCTATGACACCATGACACCCTTTGCCATCAATGGCCTTTGACATCAATGACAACCTAAAACACAATGGCCAATAGGTTGAACCCTTTTCTGGCTCTGACTCGGCTCTAACCATTACTCATACTCAAACTTTAGTCGTGGCTTTTGCTTTTGTTCCGTACTTATCTTGATGGATTTTCAGCATTAGTTGCCTCTCACAACTTTTGTCTTCTTTCTTGTTGTTCCACCAATCAATTCGACCGTTTGATGTCTTTGTGTCATTCCTTGACGCATTGTCTTCTTTTACCACCTTTGTTTGGGGTCAATGGCATTAATTATTTCTTGTACGATGTAGGTATTCTTCTTCTTATCAACTACACCTTTCTTTGTACCATTGTAAAAACAATTGTTGTTTTGTTTCATGGTTACGTTCGACATGAAGATCTTATTCGAGATAATGTATCGCATCGTCAAATCGATGGTTATTCTTGACAACTTTTGCTTTTGCTTAATTTCAACCTTACCCGACTTTGCAAAGGAAACAACATTAGAAATGTTTGCTGTAAATGCTATAATACCAAGAGAATTCTATTGCAAAATTAAAGTACATACCATAACAAAACATAAGAGAATAACAACTTTATTGTATAAGGTAGTGTTCAATGACAATTGGTCCGTATAGGTAGGACTTGTCACATCAACACTCTTACCCCCATTCATCATTCTACTTATAAGAACCCAATGGTTGTCGGTTTCAACACAACCATCAGCATATGGATTTGCACGCATGCAAATGACATGCAACAGTGTGGGAACAGAAGTCCCTCCTCAATGAAGGTGAGGCTGCCTTTATTGAAAACCAAAACTGTATTTACATCTGTACATTCAAAATTGTATGTGGGGGTGTTTTGGAACATTAATGGAAAGAAAAGTGAATGAGGGAGATGGAATGGAATGAAGGAAAGGAATGGAAAGGAATGAATAGAAGGAACATGTAAGAGTTAGGTAAAAGCAGAGCCTAATATTGCACGAAGAAGAATGATGAATAACTAACACAAATAAAACGGAGTTTGAGTTAGCTAAACAAGAATGAGTAAAGGGAACACACATGAACAAGTAAATAATCAGAGCTTGATCACTGTGAACAAGAACAACAGATTAATAGTGTTGACAATAAGATCAAAGACAATATTTGCATGCAAGATTTAAACATCTAACATCTAATGAACATAAGAACATCAAATGTTATGAGAGACAATGAATGAGACACAAAGTTCATATTTCATTAACTCCAAAATGTCTTCTCAAAAGAACACAAAGTTTCTTTCTGAAATAAAGCTTGCACACAAAAGTATTTTCTTCTCCTCTCTCAAAGTCCCTTTCTGAAAATGAGCCCCTCACTTCCTTTTATAACCCAAAAGTTGGTTACAAAGTAGTTAGGGTTTTACATGAACATTAAATAAGGCACTTAAGTGACCTTTGACTTTTTCTAACCAACTTTATTAAAAACAACTAAAAATAGAAATCACTTAAGTTATCCACTTCCCGAAAGCAAATAACATCCTTTTCTTAAAAATCCACTTTTTAAAATATACAATAATAACCAGTGCCTTATCCATTGAAATGGGGTCCGCCTATCTCAAACGTATGAGAAATGGACTCTCCCACTTCGTTAGATACCAAGAAAATCTATCTCCCTGAACCATGGTGAAATTAGGATCTGCTGCTTTTGCTAGTTGAAAGGATCTAAACCTTCCCAAAGTTTCAAACATCTTTTCTTCTTACGGAGGTTCATTTGGTCAAGAATAGCCTCACAAAATACCTGCAATTCAAGAATCCTACTTGGCATATCATTTAAATTAATAATCTTTGATTGAGCGTTCTCAAATAAGTTCTTTAATTTGATGCACCGCTCCATTGAAACTGATGAGAAATTATTGGCGGGAGTGTACATGTCCTTAAACAATTGTGAAAATTGCTCTTCCACCTGTTACGATGAACACCTTTGATTATGTTCATTTACGAGGTTGCAAGGATCTCAACTATGAATTCTTGAATCAAGGCGAGTGAAGTGAAGGCTTCATTGCATATGCTCTCATAATGGATCATAGAATCCTCGAGAAGCGTCTTCCTTGATTTGAGATGCAGACACCAAAGAAAACGTGTCCCTCGATGTTCAAATTCGAGAATTCCTTCAATGGCTAAAACTGAGGATTCCATACTTGTCATCTCCTGCAGACTGGGCAATATCTCATCCAAATTTGATATATTAGAAACAAAAGTTTCCTTGAAAGAAAGAATTGGATCAAGATACGCATTGACATCTTCATGGAGCTTAACCGCTGTTTTGATCGTCCCTTGGCCTAAAACGAGAATCTCTGAAAGCCAAGTTTTAGTGACATGGCCCAATGTGTTTATTTCTTTTGACAAATTGAGAGTTTCTTCATCAGGGGCAGCCACTGCATCAGTATTGGGAAAGTGGATGATATGGGATTTATCAGATGTTGAACATATTCCACCAATTGATTCTTTTCGGCCTTGAGCTGAGAGTTATGAGACTTATATTTCTCAAGTCTCTTTAGCACGATATCAATTGAATCTCGAGCCATTGCCATGTCACTTTCTAATGTGGACCTCCCAAGTCCAAGTCTGGAAACTTCATAATCAGCAGGTGTCATGGCATCACGCTCCTTATCAACTTGTGGGATGGCAAGATCTGCAAATCTGTTTCCGTCATTATCCACCATTATTCGAGAAAGCACCTTAGGCTTCTTGGGAATGACGTCATTCGAAAGTTTGAAAAGGGCATCAAAATCAATGTCGATGCCTTGTGACCCTCTTCCTTTTCTTAACCTCGAATCAACCCAGGAAGGAGTATCATTCACTATTTCCACATACAAAATCCTAGAGCTCGAAG
The DNA here is from genome assembly GCA_018340775.1 of Taxus wallichiana var. yunnanensis. NCBI lineage: Eukaryota > Viridiplantae > Streptophyta > Pinopsida > Cupressales > Taxaceae > Taxus > Taxus wallichiana. The sequence goes on along the minus strand of CM031243.1, from coordinate 316,519,545 downwards.
CAATATTCTCATTGTTCTCGACATCATGAGATCTGCACAAGAATCCTATCCACGACCTCGATTTGAGGAGAAATAACCTCAATATCCACCTCCTGATCATTCGGGATATTTTGGGAAATTTCTTCATGAACTGTAGGTTCAAAGTGTTTGATATTTGGACTACCTGCACTTGAGTGGATGCTTGTGCAAGGCATGGTGAGGATCGTTTGTCACGAGCTTTTGAGACTATTAACAATGTGAGTAGAAGAATCTCTACTTGAAGTAGAAAATCCTGATACACGCTCTCTTCCTTCACTGGGGCTAGGGTCTTTAGATTTTTCTCCTCGTGGCACATTATTCGGCGAAGTGGATTTTGGCAACCACTCCTTTCTTGCTTGTTGTGTATGATTGGATGGTATGGAGGTTGATCGAGAAGGGCTTTGGTTGAATGAAGACCTCCTCGAGTTGGCAATTTTTGTGATCCTGAAGTATGATCTTGAATTGATTGTAACTTGGCAAGTTCTCTTTGTACCAAGATATGCTTCTTTCAAGAATCGGTTGATTCTTGCTATCAAGAGAAAATTCATCTCTTTTGGTCCAGTCAATTCGAGGCAACGGGGTAAAAGCAACTGCATCATATGAAGGATCAATAACATCTTCATCATCATTTACGAATGAATCGGAGGGTTCTTGATGCGAAAGGCCTTGATCTGAGCAAGTGTTAGGCGAGAAAACTCTCGTCTTCTTACTTCATGTTTGTCCGAACAGGCAGCCCAAAATCTTCCATGGTAGGGTTATGTTGATACTTTGCTCCAAGAATCTTCTGCATATATCCATTGATATCAAATTGGGCTCTCTTCACATATGGATGAATTGTGATGAGGGCGAACTCTTTTTCCATGAGTTGTGCACTGAAAAGATTTGGACATTGGTATTCCCGATTTGGATTGGGAAATGAATTCCTGAATGGTGCTTGTCACTGAGAAGACAGTGAACTTGGAATAGTTGTCGCGCAAGCTCCATTAATGCCCATCTGTCACTGACGTACTTAGGAAGCTTCCATGGAGTACCAGTAAAGCCACTCACGCGAATGTAGGAAAAGGATGAAAATTGAATAAACCAGGTTCCCCATTGGGAAATGACATTCATGGCTTCTTTAGAAAATCTTTCCTCTGTATTCCGATTCAGGTTCCGAATCACGCGGAAAGTAAATGCATCGTTGACTCTTCTAAAATGGTGAGAGCTATTTTTGAAACTTAGTTGCGGGTAATAATGAAAAACACTATTTGATGGCCCCATGACTCCTCTTGTTTCGAGTCCAGAAAATAGCTTTCTTCTTGCTACTGCATAAGTCAAATACGATGTCATGTAGAAGCATCCAATCATCTTAACTTCTATCAATTGTTTGTGAAGGGTATTACTGATGATGGTGGCCCAATCCACAAACTCTTTCTTGCAAGGATGATACAGATAAACTGATACATCCATGGGTGGAAAATCCTAGCAGAGGGTAAACCGAAAACTCGACTTAGGAGAGTAATCATGTCCCCGATTTCTTCCACGAACTCAACGCGGTATAGTTCTTTGGGAAGCCGGTCAATTCGAGGCCTCTTGGTCACTAACCAATTGTTATTAACCATCTTGCTCCACCTAAGGGGTTCTTCATCCCAAAATTCTTGTGTTGACTGGCGAGTGATATCCGCATTCTCAGGAAAGTCAGGTATGCCGAGCAATTCCTCAATGTGCTCTGGTGTGATTAAGAGGAAAGGCTCGCGATTATCTTTAAAAATTCCTCATCTCTCGGGATCATAATGCTCTGCGCAAGCGATAACTAGCTCTGACATTGCACCGAGACAGAAATGTTGTTGCTTGGGGTAGACCACTATGGTAAAGCCTATCCGAGAATATGGTTTTGCCTTCAATTTTCACCCGTTCGCAGAATTGTTGCACATTGATGTGACCCAGATTTGTATCAGTGATATTGTCATATGTTGACTTAATGGAACTAGGAGGATGATTCCTTGGAATTCATACTTGAGCGCAGATTTGTTCGATTTCTCCACTGGCTTCCTCGATCTTCTTGCAGATTTATTAGATTTTTCGGCCATTATGAATTTCATAGAAAAATGACTCGAGGCACGCAAAACAATGCAAACGGGGTCGGGTCTCAGTCTCTAAAACCCCCGTCAGTGCAAGAAAAATATGACTTGTTTGATTATTACTATTATTATTATTATTTTTAAAAATAATAATAATAACCCGGTCCCGGTTACAAAAAAAATTTTTTTTAATACATCACACCGAGACTAGGTTTGAATTCGACTCGGGTGACAATGTTTTTTTATTTTTTTTTAAATAAACGAAATCACCCGATTTCTAATATCCGATTTTTTAATTTAATTTTCCGGAGCAAATTCTCCTTGGTATGCGTGAAAATGCCTGATTTTAATGACCTCGGACTTTGGGCTTTCCTTTGACTGCGTGAAATCTTGTTGTTTCTTCTCTCACGTGGAGACTGATTTCTTTGTTTGCTGCCTCCCTTGCATGGAGAAATGTGTGAGAACTACAAACTTTTCCTTTCTTGGAGAGCTCCTGATTTTTTATTTTTTGCAGTTCTTTCTCCCTAGCATGTGTGGAATATTTTCTTGGGGAATGCGTTCTTTGCTTGGATTTTGCTTCTCAAAACCTGCGTGGAAAACTGCTCCTTTTCTTTGGTAAATGCGTGAACTTTACAAAAAGAAATGAGTGGGCAAGTTATTTGATTCTATTTGACCAATGCGTGGCCTGTGTGGGCTTTTTTTTTTGTTTGGTCTGTCCTCCTTATGACAAATGCGTGGGAACTTTTACTTTTAAAACCAATCACTTATCCCCCTGCGTGGCCTTTGCATGGTCTTTGTCTTGTGTGCGTGCTTATTTGTTTGGACTGTCCTCCTGCTGCGTGGAGATTAGCTTTGACCTGCTGCGTGGAGTCTCACTTTTGGCACTATTCTCTTTGCCAATGTGTGGAGAGCATTACCTTGGCCAATGCGTGGAGGATTGTGCATGAATGATTTGACTCCTTGAATGAATTTTGCACAGCTATGATATTCTCTTTGGCCTGCGTGGAAGTTGTTACCTTTCACCTTTGCGTGGACAATAGTGAATGCGTGGACAACTTTCTTTTCTGGATGTTGTCCTCCTTTTCTATTTACCAATGCGTGGAAAATTCTTCCAATTGTTGTGTTGCCTTGACCAATGCGTGGCCAATCTGGTATTCCTAGGCTCTCTTCCAAGGAAATGTGGGTCTGCCTCTCACACGTGGCCTTTGTTGCCTTCTCCTCTGCGTCACCTGGTTTGGATATATTTCCTTGTGCAAATGTGGATTTTGAATAAGTGGAAAGCTTTGTTATTAGCTTTTCATTTATGCATCAAAACGACACTTGGTCATCTTGCTTCTTCACACTGTTAAATTCTCCTGCTGGTTTTGAAATTTCTTTTATTTCTTTGTCTTTTCTTTCAATGCGTATTCCTCCTTCACAATGGCGTTCACAGTAAACTAGTATTGTTTGAGGGATGTGATAAAATATTACTTTGTTCCTTTAGAAGAAATAAGAAGCAATTTGGAAAGCTTCGCACGACTCTTTCCAATGAGTTTGATGGAGGAATTTATGAGGATTAATTCAACTTCCCTCCTTCCCGGGTAGTGGAATTAATTGCCAGGGGGAAATGGGGAAATCAACGACCAATTGCCAACGGAAATGGCAAGGCGGGCTGGCAATCCCCATTTTATTTCCCCATGTGGGAAATCGGGAGATTTTTTGCCCATTTGCCAATTCATTAATTTGGCAATCGGGGAAGAAATCCCACAATGGGGATTTAAAACAAATTTTCCAGAAAGGGGAAATCCGGGCCGGGAAGCCAATTTGGCATCCCCGACAATGGGAAGCGGAAGCTTATTTTCCCCGACAATTAAAATAAAACTTGTCGAATGAATTTTAATTAATATTTATTTAATTAAAAACCCCAAAGTTATTAAAAATTAATTTTATCAAACAAAGAGTAATTAATTAATTAAATATTAATTAATTAATATTTAACGCACGATTTATGACTTGCGGGAGGAGTTCTACCGAAATGGACCGGAACGATCAAAAAATGCGATGAGAGTGATAAACCGAAAAATCACAAAAATGAGGCAAAGTCAAAATTGATGAGGTAGTGATAAACCACTCATTGATTTCGCAATACCGTTTAAATGTTGGAGGGTGTAACACTTTTGAAAAATTTCAATTCCATTTTTAAATTAATTTTGCAAAGTCAAAATCAAGTTCTGTTTTATAGTCCCGAAAGAGCCAATAGTTTGCAGAGATGATTGGCTCATTGATTTGAGGATTCGGCAATATTTATGTCGGGGTGGGAAAAGTTTGTTCCAATCATAAGATGTTCCCGATTTTTGTGATCGATATTATGCCTTTGGAATTTAATGCCACGACAACATTCTAATCCTCTGAATAATCTTTGTTGCTAATATCTTAGGAAAAGTTTGTTTGTATTTTTGATGATATGCATGATTTACACCAAAGTGTTATTTTGGCATGTTGACCAAGTGTTATTTTGACAAGAAAGAAGTCAAATACTTTGGCCACACTCTTAATGAGGAAGGTGTTAAGCATGATTTTGCTAAGATTAAAATAATGGTGGAATGGCCGATTCGGGAGAATGTTTACAAGTTAAGAAGCTTCCTAGGTTTGGTTGGTTATTATTGACGCTTCATCAAGAATTACACCTATATGTTGACGCCTCTTACAGTTTTATTGAAAAAATAATCCTTCATATGGATAAAGGAATCAGAGCAAAGCTTTGAGAACTAAACTAGGCATCGTCATCAGTTCTAGCTCTCCTCACACTCAATCTTTCTAAGCTATTCGTAATTGACTACGAGGCTTAAGGCTATGGCATTCGAGCAATAATTATTTAAGACTGCCATCCAATAGATTTCGAGTCTCACAAACTCAAGTTGAGAGATGCAATCCACATATGACGAAGTTATAATTTCCATAATGCATCCTTTAGATAAGTGGAGGCCTTTGCTTAAGTATTAAGTTTCTTTCTAAGTGCTTGGGGCATTTCTTTGAAAAATGCATGGTTCCTCCTCTCCCTTCCCCCATTAATGGGTCAAGGGTTCAAGTCGGAACAAATTCGGTGGGCAAATTTTCGTTGGCTTTCTCAAAGCTTGGTTTCTTTAAACTGAATTTTGATGGTGCCTCTTGATAAGGCCAAAATATGCCTCATCAATGTGCAATGAATGATCTCATTTTACTCTCCTTTTAATCAAGTTTGATTGCATTTTGTGGCTTTTGTTTGATCTAGTATAAGTTAGGATGTAATTGTCCATCTTTTGTTTGATTTAGTTCTAACATCTAAAAACTCCATAATTCCTAACAAAATGTGTGGAAATTCAGTTTTTGGAATAAAATAAGTCATATTTGGTTAGATAAGCAAAGTATGAAGCAACCAACACCTTTTTGAGGAAATTGGCTAGAATGCGGCTTAGTTCCGGAACTCCAACACTTAGCTCCTAACTCTATCACTTAGCTCGAAACTCTATCACTTAGTTCCGGAACTCCAACACTTAGCTCCGAACTTTCGCAGTTAGTTCTGGAATGTTTCCCTTTGGTTCCAGAACTTCTCCAAAGTTCCTAATCAATGGGAATCTTTTTATTCTATCAAAATCCGGATATAAACCAATTAATAGGCCCTTTAATCAGAACAAATTGCCTATTTTTCACACTCCAGAAATACTTATGTAAGACCAACAACTGTATGTCCAGCTAGTTTTCTAAATTTCATATCTACTTTGAGCACTATTTTGTTTCACTAGAACCTATAGGTGGATAGACAACTATTGAACACTCATGATTGTAAATGCATCTTTGGATGATGAAATATATATAAATAACTAAAGATAGATAAAAGGGGGAATGATATAGATATATAGACATATACACAGTTAAGTTTTGTAAGACAAAACAATTCAATAATAAGATAGCCATTTCATTTTGAGAGTATCATACTTTGTTAACTCCTGATTCAAGGTGGAGCAAGGGCCCACTCCTCCAAGAAAACAAGATTTTTATTTATTGGTATTTATATCTTCAAGCAATTTGTGTAAATCATTAATTAGCAATTACTGTAAGTACTTTTGATTCTTAAATTAAAATCTGTTATATAAGTTATTTATCGTCCCTGCAGGTGTTTTAGTGTATGTTTCTATTTCCTCAAAATCATTTTAAACAATCTTTCCAAAGTGTGTTTATTTCTAGCAAGTGTGTTTCATTTTGCAAAGTATATTTATTTCCAACAATTTGTTTCATTTTGCAAAGTATATTTATTTCCAGTAGTGTGTTCAATTCTGCAAGATTCGTTCATTTTCAGCAATGTGTGGTTCTTTCAAAGAAGTTTCTTATAGTTTAGCTTTAATAAGGCTTTGGCCAGAAATCTTAAAGACACTTTAAAACCCCCAAAAAATAAAAATAATAAATATCTATAATCAATTACTAGTTCACTAAGATTCTTCTTGTTGCATATAGCTTCAGACACACCCCTGGTTTGAATATGACATCAACCATGAGTTGATTAAATGAAGGGAATAACGACACCCATCATTTTTGGCGCCGTTGTTGGGGACCCACTAGTTAGAATTGTCTAATCAGGTGTCAACAAGGAAAAACAATCATACATCTACTAATTGAAAATAATCTTCCCTACGTTATCATAAAATTTATGAGTAGACCAAGAGACTCAAAGGGTAGATATCTCCCAAAATATCTCAACAAGAATTATCAACATCATCTAGTTCAAATAAGGAAGTTGAGCAGGAATTAGAAGCACCATTGTCCCCTGTTAGACAAGAAGCAGAACTTCCACCTTTGGAATTTTTGGATCAATCACTAGAAGGAAGTGGAACTTTTAGGAGAAGGATTATATCCCAAGACCCGTTTAGAGCAAGTTTTGATTCTCAATTGAGCAGTCAACCTCCTACTCCTGACTTCTCACCTTCGCCAAAGCAGATCACATACCACATTGATTGAGAAAAAGATCTAGAAGATACTATAGATATGACACGAGAAGCTGAAAGAGAACCTGATAGGACCTTTACTTATCCAATTCAGTTGGAGGATGATGATACACCTATGAAAAATATTTCACTTGCACACTTGCCCACATTTAGAGGGATGTCATCTAAGGACCCTGCCAATTTTTGTTTGAATTTAAAGTATTGTGTTAGACCTATGACTATAAAACAAAAAATCAAAAACTCAAGTTATTCCCATCTACTCTGAAAGATGCAGCAATGAGGTGGTTTATGGGATTAACATCCAATTCCATTACCACTTGGGAGCAAATGGAAACGCCTTCCTAGACAAATATCATGACTAATGTAGAGGGAGAAACAGGAAGGAAGAATTTTTTAGAATCAAAGAGGAAGAGGATGAAAACATGAAAGATTATTTAGATAGATTCCTCTTTGTAAGTAAAAAGTGTGGATTTGTACTTCAAGAAGAGCTAAGCAAAACCATTTTTCTTGAAGGTCTAGATGATGAATCTAGAGAATCCCTTAATTTAATGGGAGGTGGAAAAACATGAATCAATTGAGAATGAATGATATTAAAGACCTTTGTAGAAGTTATTCAAGAACAAGGGGTGGACCTAGGAAAGGAAAAATTGTGAAAGGTACAAATCTAGACATGAACAAACTTATGGATGAACTAGCAAACTTTAAAACAAATAGTTCCACCATGGATGGATTGCAAGTCAAAACAAATGTTAATACTGAACCATTAGCTATGTACTTTGTCCTAGATGCAAAAAGAAGCATGCAATAAGAGATTGTCCTCTGGATAAAACAAAAATATGTCTTATTTGTGAATCTAGGGAACATGAAGTTAATGCTTGTTCTCTTCTTCCATTCATAAAAATCAGCTTAAAACCAGCACTTCATCTACAGAAGAAGTAAACTTTGTCTAGAGACAACCTAGTCAGGCGCAATTCATACCAAGATCTGTTCCTAATCCTTGGATGATGCCATGGGGCTCAGACAAGTACCACAAAATTGGGGACAACCACCTTGGACCCCTCAACCAACATGGAATCCTTAGGATTGGGCAGACAAGCTTGGTACGCTCAAGGACACCAACAACCATGGTCTGAGTTAAGGTAACCCTTATACTTGGTCACAACCTAGGTGGAACCCTAATAACTACGCTCAAGGGAAAACATATCCCAACCAACATCAACATGCCATAATGGGTTCTCCAACACAAGGTTCACAAACTGAAAATGTGGTTCAAACACAAATACCAACACAACCAATGGCTAATCCCAAAAACAAACAAACAACCCTTGTCTATGGAAGCAGAGCAAGAAAAACCAGTTGATCTTAATGCCATGGACTATAAGGATATTCAAACCAGTCCGACAAAATAATTAATAATCCACCTGTTATAATTACTGAGATGTCAGATGAAACTGAAACCCCTAGTTCAGTTATTCCTAAGGTTGATGAAAAAGGAAAAGAGAAGCAACCAGATAACAATTCTACGAAACTCCATTTCTAGAAAGATTTAAGGAAGTTATTGAGACCAAGGAATCTGAACTAGTGCAGGAATTAAGGAAACTAAATATTGAAATACCATTGTTGCAAGCAATCAAGGACATTCTTGAATTAAACAAATTAATCAAAATGTTATGTTTGAAAAGACCTGGAAGGAAGAAGCAATACCCTAGGACTATTAAGGTAGATGAGAAACTTGCTGATTTATTAGCAGGAAAACTCTTACTTCCCAAATATGGGGATCCTGGAAGCCCTGTTATTTCTATCTCTATAGGAAATAAACATATACATAATGTTTTGGTTGATTTGGAAGCAGCTATAAATGTGATGACAGTAGACACTTTGAAAACATTACCATTGACAGTATACAACCTACTAGCACCATATTGCAGATGGCATATCAGTCGGTAGCAAAACCGAAGGGAAGGATCATTGAAGATGTGGCAGTCATGGTGGAGTCATGGGAGTATCTAGTGGACTTCCTTATATTACGGCCAAAAGGTAAAACACTTGGTTATCCCATTATTTTGGGCAGACCATGGTTAGCTACAGTTGTTGCCTTGATTGCAGATCATGTGATATGACTATCTCAAATGGTAAGAATTCTAAGCAAATTTCCCTATATCCTTCTGCACGACCTTTTATTGATAATCAAGAACAATTATGGGTTGATGATCCTGATACTAATAAACAAAATTTGTCTTCTTTGGCTATGATAACATTGCAGGATCATGTACGAGAGGTAGAGAATATGATTAATCATCCATTGAATGATCACCAATTGTCTTTGAAACCTTTGACTTAGTTTTGGAACCTTCAGACTTAGTTATGGAACATTCATACTTATCTCCGAATCACAACAATTCCATGCAGATATAAATAATTTCGCTCCAGAGGAACGTGATTTCTCTTCAAGAGGGGCAGAAATAGCTACGGAATCAGTAGCTTTAGTCTTAAAGATATCAGGGAACAATAAGGAATGTTTGGAAAACATCAGTGATGAGGAGTTTGACCAATGACAAGATAAGTATCATAACTCGCCTCTTACTGTCCTTTATCCAATATCCTTTCTCAAGGGAACTTTAGAGACATTACTGCATATCATATGTTATCACATTCATTTCCACTGAACACCCTAATGGAACCTTCTCAACAAATTAGTTCATCACACACTAGAACCAAACAAATTGAGATTCAACCAGGTAAAATTTTGAACATTAACAGCTGGTTGGAAAATGATCGAGAAGCTAAATTGTTTGATGTCTTGAAAGGTTACACTAGAGCTTTTACTAGGGACTATAAAAACATGAAAGAAATCCATCCAAGTATTTGTACCCATCATATTTATACTTGAAAATGTTAAACCAAGGTTAGCAACCTCGTAGAAGGATCAACCCAGCCTTGAGGGACATAGTCAAGCAAGAAATTGAAAAGCTATTGTAAGTAGGCTTTATCTACCCCATCTCAGATAGTCGATGGGTGTCTCGTCTTGTGATTGTGCCTAAAAAGAATGGAAAATGGAGAATTTGTGTTGATTATAGGGAATTGAACAAAGCTACACTTAGAGATAATTTTCCTTTACCATTCATAGATCAAGTTTTAGACAACTTTTCGTAAACAATACTTTTCCTTCTTGGTTGGGATATGTTTTCCCTTGAGAGTAGTTATTAGGGCTCCACCTAGGTTGTGACCAAGTATAAGGGTTACCTTGACCAGACCATGGTTGGTGTTCTTGAGCATACCAAGCTTGTCCTGCCTAATTATGAGGATTCCATGTTGGTTGAGGGGTCTAAGGTGGTTGTCCCCAATTTTGTGGTACTGTCTGAGCCGCCCATGGCATCATCCAGGGATTAGGAACAGATCTTGGTATGAATTTCCCCTGACTAGGTTGTCTTTGGACAAAGTTTACTTCTTATGTAGATGAAGTGCTGGTTTGTTTAAGCTGATTTTTCATGAATGGAAGGAGAGAACAAACATTAACTTAATGTTCCCTAGATTCACAAATAAGACATATTTTTGTTTTATCTAGAGGACAATCTCTTATCGTATGCTTCTTAGTGAGAAGTTCGGAACTAGAGAGAAACATTCCGGAATTATTGTGAAAGTTCCGGAGCTAAGTGGTGGAGTTCCGAATCGTGATAGAGTTCGGGAGCTAAGTGACAGAGTTCCTGGAGCTAAGTGTTGGAGTTCCGGAACTAAGCCACATTCTAGCCAATTTCCTCAAAAGGTGCTGGTTGCTTCACACTTTGCTTATCTGACCAAATATGACCTATTTTATTCCAAAAACTGAATTTCCACACATTTTGTTAGGAATTATGGAGTTTTTAGATGTTAGAACTAAATCAAACAAAAGATAGACAATTACATCCGAACTTATACTAGATCAAACAAAAGCCACAAAATGCAATCAACGTTGATGATTAAAAGGAGAGTAAAATGAAATCATTCATTGCACATTGATGAGGCATATTTTGGCCTTATCACCTCTTGCGGGAATCCTAGAAGATCGGGTGCGGGTTGTGCGATTCGATATTGTGTAGGATCATTAATTTGAGTTGCATTGTTACGCCTAATAGACATTACCAATAATGAGGTTGAAGCTACAACACTAGTTCGAGGTCGCAACTAGCTCTAAATTGCGGTATTGAACATCTCACTATTGAAGGGGTTTCCTCTATTATAGTCCAAGCAATCAAGAGCGAAAGATCCAAGACTTGGAAATTGGATAACATAAACCAAGCTTGGCATTTTATCAAGGATTTCGACACATTGGAAATTCAACATTACTACAAAGTGGCTAACAAGGTCGCGAACCTCCTAGCATATTTAGGGGATGAACAATTAGAAGCTATCAAAGTGGACAATATTCTTATTTCGTGGCCCAATTTTAAGAAGTGTTGGTCTAATGACCTTCCTACTCACCCCGCAAATTAAATAAAGTTGATTCAAGTTCATGTCCTTTGACTCTCCTAGTCATTAGCTGATGTGGCGGCCATCTTGACTTTGAGCTTTTGTGATTCCCTATTCCTAGACATAAAGATTTGGGGGCCTCCCCATCATTATAAATGCAAATGCAAAGAGATAATGGGTCTTGGCATGATATAGGGTTTTCTTCCCACACGTGTTGGCTCCCTTAACCTCTACAATCTCGCTCTACATCTTCCATTTTACACTTTTTGCCAATAGTATTCTCTTTGTTGGTAGTTCCTCCATGGGCGACTACCTCGTTTTTTTAAAGGAAAGGGAGATGGGTGGCGTTCAACACCACCATTATAGTGGAGTGAGTCAAAATCATTTTCATTATCTAGTTAGGGGTGGTTCTATAGGATGTTAAGGACATTCTAGGAGTGGATTACATGGAAATATTTGTTCGACATAGGTTAAATTTGGAGGTCACGTTGGTGTTCATGGACAATCTCTTACAAGTCCTTATGGACAAGCGTGCGACCATTGCAATTGCAATTACCTTTATTCGTTAGGAGCATTGTGGCAGTCTAGATGCAGCATTGGAGAAACTCTCACCGATAGGTCCCGTTAATCTTCCCATCTCTCGGGGTGGAGATGTGAGACCTGGTTTCCATGGTGATGTTTTGTGAGCTAGAATTGCAATTTATTACCATCATCTCTAATACAGAGCAGATTTATCAACATTGCAAGTCTCCCGCATTGTTGGGTCTTGTGCTCACCAACATGGATTTGGTGGCTCTCCAACACCTTATCTTTCCCATAGGCCCATGTATGCACAAATTGAGCATGGTTCGTGTTGAGAAGGCATACAGGTTGTTGCTTCATTTGGTTGGCACAACCAAATTTAATGTGAATTAGGAGGGACAAGTGGATCTCTATGTGGGTTTAGGTGGCGATGCTGGTCCTACTTGCTCCCCTTGATGAAGTTGTATCCTTTTGAATGATGTATGTGTGGTTGCCTCAACCTTGACTCAGACAGTTAAATCTTGTTCTATTTAGAGCAAAGATATATAGCTGTATAGAATAAATGTATAACATAGGATGGCATAGACTGCCTCCTAAACATGGTATATATGGTTTTTGATCCAAGTTTTACACTTGCTGTATCCGCACACCCATCTTTTTGATTTTTGAATATAGTAGGAAAGGGGCACAATACTAGTTCCCCCATGGAAATTGAAAACATATGGCTATTCAATATGTGACAATATTAGTTTCCCCTATAGCGAGTTTAAGACTATGGCATTTCCACTGAACAATTGACAATAACCCCATCTGCTTGAAATTTTGTTGCTAGATAAACAAAACAGTTCAAACGTGCTGCCAACTTATTGTTCATGAAATTATGAGTACTTCTTGAGTCACAATATTGTCACCCTTTCCTTTTTAAGGAATCTCACCACCTTGTGGGTTCAGTGGGTACTAATACCTAAGAGTGCATGGCAAGAGATAGTCGGATGCAGATTTTCAGATGCTTCCTCATGCTCCTCTACAATCTCAACTTCTTCGCCTTTTCTAGTGGTGCTTTCAATGTAGAAGACTTTCTTTTCGACTCACTTATGTCCTCATCACAATCAAAACATAACCCTTTTCCCCTTTTTTCTTCAATTTGTTTGCATGTCAATTGGATTGGTTGAGGTTATGATGGTGCAGAGAAGTGCTATGATCTCTAATGCTTGTGAATGTTTGTTTATTGGCTACCATAAAATTTTCCGTTGCCTTGCGTGCCATGATAATAGACTCGGATCCAATATTTGGATCAAACATGCACATATTATGCTAAATGAGGTCTTTGAGTCCATCTACAAATGAGTTGTTCAAGTTCTTCTATGTAAAATGCTCTGCTCTCGAGGATAGGGTATGAAATTGCTAAATATAATCCTTTAAAGGGCTAGTTTGTTGTAGAGCTTGGCCAATTGGTATGTGAGTTCTCTGTTGGACTATTACTATAATTTATATAGCTCTTCCGTGAAGATTGATCGGGCGACGTTCTTATATTTATCACAAAGCTAGTGATGCCAAATGAATCTGTTTATTTTCCAAATATAAGGATGCCCTTATATACTTTTGCCTAAATGCAATCTGATGTAGGTCAAAATAATTCTCAATATGGGTGATCCAATTGAGTGAGTCCTTTCCATCGACTTGCACATATCCAACTTCGGTCGAAAGTTTTAAGTCCCCAAATTAGTATTAGCCATGGGTTGTGTCGTCAAATAATCACTTATGCTTATTTGGACCACTTAGTTTAGAAATGAAGGGAATTCTTGTCTTCTTTTTCTCGCATGTCCTTAAATTTCGCGTTCTCCTTTTCTGCGGATCCTTAAAATCTTCGGCTTCCTCTTTTTCCGTGGACCCTTAAAATCCGTGACCTCCTTTACTGCGGATCCTTAAAATCCGTGGCTTTCTCTTTTTCCGTGGATCCTTAAAATTTGCGATTTCTTTTCCGCGGGTCCTAGTTTCCTGTGGCTTCCTTCTTTTCCGCGAGTCCTAGTTTATGCGGCTTCCTTCTTTTACGCGGGTCCTAGTTTTTGTCGGCTTCCTTCTTTTCGCAGTCCTAGTTTCATGCGGCTTCCTCTTTCTCTGCGGATCATAATAATCCATGATTCTTCAAATTTCTCAGATCAAAAAGGGAAGACTCCAAGATCCAATGGGGAGCCGACATGTCGGTAGGAGTGACCGAGAGGTTAAATTTGGTGGTCTGTGGCCATCAACCTCATGGGACATCATGGTGATCTTTAAATGCTCATAACTTTTGATCCAGGGCACCAAATAAGACAATTTATACCGTTGGAAAGGTCTTGGGAGTACTACATGATGAAAGTATTTTTGGGTTGCAAAAATGTATTTTATTAGACCGAAATTGTAAAAAACGAACTCTTAGTCGTTTTTAGGTACATGCTCTACAAAATTGATGATACCCATCTTTGGTCTCAGTAAACTTGCAAACTTTAATGCTGATTGGTCCTGGGTGGTTGAAGAGGTGGATGGACACCTTAATTTAAAATTTGCTTTCTTACCCCCATTCCACTTCCAAGCCCCGTAGTACATGGACATGCCCCATGAACCAATGGTATGATGAAGACTGCAAAAACCTCCACTGTCAACTCTGCATGGCCTTTACCCATGACCTCCCTTCCTCCCCCTCAAAATTGCCTATCGTAATCTCCTCCGCCACAAGAAACACACCTTTATTGCCCACAAAAGAAGGGATCTTCGCACCTCACTTTCGCATTCCCCCAAACGCTTTTGGCGTACCATCATTCCTCGACGCTCTCCCTTACCCCTGGACCTTGACCCCCATACTATGTTCACTCACACGTCCACCCTTTATGACATCCCCGGTCAGCGACCCAAGTTATATCCCCACCCTCCACCTGCCACATCTTCACCCACACAAATGTCAAGAAGGCCATATCGGTGATGAATTGCAGCAAAGCAACAGATGAGGAAGGCTTCCAGGCAGAATTTTTCAAGCATGGGATCAACACCATCAATAGTTATTTGGTAGACCTCTTCAATCAGGTGGTGTGTACTGGCTTCCCACAATCTTGGTCCCACCACATTATCCACCCTATTCACAAATCCGGTCCTACTTCTGATCCTAATAATTACAAGACAATTATGGTGGGTCACACTTTCTCTAAGTTATACGCACTTTGTCCTTCATTTACAGCTTTTTGAGTTTCTTGAGCAGTACCAATGCAAAGCCAGAGGACAAGTTGGCTTTAGGATAGGGTACCAGACTACTGATCACATTCTTACCCTCCGTGCTATCATCGAGGAAGCACATCACTGTTCGTGCAGGGTCTTCTGTTGCTTTGTGGACTTTCGAAAAGCCTTTGACTCTGTTCTGTGGGAAGCCCTTTTCCGTAGACTTAGAGACATTGGTATTTTCGAAACCCTTCTTGTCGCCATTACCCGATTGTATGAGGAGGTTTTAGGTTGCCTTCACACTGCCATTCTTTGGGCTTTCCGATTTCATTAGGAGCACCATCGGGGTCAAACAAGGCTGCCCTCTCTCTCCTACTCTGTTTGGTATCTATATTGATGAGTGGAGGAATTTCTAAGAGACCATATACGGGACGGGGACGACTATCTTCTCCACCGGTTTTGATCTACATTTTCTCTTCGCAAATGATGTGGTCCTTCGGCTTCTTTGGTGGAGGGGTTACAGAGATAACTTTATGCTTTAGCCCTCTTCTGTGATCATAGGTAGCTTACTGTCGACATGGGTAAAACCAAGGTTATGGTTTTCAATGTGTTGAAGACCTCTGATTTTCATTTCTTCTAGAGGGGAGGAGTTGGAGATCACCAACTCCTACACCTATCTGGGGTTCTCTTCTCTGGACCTCGGTTCAGTTTATGTCCGGCTATTCACCTCACATCAACAGGGTAGGGAGAGACAATACTTCCGCCATCACTTTCAGGACACGTTGTCTAAGATGTCTCTCTTGGACTCTCTTGTGAGACCCACTGTTCTTTATGGTTTTGAGGTTTGCGGCCCCTCCTTGCTTGAGTCGGATTGGGCCTTTATTGAGCGTGTTCAGATCCTTTTGCTCAGACGGATCATTAGATGCAAAGAGACTGTTCCTCATCATATCATTCTTACCAAGTTTGGGGCTCATCCTTTCAGACTAGAGGTCATCTTTGGTCTCATCTCACTCTTGCACCACATCCAGGGACTTTTGGACTCCTCCACTGGTAAGGATAGATACATCTACCTTGCCTACCATTCTTCTGAGGCCATTACTCTCTCCGATCGTAGTGGTCGTGTTCGGTGCTGGTATGCCGAGACCTCTCGTCTTCTTGGATCTCTTGGGATCAACATGGACCGTCTCCCCCTTTTAGGTACTCCATGGATGCTCCTACTCACCTCCTTCCGAGCATGTAGGACTTGCACAAAATTATCAGAGACGACATATACAAACTATTCACTCAGATTACGTGGACCAACCCTGGGAGGAGCTACACCCAAAAATGGCCTTCTACGCCAATCACTTCCTGGAAGTCAACAATGGACTCATCATTCGGCCCACCTATATCTCCCATCATTGGATGCATGCTCTTCGCATATCTTTGGGCTAGTTCAGAGTTGGATCCCACAGGCTTTGGGTCGAGAGTGATCACCATTTGGTTTGGTCTGAGAGGATCTGCCAGCTTTGCTCCCTCCAGGAGGTTGAGACAGAGGAACACTTCATCTTCCGATGCCCCATCTATTATGAGATCAGAGGGAGGTTTCATTGTCTTTTCCGTGAACATCCTACGTTCACGACCTTCTTCAGGTATTATGATCAGAGGTGTCTCGCTCTCTATTTACAGGAAGCTATTAAGCTCCATGACAGGCCCTCCATCCTTCTTGGGAGGCTACTACTCGATGGATCACATCTTTCTTTGATTTGCTCCCGGGTGTGAGGGGCACTAAGCGGGGACATGATCCTAGTGGAGATCTTCTGGCTAGATCTGTCAGGATTAGAGGAGCTTCTTCCTTGACCAGAGATATCCGGATTCATGCACAACCAAGGGCCCCCTCTTTTAGACGACAGACCACTAGGTCCACCTAGAGAGCTCGACATTCCATGGAACATGGGCGTCTCAAACAGTTTCCAATCCCTGACACCAGACAACAACACATCACCAGTTTCTTTTCAGCTGACCTTGGGCGACAGTCGTGAGGGTTGGTGTCGAGGCCTTTCCCTCCACCTCCCTCTCTTTCCTTGTGCTCTCTTTCTTCTTCTTCTTCTTCTTTTGTTGTTTTCGGAGACCCTCTTGGGTTTTCCCTGTTGTCTCTGCTTTGCTTTGTATGGTGCAGTCCCATTGACCTATCTTTGTGGTCACTTGTTGGACATTTAATATAATTATCTTATCTTATCTTATCTCTCCTCTCTTCTATATATGCAACTCATTTTTATTGTAATACATATTTTTTCATTTTTGGTAGGTACCATGCCAAAATGGTGTCCCAAACAAATTTGAGTTGTAGACCTGTGTTTTGGAGCTTTGTGCCCTCCCCAAATGGATGTAATAGACTGTGTATAGTCTGAACAATTAAATATGAACATTGTGGCTCTTCTCTGCCCTTTGCTTGCATTTGGTTGTCTCTTACCTCTTTGTTCTCTCATTTTATGTTGTGTATGAGTTATACTTGCATGTTTTCCTTTTCTTTGTGTTTTGCAATGTGTGGAATGAGTAGATTTGCTTGTTTTGGATTTGTGGCACACTTGTATGCCCTCTCCTTCATTTCCTTCTCATTTCTCCCTCATGGAGATTGATCCCCTTTTCTTGGTGCTATCACCTCTTTCATAGCTTAGGATTTCATTTCCATGCATCTCTCTCCCCGGTCCCTGTGAATGCTTAGATTAGGCTTAGATAGTTTTGCTTTCAATTGTAGGAGTAGTTTTAGCATTAGGATAGGTAGAGGAACCATCCTTCTTTGGAGGTCTGTCTCATTTGCAAGTCCCACACTTGGAGACAATCCCATGTTGGCCCATAATTTTGATCTTCCACGATCATATCTAGGGGGTAATTTTGAGCAACAAGAGGTTGATGTTGCACTATTTTTGGGTCAATACTAAGCTAGGCCTATTAATCCGATTGTCATGACATTTGATTGTGGAGCGCATCCAATTCAGCAACATTACAAGATATTGATTAGTTGGTCTAATCTATATACACCCTTGTGGCCATATCATTCTCCACTTTTGCAAAACATCTTTGGGTATGTGCACTCTATCCTCTAGAGTATGTGACCCCATATCTAAAGTCCCACCCGATTCTAACTTTGACTCTATCTCTTAGGAGTCTTACTTGGTTTGTAATTCTTTTACTTGCCTCTAGTTTGGGCCCCTACCATTTTGTGGCTTGATAGTGCAGAAATTGATTTTCACCTTTGATTGATCGATTTCAGAGTGAGGTTGGCCTCAAATCCGAAAATTCAAAGAACATAACCCCAATAATTTTTTAAGAGATTTCTGAAAATGTAAGAAAATCAGAAAAATTCAGAAAATCATGGCCTATAGAGGGAATTTATGAAAAAATCCCTAAAATTGCAGTAACTCACTAAAAATGATCACAAAAATTTGCAAATTTGACCATAGCTTCCTTGAATAAATCCACAACTTCCTTAAAAATTGTAGAAAAATTCACTATATATTTTGAGATATACACGATTCTTCAAAATTAGGGTTTCAACCACAAATTAGATCCAAAAAGTCTCACTTGGTCTGTAAAAGTTATGGTCATGCCCCTTTGATGCCTGGATGTGCTGCAACCTTTTTCCCCAATCAAACCTCTTATACCACTTGTCATGAAATTACTGTCTTTAAAGCAGAATCACTGCAGTAGATCACAATATGATTGAAAGGAAAAGCAGAGTAAAGTACTAAATTATATGATTGAGCCACTTCAAGGGCACAACCTCCACAACCTTATGATAAGAACACATTTACCCTACCTCCACTACCTCACATATATATCCTACTTAGGCTATATATACTCCATAGGTCGACTTCTACTACCAATATGCAAATATATTCATATGGATAAGTTGAATGTTATAGACAATGGTAGCCACAAGTCAGGCACACATATCCCAATACATGCTATAGGCTAAGGGTGTAGCATATACAAGTAGAATGTGTCAAAGATGATGATGTAAAATGATCATTGATCAAATAAGAAACTATCCAAATTTTTCTTGGAAGAATGACATGTTATGGTCAAGGGACGTATATCTTGCTGCAAACATCATATTTTAAGATGCAAGTGTTGAAGGAGAACCATGACTCAATAGCTTTTGGACATGTTAGTTTCTTTAAAATCCTTTACAATGCGCACTAATCCTTTTATTGGATAGGAACAAGGATAGATATACAAAAGTATGTTGTGGAATACGGCACTCGCCAACAAATGAAGAGTGAGTCAGTATGATATCCAAACTTACTACAATTATTGCACATTCCCAACCAGAAATATGGACTTCATCGATGGCTTGCTTGCCTCAAAAGCAAAAGACAAAAATTGTATTGTGGTATATCACGTAATTGAATATGCAAAATTCGGTGTAATGAAGAAACCATTTGATATATCAAACATGGTGAAATCTTTTGTGGAAAATATCTTCAAGCTATATGGATTTCCTAAATAAATTTCGTGCAATCTAGATCCTCTTTTTGTGAGTAATTTTTAGAAAGGAATTATGTTTACAAGTAGACACATCTTTGACCCGAGTTCTTCCTACCACCCATAAAACGGCAGTGAGTTAAAAGTTGTGAACAACTGCTGAGAAGGATATATCATGTGTTTTGCCTTTTAAAAACAAATCCAATGGTTTAAGTGGTTGGACCTTGCAGAATGGTGGTATAATACCTCTTACCAAATGTTCGGCAAGATCATTCCACTCACCACACTTTACTAGTATGAACTGCCAAGACTTAAGGTTTTCATTGGTACAAGTATCAAGATTCAAATTAGTAGCAGTTAAAAACTCTCCTGAAGAGTGTCAAAAGATAATACACATCCTTAATGAAACTTTGGAATATAACTCGCAATTGAATGAAGCAACAAGCTGATCAAGACCAAACAGAGCGAGAATTCAAAGGAGGTTGGGTCTTTGTATGTCTTCAACCATACAACCAACCTTCATCAAAGCAAAGAGGTCAAAACTTGAATTTATCATCCATGATTTATGTACCATCACGAATCAGTAGGAAGATAGGTCATGTAGCTTAAACATTGAGATTACTAAAAGCAAACTGTCTACAATGATTGTCAAGTATCTCATCTCAAGAAGAAATCTGGTACATATGTTCCTAGTCAAACAAGAAAATTGAAATGTGTGCTAGAGCCTCAAGGTGTTCTCCAAACTCGTACAAGGAATTTGTGTATTAGTCAAATCATTCATTATTGAATCAAGTAGAAGAATTTACCGCTAGGCAAGGCATCCTGGGAGAATCAATATTTCATGGAATGACATCCATCTCCCCCATGCTTCGAGGACAAAGCATCTCAAATAGGGAACTTTAATAGACCTACATCAATATTATTAATAACTATTATATATGAACAGATGTGTCACATGGTGTATGTACCAATGTGTTGTATCAGTATCATCATTTGTACATTTCTCACCATATTAATAATATATTATGGTCAATTCATCTATACCACTAGTCTTTCTCCTGTAGTACAACTGATTGTACTTTCTGAGCCCCATTGACCTATTTGGTTATTCATGTCCATCAATATAATTTCTTTCTTTCTTTCTTTTGTACCTTGAGGGCACCTCACTTTCTATTCCCTACCTGACTTAGAGGGTCATCTTCCTCCCTCCTTTGTCATGAAGACTAGGGATGATGCATGGTACAATTTTTCTCTCTGTGCTTGGAGGAACATTGACTTTGGATGTTAGGAGATGCATTGGGAGCAGTTAGACGAGCTCATCATACTTAGTAACCACCCTTTCCTGCTGCTCAGTGAAGATTCTGTTCCATGCTTGCTTAGTATTTCATTTCTGTCCATCTTTAAGGTAGATGTTCTCTAGGTTAAGTTCATATCAAAATCTCTTCTCTGTTTAATTATGCTGGCAATTAATACGCGATCAAATACACAATGTTTCTTATTTGATGTCATTGACAAATCTAGATTGCATGGATGAAATTGTTTTTAATGACTCCTTATAATACCATCATTGTCGTGAAGTTTAAATTTGTTGTTAAGGGTAACTTTAGAAAGTTTACATGAAATAACACAACATTTAATAGACTTCTTTTCCTAAGGAGTGCTGCTGCTATTTAGATCTCAAAATCTTTAAGAACTTTTGTCATTTTGAAGCATTGTAATTTATATGATTGGCAGTGGCGAATTTAATTCTTCCTGACATTAGTCTTTTTGCATTTAGTGTTTCCTTTTATTGTCTAATCTTACACTAGTATCTCATGAACAGAAGTGCCATGCTCAAGGGAGGTGCTTTCTATGCCAGTGAATTGTGAGTGCTTTAACTACACAATTTTTAAATTTTATTAATCTTCCATTTCTTGCATGTGTCACATATACTTATAACAAAATGGCTGCAAGATGTGTTTTTTTTAATCATTTATGAATACTGAATACTGTTTCTAAGTTCTTTTAGCTATTCATTTTTCTTCGGCTTTTCATTTTTTGGGGGTTCGCTATCTTAGGTCCTTTATTCTTTTGTTTTTTTTTATCTATTCGTTGGAACATACAAGTCATTCTTTGCATCACATCTTATCCTCCAGAAAGAGCCTGCATATCATTTTTTAATTTTGCTTTTATAATTTATTATGGACATCCTGGAGTCCAAGATAGTTCAGAAATATGGCAGTTTTAGATTGTATCTTTAATGTCTTTGTACAGACATTTGACATTTTCATTTGTAATATGGATTATGTTTTTGGTTGCATATTAGCCTATGTTATACAGGCATCTTAGTTTGGACCACGAATCATTCTTATCCTCAGTATCGCAGCTTATGTTATAGTTTTCTCATATATAGGAAATCCATGTTTTGTGTTATAAATTGATGATTTTGCGTAGTTATAGTGTATTGTTTCTAGTAATTTGTAATAAATCGTGTCTAGTTTTTGTCATTATAGATTAAGACGTGTATTTTAAATACCCTTGTAGTGGAAAGGGCATATCACCTTGGAGTAGCTAGCCTAGTAGTTATTTTAGATTGTTAATGAATAGGCTATCTACATCTGATATCATTTATATGCGAGAGATTAGAGTCGTGGAAGAATTTATTTGCATGGTAATGATTGGTCCCATACAGCACCTGGAAATATTAGGTTGCAAGTCTTATGACCTCTTCTGCACTTGAATCACGCAAGGAAAAATGCTGGTGTCAAAAGGTTATCATGAATGAACTGCTTAAACACTATGAGGGTGTGACGATCAGTTATGGCATTTATTTCTGCAAGATGGTCCCTATGCTTATAGTGGAAGCTATGTGGTCAGCGAAATCTCTCATGAACCCCCAACTAATGGCTAGTGCCATATGGTCATCACCCTACCCTATGTACTTCCTCCATACATTGGTAGATACGTCTTTGTTGGTGAGAAAATTTTTCAGTTGGGCAAATTAGGTGTCTCCACCAACGATCACGGGGCTACGCCCATTTGCATTGAATGGTGCAACTCCCATTATTGAATGTGACTAATCTAATCCTAAACTAAATGCTATGGGTTGGCCAAATAGGTCGGGGATCACACAGGGACACTCCACTGAACCTGTGGCAAAGTGATTGTACAAGGTACAAGGGAGGAAATTATAGTGATGAGGGGAAAGGAAGGTTATTGCCTTGAGTAGGTTAATTGCAGAGTTCACACCCAATAACTAGAGTAGTTCAACATTCAATATAGAAGAAAGCAACAATGAAGCTATCAGTGAGACAAACAAAACCCACATAGACACATAGTTCTCTGAGGCCCATTCATCGAAGATACAAAGCTCTCTTTAATCACCATGCTTACAAAGTGCATATAAGAGGAAAAGAGGAAACATGAGAGAGGGAAAAGAGGAAACATGAGAAAGGGAAAATGGAAGAAAAGTAGCTTTCATTTCATGTGTAGTGATGAGTACAAAGCTTCAATCAATCTACAACAATTCACAATTGCTACCAAAATATACTAACTTCAGATCCTTTGGAATGGAGAAGCCATCCCAATTTATAGCAATGTGAATTGACTCTTCGCCTACCCCCAACTCGTGACTTTTCACCTTCCTAGAAAGTGAAAAATAAGTTCCCTTTTTATAAATTAAAGGGACCTCTACAATGTAACTTTATGAAGTCACTTAAGTGAATGAGACAAAATACAATGATTATGCCCAACGAAGAATTAGAAAAGGGATAGAAGGAAGAGGGAGAAAGAGAGAAGAAGGGAGAGGTTGTCATATCCGATGAAGAAGCTCCCTGCGATGATGAACCTTATTGAATCATGCCTCCTGATGATGGGTCTCTGGAACGGGCTCTTGTTCCTTGAATTCTTTGGGGAATTGAGCTATCGCAGTAGTCAACTTATCCTCCTTTGGAATACAAACGCAGCCCAACACTTTGGTCCATATCTTGGGACGCCAATGATCTTCTTACATTGATTGAGCCATTCTTCATGATCCATTGCAATTGCAGCAATGCAACTTCTGATGCCAGCCAGGACTCTAAATTGTCTTCATTGAAGGAAAGAGAGTCACTTGCCTCCTTCTTGACCAGCTCCTAGAATGAAATGATGAGCTCTTCTGATGATGAGTCCTCGAAGCGAGAGGAAACTCAAATCTTTGAACACAGTGGTAGACCTCATTCAAGATTTCGAAACTGCTACTCGCGGGAGTCTAATTCAGATATGGCATTCTTGAGCATTGCATATCTCATGTCCATGATACGGATCCAAACTTGAGACAAGTTCTCGGTAGTTGATGCAAACACTTTTTGCTCACGAGAGTGTGAGAATCAAAGGACCTCATTTTAGACACCAGTGGGAGTGCCTCATCCAAATGACTGACCTCTTTTGCAAACTCCTTTGCCTTGTTCACTTCATACAATGTTGTAAGAGCATACTTGATGAGAGAAATGATGCGTGGACACAATGCCTTGCCTTGCTCAATGATTTTCTCAATCCACTTCGATTAGCCTTCCCCACATCATGTATCCTCGTGCTTTCTTAATCGCCGGTCAACACCCATGATTGGAGGGATGACTTTGATCGAAAGAGAGGATGTTGATTCGGGTTCGAGAAGGGTTGAATGTAAGCACTGAGAGATTTTACCTGTCCCTCCATTGTATGCAAATTGTTTTCTTATATTCTTCATTTCAAGCAAAAGACGGAAGAGGATTCCTTGAACAGATGAGTGTCGCCCTCATGTGAAGCTTGACCCAATGAGATGCGGGTTAACTCATAGTCTGATGGAGTCATTTCCTCCATAGGTTTATCAGTCTTAGGCCTAACAACTTCAACATACTTGGTTATCTGAGGTGCCACTGAAGAAGTGGGAAGTTGTCTGGGCCTTCTTTCTTCGCCTGGACTTCAACATTCCGAGAGATTTTCGCGAGACTGGGAATGGCAACGAGTTGTGTTGTTCTTGGCCCATTTTCGAGCATTTCTTAAATCCATGGAAACGGCTCTTTGGGAGTTGCCACGATGTCGGTCACCGAGTACTTGCAGAAGCTTGTTGTGGGGTCAACTCTTGATCACTATGGGGAAGCTCTAACCTTTGAGAAGACGAAAGATGTTGCAATGAATCACCTCTTCTTGTCCTAAGAAGCTTAGTCCGACCAACTCTCCTTGGCTCACTTAACCAGCTCCTCCAACTCACCGAGCTCACTGACTTAGCTCGTTTTGAATCAACTCATTGAGGGGAGCGATGCTTTTGACTTGGCTGAATATTTACAAATGATGACCTCTTGAGCCTTTGACCCCTTTTTAATACTTATCAGATTACACAATGTCCCTAGGTTTTATTTGTTGCGCCTGCAATGTTCTGTCTTGCTCCCGAACACAAATTTGATGCCTTAAGACCTCTTATGAAGGATGAATTGACTTTTTGAGCTATGAAACCATCTTGAAACCAATGTTTTAAAAATCGGAACCGGACTTGGAACCAGTCGAGGGTTGGACCGGACGGGAACCGGAACCGGACCGGTTCAAACTCTATGAACCGGTTTACTAAAAAACACATAAAAATTACATTTTTAAAGAAAGAAATATATTTGAAAAATTAGAAACCATGATGCCAACAATTACACACAAAATATGCAAAGTTTGCTCATGTATATAGTGATAGTTGGAATATTCACACTCGCAAATACTCGGACACCCCAAAAAAACAAAACTCGGCAATATTCGGCCAGGACTTGGGAATACTCGGCAACTTAAAAAATACTCAAATTTCTTTAAAAAACATAAATTTGCAGCCAAAACCATGTATTTGCAGCGTTTTCTTTCATTCTTTATTAATGCTTTCTTTTTGTTGGGACCTTTACGATAGCCTTCAATCTTGTGTCTGAGGATGCACAAATTGGAGTTTAAACACAAAAAAGACTCTTAAAATAGCAAAAAAAAACCTATGCATCTGTTGATAACTTGATATGTGAAGTCAACATTTGAATAAGCAGGTCGCGACCAAGTTGGTAGGTGGGACGATTAGTCCGAGCACGGGAGAATACTCGCCGAGTTTTGGAAAGCTATCCAGTATTTTTAATTACTAATCTGTCTACAAGCAATCAAAGCTCATGATTCTTTCAGAAGATTGCAAGAAGTTGCTTGGTCCAAAAAGGTGCAAAAATAGATTTTATGAAAATAAGAAAAATATTGCCATCAATGCGTAGAGCTCGAGAAAATATGCACTTTTAGAGAAAACGACACCTGAAACGGAGCCACAGAATGAAAGTTATGGCACATGCAAGTTTTTGTTGCTACATCTTCCCGGACCCTTTCCAAAAATGGCAAATTTTATTCTATACTTGTGTTTTTTTCACCAAAAATCCAAAAAAGGAAAGAAATGCCAAAAAAGGAAAGAAATGCTGACTCGGCCGGTTCAGGATGAAACCGGACCGGTTTGACCGGTTTTAGCCCAAACCGGCCGGTTCCGTACGGAACCGGCCGGTTTGGGCTAAACCGGTCAACCGATCCGGTTTACTAAACGGTTCGTGCTTTAAAATGTTAAACCGGTCAAACCGGCCGGTTCCGGTTCCGGTTTGACCGGTTTTTAAAACACTGACTTGAAACCATGAGAAGACGACAAAAAGCAACGAGATCACTAAAAGCCTACTACAACCTTTTGCACTCAACACTAGAACTTACTATTTTAAGCCATCGGGATCTAGGAGCTCCTATTTTGGGTAATCTTTGCTTTTGCCTCGGAATCAATGTTGTGGGATTCTTATCATGTTTGGAACAATGTTACGAGAGTTTTATTGCCATTTTGAGCACTTTCTATTTTAAGAATGTTTGTCTTTGCTTTTTCGGGCCGTTTTGCTTTTTTGAGCTGAATTCCCTAGTTTTACATTTTGGTGATTTTAAAGGTTTGCTTCTTTGAAGGTTTTTACTGTTCTGGGAAATTTACTATTTATAGTAAGTGTGAACCAAGGGTACTTACTAGTTTTAGAAGCTGGTTTTCCACTCTTCGGTTTGACGAAACATTACCATTTCTGATTTGGGTTTTTTCGTGGTGCTTTGTGTTCAAAATTCTAGTTTCACCGCTTTCGAATCACTGGAAACTGGAGAAGAAGAATGGAGGGAAGATTTTTGAAGTTTGCTGCTGTAAATAAATGGGGCCACCTTTGAATTCTCTGTTTACTACACTTGAAGGTACACAGGAGCAAGAGATGTGGCCAAAATTTCAGCAACACCCAGTATCTAGTTTGTAAGATATGAAGATTTCAAGGGTTTTGGCCATGGAAGTCTTCTCAAGAAAAAAAGGGCATGGTGGCAGCTGAAAAAGCAAGGGTTTTGGTCTTTATGACAATAGAGGAGCAATTGGAATGGTCGTGCAATGAAGGGATGAAGTGGTGGAAGCAATAGTAATGGAGGTTGAATGAAGTTTCCGGCAGTGAAGTTTTTACACGAACGGGCAAGAAGCAACAGAAGCAACACACTTTTTGTAAAAAATGGTTTTTATTTCTTCCTTGGCTTGGGCGCAATTTTGTGTCCCATGTGTCCTAAATGTTTGGGACATATGGTGCACAAAAATATGCCTCCCCCTCCTTGTGACAAGTGGCGCCCTGTGATAGGCCAGTGAGATATAACAAAAGACACTTTAAAACACCCAGGGGCTGAAACTAGGTCATATGGGTGACCAGGGAAGGGGCTAGGCTTGGGTGGAATTTTGTGTCCCAACCGTCCCAAACGTTTGTTACGGTTGGTGCAAGAAAATGCGCTCTCACTTAGGTTTGACAAGTGGCGGATGGGCACAGGCAGAGGCGAAGAGGGGAGGGAGCTGGAAATGAGCCTGTGGAGCACCTTTCTTGGTCATGTGGGGGACCAGGGGTTAGATTGGGGGTTGGGCACATTTTTGTGTCCCAATTGTCCCAAAGGTTTGGAATGGTTGGTGCGAAAATGCACCCTCATCTGGTGAGGACAAGTGGCGCTCTGTGGTTCGATGGAGGAGGGTGCTAGAAATTAGTGCATGGGGGCTAAAATGGCTTGCTTGAGCTAAACTGACCAAGGGGCTATCTGGGGCTGGGTGCATTTTTGTGTCCCAATCGTCCCAAACGTTTGGGATTGTTGGTGTAAGAAATTCCGCTTAGACACAGGGAGTGACATGTGTCCACCCAAAAATTGACTAACTCCTAGAGCATACCTTGGGGAGCAACTTGATGGAGGCATAACTTGAGCATCCGGAGGTCTTTTCATGCACTTCTTTATATGAAATTGATTGGAAATGGCCTTTTGAAAACAATGGGAGGGTCCCATGCCTTGATTCTGCCTGCAACCTCCAAAAAATAGGATTTTCTTTCGGGCTCATAGATTGTGCATGTTGAAATCAGATTGTGGGTAGAATTGCTGGTCTTGTGAAAGATGTGAAACCACCATCACTTAGGGATCTGAAATACCTTTCCAATGGTGTCTCGTTTGACCTCCAACTCCTTACGGAGCTCCTAGAATCACTTCCCAAAGCTCAGGGGCTGTTTTTGCACTACAAACTGCTTCACCCTCCAAGACCTACTTTCGCTGAACTTGTCCCAAAACTTCAAACCTTCCAGAATCTTCCAAAACTAGTTGCACAATGTTCTCAGCTCCTCAATACACCTCCCATATGAGTTTGAGCCTTTCATTACTCTCCGGGGTGTGAACCAGCCTTAGAAAGACCAGAAATAGCCATTCTTAAGCTTTTTGAAAAGCCTATCTTGAAAGATCTTGACTTGGAAGTGCTTGAATGATCTTGATCTCCCTAAATCGCCTATGGGGAAGGATGACACACATATGAACCAGTTGACAGGGTAGGATAGGCTCGATACGGGGATGGATTGGCTTGGAGGGGTGTCGTGGAAGGTTCACGATAAAAATTTTTTGACAACGGGTGCTGTTGTCATGCTTGAAAATATGAAATTTTCACGTTGCACATTTGCATGACAACAATCTTACATGACCTCACATTATCACCAAATAGCCATTGGCATGAAATGATTAAGCTTATGACCTTGAAGCCCTTGCTTTATAAAGATTAAGAAAAATTAGGGTTTACTCATTTGACCGGTTTTTCCTGCAACCTCGCAAAAATTTCCATTACATAGACATGTGACATATGTATATGCAATATTGAATAGAAAAGAGGCATTGCATGTGGGATCTAATGGATCATATGGAAAGATGCATATCGTAAGTAGCACTTTTTCAAATAGAAGGTGACTAGACAACAACTTAGGGTGTAACTTCAATATGTTTTATGGAAATACACACTCAATTATAAAATAATCACAATTAGATTATGAATCTGAATAGTTCTTGGACAAATCATGAATATCAATACATTAATAGATGGCATGGTTAACAAACCCGAAAATATGGAGTGTTTGATCCCAATAATGACTCCGAGCACCGTAAAGAGTAATGATTTAGTTTCAAAAATTATGATTATGTGAGAAATTTGAACAAATGACAATTTTCAGAGTCCTTTGGAGCAGTTTTCTAAGTTGTGAGAGCTTTGACACTAAGCTTTAGCTAGGCGAAGGTATTTCTGGCAAGATGAGCTTTCCGAGAACATATTACAATAGAAAATCAGAGAAAACCTAGAAAAGTTAGCCTTGACAGGCCGAAAGGGTGGACATAGTATTATTAGCAATTCTTCTTCTAGTAGATCTCTTATTCTTAGGAATTGTCCTATTCACATGCCTATACATGTTGAAGGATATTATTAGTTTTGTTTAGCTTTAAAATAAAACTCCTATTTGCATGCCTATGCATGTTGAGTGGATGTTAAGTTAGCTTTGTTTAACTTTAAAGCAATTTGGTATTATTAATTTTCTTTAGCTATAAGAGAAGGGTTTATCCTATTGTAATTTAGAGTGTACAACTGATATCTCTTCCACAGAGATTGCTTTGTATTCAAAGACTATTTTTATTTTGCAATAAGCCTTTGTTTATTAATCGTGGAAATCTGTTTCAATTTAATATAGGAGAGTTGGCTTTATTATAACACTGTAATCCATTACAATTGGTGTGTTGTCTCCTAGATTGAATCCTCAATCTCGTTCAATGGTATCAAAGCAAGTGAAATCCTGCATGTCCAGTGAAGTCAGGCTATCAAAAGTTTGGTTTGGAGACAAGAGATCCATTTGACTAGACACAAACGACCACCAATGGATGCGTGAGGAGGATCAAATTCCTCAAAACCCAGTAAAGGCAATGCTTGATGAAGCTCTAACAAAGCAGGGAACTAAAATGATGGCTCAATTCATGCAGATTCTCACACAAATGTCGAGAAGCACACTCTTAGCTCCAGAAAAACGATCTTTCCTTCGGTCCACGCCCTTTAAGGTACAAGTAGGTTTTGATATTTTGATGTTTGAAGGTAAAATAGAAGCAAATGCCCTTGAAAAGCGGATCACAAAATTAGTCATATTTTTCAGTAAACACTCACTCTGTTTAAGAGAAAGTAATGCTTGCTTTGCTAAAAGCTGAATCCCAAGTCCAACAATGGTGGGAGGCTTACCTTAAGCTATCTAACGAAGATGCAAAGGATGGAGGTACAGTCATCATGGATCCCTCGTGGAGTGACTTTGTTGGGGAGGTTCACCTTAAGCTATCTGACAAAGATGCAAAGGATGAGGGTACAATCATCACAAATCCCTATTGGAGTGACTTTGTTGATGCTCTTAAAGATGAGTATTTTCCAGAAGATTCTTACAAGGAAAAGAACATGCAGTGGCAATTGCTGCGATAAAAGGACCAGTCTGTGCAGGACTACACAAATATCTTCAAACTCTATCAATGGAACTCGAGATGAAGGATTCTGAATGGCATAAATTGATCAAATACAAGAGTGGTCTGCAGTGATACATCCAAATAGAGACAGGATTCCTAACCATTGAGACGATGGGAACAACCCACAAGTATGTATCAAAGATCAAGGAGAAGTTTAAAGCAAAAGGGAAATTATTTCTAGGAAAGAATACAATCAAATGATTGAGGAAACTCCAGTGGAAGCAAGCAACAGACTAAAGAGACCCCACGATAGAGGCCTCAAGGTTTTCCAGCCTCAAGGTTTTCCATGAAAAATAGTATAGACAAGTCCCCACAGAAGGAGATTGGAAAGTGGTGTGAGAACCATAGGAGCGTGACTCATAACACAGATGGATGCCATCCCAAAAGGACATTTTTTTGATGCACACGAATCTTATCCAATACAAGAAACCGATAATGACGAGCACTTCTTTTATCCTATGGAAATAGGTAAGAAGATTATGGATTCTGACCCTCATTCCATTGTTGGTATAATGCAAGTTGTAACATCATCATTTGAGAACGAAGAACATCTTTTTCATTCACAGATGCGGGTTCAAGGAAAGATCTTCACCTTATTGAAGACAATGGGAGCAAGAAAATCTGATTTCTACTCTAACTATAAGAAAAATGAGTCTAAAAACAACACCTCATCTATAGTCATACTCTATCGGATGCCTGATCAAGGAAGAGATATTCGTGTCAGTCAGCAATGTCTTCTTCTTTATGCAATCAAGTCATTCAAAGATAAGGTATTGTGTGATGTGGCACCCTTGGAGGTATGTGATGTTTTGCTTGGGCATCCATACATGTGGAAAAGAGATGGAATCTATTGGTTCAAGACCTGTAGTGTCATCGCCATATTTGGAAAGCAATCCGATAGGATCCCTAAGGTTCTTCCTAAGAAAACAATGGGCTTGATCACTGCAAAGTAGTGTAGGTGTGTGATTGGTCACATTGGGAAGTTTGAACTTAGTTTATTAGGCCAGAGAGCACTCGGCAGATCATTGCAACCACTTAGGCTGCCATGCAGATTTAGACTATACATCAACAAGAGGTGGAACAGATCTTAGCTGATTACACAGATGTCTTCACTACACCTACTGATGGGCCCCTACAATGCAAGGTGACACATCCCATTGACTAGATTCCTAGGACACCCTCACCAAACGGATCACTATACAGGCACTCAGTGTTGGAATATGAAGAGATTAAGCGACAGATCTAGGAGCTAACTCACAAATGCCATATTTGGTCCAACGCGTCATCTT
Source organism: Taxus wallichiana var. yunnanensis (assembly GCA_018340775.1). Lineage (NCBI taxonomy): Eukaryota > Viridiplantae > Streptophyta > Pinopsida > Cupressales > Taxaceae > Taxus > Taxus wallichiana. The sequence goes on along the minus strand of CM031243.1, from coordinate 316,487,778 downwards.
GTGGAAGCCCAATTGTGCTAGTTCGAAAGAAGGACGGGATGTGGCGATTTTGTATTGATTACAGGGCCCTTAATAAGATCTCTGTCAAGAATTGGCATTCACTCCCGTGCATTGATGACCTCCTAGACCAGCTCAAGGGAATGAAGTTCTTCACAAAGATTGATCTGATGTCAGCGTACCATCAAGTACATGTCGAGTCATTTGACGTTTGGAAGATAGATTTTAAGTTCCAGGAAGGTCTATTTGAATGGTTAGTCATGCCCTTCAACTTGACCAGTGCACCTACAACTTTTGCAGATTATGAATGATGTTTGCAACGATTCCTTGATTCCTTTGTGGTTGCTTTCTTGAATGACATTCTTGTTTTTGCAAGACATAGGAGGAGTACCTGCAACATGTTCAACAAGTTATGGACACCCTACACAGTCATAAGCTATACGTCAACATGGATAAGTTTTCTTTTGCTTTACAAGTGTACTATATCTAGGATACATTGTAGACAATGATGGGGTACTTGTTGACCTAAAGAAGATCAAAATCATCAAAGAATGGCCAGCACCAACAATACCTACAGAACTTAGAAGCTTTATGGGGTTAGCCATGTTTTACTGTTGGTTCGTGCTTGGATTCTCTCATCTTGCATTTCTCCTGAACTGAGCAACAAAAGAGAGAGTAAAGGGCAAGTTTGTGTAAAACACATTCCAACAACAATTTTTGAGTTAAAAGGAGACATCATTCACTACTAGTCCTTGCTTTACCAAATCTGCAATATCCCTTTGAGATTGAGGTTGATGATTTTGAATGTGCACTCGGTGCAGTTCTCACATAACATAGTCGCCCAATTGCCTACTGTAGTGAAACATTTGCAGATGCAGTACAAAGGTATCCTACATATGACAATGAACTTTATGCCATTGTCCTGGCATGTAGGCAATGAAAGCAATACAATATGGGAATGGAGACAATCATCCACACAAACCACAAGCCTTTACAGTTCATGCAAACCCAGGGCGAGTTTTTAGAATGATCACCATCAGAAATTGTCTATCTTTCTACCTACAACAGTTTTACCTTAATATTGGACACAAGAAAGTTCCAATCAGGTTGCAAATTGCTTAAACTGCCCTCCAATTGCAGCACTCACAACAGTCCTAAATTCATGTGGCCATGAGACTTCTAGCTGGCCCATTTTGTATAGTAGTCATCTCGAGTTTTCCACCATGTACCAAGCACTAAATATGGGACAGACTACCATCTCCATAAAGGGAATCTGTGTCACTTGGGACACCTATGTGTTCCAACAGTAGAACGACAGATAGATGATTTGAGAGGCACACTACAGTCAAGCTGCAGGACAAGGGTGTTCTTTATCCACATACAGAGGTGTTCTTTACTTGGAAACTCAAACCATTGTGGCTGGTATATATATATATATATGCCTCTTCCTCAAGTCTCCATTGTTAAATGTGCTTAATACACCCATTTGATAATCTATTCCCTCTCGTTTGTCAAACCCCTTTGCTACCAACCTCATTTTGTGCTTATCCAAAGATCCATGAACTTTGTTCATTTTTTTAGTATGCTCATTTACTCCCAGTGGGGATCTTTCCAGGTTGTAACTCGGAAATAATCTGATTTTTATTATTTATAAGTGATTTGTACTCTACCTGGATAGCCTGTTCCTATCCCTGTATTTTTTTTTATCAAATGAGTTAGGCTCACATGCAATGTTTTCCAACAAAGCAAAATTAGAATATCCTTTTTGTTATAAAAATTAAGTGATTTATACACCTTAATCTGACTTTTAGGGCTTTCAATTTGAACCGCTTTGAGAAAGCTTCCTTTCTTTTTCTCCTTTATGATGGAACCAGGAAGACTACTTTTTGTTGGAACAATCTTCTGTTTTGATATATCAATAATTTCAAGATGAGGTGTTTCAGTCTTTAAATCAGTCCACCAGAATGTCACCACTATAAAACTGAGACAGCTGAACCTCTTTTTCTTTTTTTGCTGTTTTATTAGTATCTGACTAAGTTACCGAAACGTTTTGGATACGGGAGCGGGAGCGGGGTATCCGATACGCGGAAACGGCAAATTTTTTTTTGACCCCGGATACGGCGTAGGATACGGCAGTACAAAAACTATATAAAAATTAAAAAATATATAAATCTCAACCTTCTAAATAGGAATTTAATTATAAACCACATATGTATATGAAAAACAAGATAAAAGACAAGTTATACTATTAACTATAAATTTATAATAATGTACAGTATATACAAAACGAATAAAATTAAATTCAGAAGATTCTTTCAGAAGATTGCAAGAAGTTGCTTGGTCCAAAAAGGTGCAAAAATGGATTTTATGAAAATAAGAAAAATATCGCCATCAATGCATAGAGCTCGAGAAAATATACACTTTTAAAGAAAACGACACCTGCAACGGAGCCACAGAATGAAAGTTATGGCTCATCCAAGTTTTTGCTGCTACATCTTCCCGGACCCTTTCCAAAAATGGCAAATTTTTTTCCATACTTGCGTTTTTTTCACCGAAAATCCAAAAACGGAAAAAATTGCCAAAACAGGAAAAAAACGAAATCGCGCCAAAAAAGGAAAAAAACATGGAAAAAATTAAAAAAAATTAAAAAACGCGTGGCCCGCTCCCTGGCCGCTCCCGCGCGCGCTCCCGCTCCCGCTCCCGCTCCCGCTCCCGCTCCCGACGCTCCCGCTCCCGCTCCGGCCGCCTAAACCGGCGTTTCCGGTAACGTAGGTATCTGACTATCATGTAGAATCTGGTATATAGATAGAAAGTTTTAGAGTGGAAGGGAATCCTCAACCTGTTCGGCATATGCCACTTTGTTTGTAAACAGCAGTAATGAAAGGCTTGCAAAGCATCAGAAGATAACAACTGCAGGCAAGAGAAGGTTTACATGGAATGCCTGTGAAACCTCCGGCAATGCAATCTGAAAAATGCTATCATTCTCATCTGCAACATATATACTGATTGGTATCTTATATGTAGAAATATCTTTCAACCTATATATCTTGGAATGATCACTGTAAGCAGCAACTAGTGTCTTTTTACATTGAATTTACATTGTTCCATCCTCTTATGGAAACAAAACATAAGCAGAAGAACCAAAGCTTCAAAAATGACTCAAGCAGAAAACAGCAGCTTCTTACATATAGTCTACTTTGCTTCTTTTCTCTTCCTGAACGGGCGGAACCAAAACATAAACAATAGACCAAAGCTTCTAAAATGGCCCATCTCAGACTTCTTGCCTGTCCATTCCTCCTCAGGTGTAATGCCTTGAAGTGCCTTGGAAGAAATTTTGTTGATAAGAAACAATAAACTTCTTCAGCTCAGTACAGTTTTGGAACTTCTTTCCCCTCAATATACTCCTTTCCATCACCACAATAGTTATATTTCTCTGCTCTACAACACTATTTTTCTGTGGCATAGATGGAGTTGTAAGCTTCCAGCTATTTCTTTTTTTCTTAAAAATCAGCAAAATTGATGGAAGTGAATCCATCCCTGTTGCCAGTTCTGAGATCCTTAGTCCTATGACCAATATGATTTCTATATAAACCTTAAAATGTTTAAATCCCTCAAATGTATTGGACTTCCTTTCTACAAAATATACCCACATCTTTTGACTTAAGTCATTTTCAAATAGAAGAAAGGATGTACAGCAGAAATGGACTTTACTTTCATGGGCCAACAAACATCACTATGAACCAAATCCAAACATGCTTTTCTCTCCAAGCGTTGGCTCCCTCAAAAGGCTTTCTGCATTGTTTCCCTGCTAAACGAGATGCACAAACTTCTTTGTCTTCTTAAGACTTTCTGCAACCTTGTCTAGGAAGTTTATATATAAACAACAAACTTTTAATCATGCTTAGGATTCATAACATGGTAGAATGTAAATTTCTTACCTACTGCAAGTCTGATTTGTAAATTTCTATATCCCTCCACATTATGTGTCCTGCTGTCACCTAAGATCACAGTTTCTGATCTGAAATTATCTTCAACATATGTTTCAAACCTGTTTTCCTGTTCAACATATGTTTATTGGCACTAGAATAAAATACTAAACATCATTGGTTCTATTATCATAGTGAGAAACCACCGAAGTTTATATATCTTTTTGTCATGCTCATGAAAATTGGCCTCCTATTATTTCTTATCTTTCAACCAAATTGTTTATCTACAGTACTTAACGTGGCCCTTCTTGCCACAAGAGTAACATCTTATAATTTCATAAATTTACCTGTGGCAGATTTACTGGTTGTAGGTCAAAAATTTCTAAATTTTGGGGACGGCGGGGGGACGGCTGATTAAAAAATATATAAATATTTAAAATAAAAAGATATAGTGACTAAATTATATAAATAAGCTGAAATAAAACCATTTGAGATTTAAATAAGGTGAAACTTGAACTCATAAACATCAAATACACTATAAAGTCTAATATCAATATGTTAATGTCATAAATTGAAAATTCATAATACATATTTGAATTTTGATTCTTGAATATGAGACAAGCTGAAATTTGAAATTTCATATAACCATTCTAAAATACGATTGATCAAGTGACAATAGCTAATATTCATATCATTAATCTCATAGCCAAATACACCAACAATTGTCTATTGTCAATATTACAAAAAAAGAGGACAACTACAAGTATCAGCCTAAAAATCAGAATCTCCATCTGAAGCAATATCCATGAACTCCTCCTCGCTGGTACTAGTATCCTCGTCCTCAAAGGTAAGCCCAATCAATCCTCGCTGCACAGTGTTGTCCTCTTCAACCTGCCTCGGCTCCTCGGGATCTACATCCCACCGTAATGCTGGAGTCTGTTTGTACTCAGGTGTCTTGCGATCTATAAGACGCAAAGCACTATGTACAGCTACAAGCTTCTCCGCTCTCGCAGAGGTAAGCCTATTCCTCTTAACAGAGTGTATCCAACCATACGTAGACCAGTTCCTCTCAGAGGCAGAGGAGCTAGAAACCTGGGAAAGGAGGCGAATGGCAAGTGGTCGCAGCAATCCTGGAAGCCCATACAGTCGCCACCAACTCACTGGTTTCTCCTGTGCTAATGCTACCCTGTCTGTCTTTGCTGATGTTTTGTACCCATCGAGTTCAGTGAAGTCAAGCCACTCCATTCTGATCTGTGAAGCCTCTTGTGGAGTGTACATTTTTTTAAAAGCCTTCATAAGGCCCTTCTTCACCTCATCATCATCCAATGGGACAACTCTGCCTGGCCTCTGCACATACCATTTGGGATTTAGTGCATACGCAGCCATATGAAGAGGAGTGTTCAACTTCTCCCATCTCCGCCGAATAATGGGTCAGATATGTTCATTATAGAACTCCAAAGTGGGGTCCTCACCCGAATAGCTGCCTTCATTTGCCCAAGCATGCTATCAATGCACTCGTAGATCTCACCAAGATCAAATGTTAGAATCCCCATATTTGATGACACTAAAAATCGGAGCTATAATTGATATGATGTATTTCATATCAACCCAAAATGTTTCCCGCAACACCACTTCCTTCACTCTTTTCCTCGATCCGTCTCGACTCACGCCACCTAGTCCAATCCCGTGTCATAATCATAATTGCAGGGCTCTCGCAACTCCTGACATCCTCTCCAACAAAATAAAATAGGATGCAAAGCGGTGTCAATTGGTTTCAAAATTCCTTCTTCGAAAATTTCAAAAGTGCCAATGATGTGTGGTGATCGCATATGAACTTCTCGCACATCTCTCGGCATCACCACTATCTGATTAACCCACCGAATCTTCCCTATGTCTTTCAGTGCATTGTTCATGGCATGCACACAACATGGAGTCCAATAAATATGCCTATATTCCCGCTCCACTAGCTTGCTCGCTTCCGCACACATAAGCCGCATCTGATAACTCGTACAACATTCAAGGTCCAACCTCCTCAATGGCATCCTTCAAAATCAAAATCAAACTCAAAGATCTTTTCGCTTCCTGCAACAATCAATCGCTTCTCAAGAAGTACGGTCCATTTTTGCAAGAGACAATGATATTGATGAGAGGACGGTGTCTAATATCCGTCCACCCATCCATGATAATGTTGCATCCATGTGACACCCATGTCACCTTCATCTCCTCCATCAATACATTAACCTTGGAATAGTTTCTATCCAAGATTGTTGTCCCGAAGTTTTGTGTCTCCGTGAGGCACATAACTTGTCCTCACAGAACCTTAGCCATAGCCTCCTCAGAATAAGGAGAGCGAGCAAGCATTAAATGGAATCCCAAAGAAAGATAGAAAATTTCCCAATAAGATCATCCGCCCTCTTCCTTGCCTTTGAATCAAACATGTCAATAATCGAATTTGGGGCTGCCCCCACGGCCTTTCTCTTCCCTCTCGCTTCCACTTCGACACTTCAAAACTAGAACCAGCCAGTAGTATTAGGAAGTTCACACCCCATGAGTGCTCAATGGAGTAGAGCCGTGCAGAACCACGAACTTCTCGCACATTGCCCGTGGTATTTCCATGGAAGATTCTCACCATCTCACCTCTCGCTTCAGTGAAAGACCCTTACAAGTGCCAACCCCTTCCCGTAAGATGCAACAAGTGTGCATCGTCCTAGTGATACTACTATGCCAAGTCAAGGCACATATGTTGCACTTCCATACTTTGCTCCCCCCCGCACTTGGGGTTATCAATTATTTGGGCAAATTGTCAGCAATGGCTTCTTCTTATCAAATGGTCCAATGGCAAATTTGGACAACATTTGAGATGGGCAATCGGTAAAGACTACCAAATTGAACTACCAAATGCCGCCGCCACTACATTTTGTGCCCCTTCTTCACTCTCCCCCATCAGGCATCACCAACTCTTCCACGGCCACCTATCTCAACTTCCCGTTCAACCCTCTCCTGCTCTGATTCATGCTCTGATTCATACTCATACTCAGTCTCAGTAGAAGAACTCATGGTGATGATTGCTGCAATGAATTAAAAACAACCATAACTATATGATTGATTGATTATGTAATGAATTAATTTTAAAAAAAACGCAGCCATTTAAAATTTAAAATTTAAAATTTTACAACCAAACCCTAGCCTCTAGGGCTTATGCAAGATGCATTTTTTTAAATCCCACAAACTAGATGCATGATTGCATTATGAATGTAGATGCAAATGCTAAAAAACAACCCCTAAAAAATGCAAAAAAATCTAAATTTTAAACTAGAAATAAAAATGTAATTAAAAAAAAAAATGTAACCATTTACATTGTAGTTTGTATAACCAAACCCTATGCAATTGCAATATGCATTTTTAAAAATCCTACAAACTATATGGCATTGGCATATGCATGATTACATTGTGAATGTAGATGCAAATGCTAAAAAACAGCCCCTAACAAATGCAAATATAATCTAGATTCTAAATTTAAAAAAAAAAAAACTTTAACATGTATTGTAAGCAAATAAAATTATAAATACCTCTTGCTCCCTCTTGCTCTTGCTCTTGCTCTTGCTCTTGCTCTTGCTCTTCCTCTTGCTCTTCCTCTTGCCCTTGCTCTCACTCTTGCTCTTCTTCTTGCTCTTGCTCTTGCTCTCACTCTTGCTCTTGCTCTTGCTTGGTGTGAATATGAAATGAGCCCATATTGTTAATTTATAACATAAAATAGCACTTTTAGGGTTAGGGTTAGGTTAGGGATGTCACTTTTATGTTATTAGAAATATACAATAAAAAAAAAAAGTGTTTTAATGTCTAAAAAGTATGTTTTTTTTTTAAAAAGTGCGCAGAAGTCGCGGGGACGGCGGGGACGCCCCTGACGCCGCCGGAGTTCCCGGGACGCCCAGACGCCCCCGCCGTCCCTCGCCCGCCCCCAACGCCCCCGGACGCTTCCACCTTCCTCGCCGCCCCTGTGCGTTTCGCCCTCTCCCGCCAAAAGGAAACGTGGGGAAACGCTTCCCCACGCCCCGCTGCCTCAGTATGCGCCCGGGACGCCCTGACGTGTAGAAAAGGGGGACGCATTCTCAAAAGATGGAGGAAGATTCCTTAATTTAATTGCAACCTTATCTTTTTCAACTCATCGCTCTGTGAAGGCCAATCGATCTCTTGCATCATCAATAAATATTGTTGAAGTGAATTACTTGTCGTCAAGTGTTAAGAGAGAAACCATAATTCATTGATGTAGTTGTTTTCTTTAAGTTTAGCCCAATATTCCCGCAACATTTGATCAGTCGCAAATAGTTGTAAAACCATCAATGTTTATGTTTTTGGGTATGGAAATCTTCCACTCCAAATTCAAACTCCCCGTCTTCGTGTTCTTTTTCTTGCGTCTTTCTACCATGTCCATCAAATCTCAATATTCAAAGATAGGTGCAAAGTTGCAAACATACCTTCAACCCCTTGTTCTTGTTGACTCTGCAACTGGGCCATTTGCATTTGAAAAAATGTCATTCCAGCGGATGTATGGATGTGGCTTCTTAGGCTGTCCAAAATTCTGTCTCCTCATCTCTTTCACCATTTCATTCCTAGTTTTGATGAACAAGACCATCCACCTTGTTGACTCTTAGTATGATAGGTCAAACTCTTACAGATTTAGATGCAAATGTTGCTGCATCACATTTCCATTCCATTTCACAATGCATTTTTGAGAAAAATCATAACTGTTACTTGTGTGTTGGTTGCTCGAGTCACCGTACTTCCATTATGTCTATCATTTTCTAAATGACATTTTCTAGATGAGATGATATTCATGCGTCTATCATTCATGCCCTCTGCTCTTTCTGTCTCTGTCCAGCAATGACGTTTTCCTTCTATTTGCTACTGGAGTCCTTTATGTATGGGATTATCACTAAGCCTTTTGTATCAATCCCATTTTTCTACTACTGGAGTGCTTGATGTATGGGATTATCACTGAGCCTCTTGATTGGTGATCTTGCTTGATGTAGCCTTTTACTCTACATAGACGTTTTCCTTCTATTGGCTATTGGAGTGCTTGATGTATGGGATTATCACTAAGCCTCTTGTATCATCCCATTTTTTTTTTCAAGTGATCTGCTCTTTTGATGTCCTTAAGATTCCAAAATAGGTGCTTCTTGAGCTGATGATCTCCTTTATGTGTTTCCATATTGTGGAAGTGCTGCCAATGCTTTTTAATATATTTTCCTTTTTTGATTGTATCATGCATTTTTGCTTTATTTGATATTATCATGCCGACATCTTGCATTTGATCTCTGTATAGTTACCAAGCCAGCTTCATTGCTAGTGCTATATTGAAAGTCTGCAGATCCTTGATGGTTATTTCTCGAGGTTATTACCCAAGTCATATTTTGTATGAGATTGATAGGATATTTTAATTGGTCAGAAACCCCTTTCCATGTTCTGTTGTATATTGACTATTCTGCTTGAACTGATTTTGGCAAAGGGAACAATGATAGCATATACAGCGGGATTGCTTGCAGTACCCATTTTATGAGCTGGATTAGGTTCTCATTGTGCATATTAAAATTTTGAGTTATGTCCTTTCATGGAAATTCATATTTATGACATTTCTCTTATTATGTATTTAGAAATTCTATGACATGTATACTAGAAAATATCTATTATTCTTGTCTCTCTGCTTCCTAAATTCAGGCGCACTCAGCCATTCGAATCCAGTGAAACAAGGAGTCCCGGAGCGCCCCGTCTCTAGTTGCTGGGGTGCAGCGCGTCACACTCACCAAAACCTTACCTTAGACAAACCTCTACCAAATCTCGACTCGATAGAGGACCTCCCGGTAGGAAGGAGGGCCCCTTGGGTAGGGGGAGCCCCAATCCCAACATATGTGCCCCAATGGAAACAATCAAACTATCTGTAATGTATCTGGACTCATACACACACCCGCATCCATACTTTTGGTGACATTGGTTTTGTGTATTTCTTTATATAAAGGATGATAAAAAGTTGTCCTACTCTACAGGTCGGTGGTGCTTTTAAATCTTTAACACTTGCTGGGTACATAGTGGTGTCAAAGCTTGCAGTTTTAGCTAAATCTGTAACTCGGATTTCCTTGTGGAATCTACTACCACCGTGAAAATCCAAGTTGTAAGATCAGATAAACTATGTGTTCTGATACCACTGAGATGTACACAGCACTGCTATGGACCTGAAATGAATAACAAAAGTATGGTAAACAAACGAGGTACGGTCTTGCATGTGAAGAGTTACGTTCACGGATTGTACGAGAACATTCATTCCCATCTAGATATTTTTTTGCGTGAAACTAATAATTCCTGCAAATGAGATCCTGCATGAAACCTAGCTATGTGCAATAAGATAACAGATAACTGCCTCTCCTAACTTGTAGATGAACTCTTCTAGGATATGATGCCTTTTCCATGGAAGAGTGGTTAATGCCCATTTGTTGCATATTATTTCAAGCATCTGGAAGGATTACGTTACCATTTATAAAGTTATAAAGGTATATTCCTAAAATTGTTTGTTACAGTGTTCATGTTTTATGGGAACACACTATCCATAAGGGCCCTTACTCTGAGAGCCTTTGATAGAATAATTACATGTAATGGTGTTTATCCAACAATTGGAGGATTTTGGTACTTAGTGTGCAAACAGCTTATTAGTAGCATGGGAATCAGCTGCCAGCCTCAAGCTTGCATTCAATTCTGTGTTTTAGCTTCATGGATTGAGGTTTCCTCCCTCCATCGGTCGTGGAAGGCATGAAATTTTGCATCCTTGTTTTGTTTGAAAAATCTATTTCTTGCCTTCATGTTAATGACCATAACAAAGTATCGTTGTTGGTAATTGCTTGTTTTACTTAGTACTACTCTGTTGTAGTTTTGTGTCTGCATATTTTTACAATGGATTCTTCAACTAAAATAAGATCTATTTATGGTGCAGCACAACACACACAACCTCCACGATCATTTGAGGAGATTGATGAGCAAGGATGGAGACTTGAGGAGTCCCAGTTAGAAGCTGTTGGTATATTCTTTTTGTAAAAGATACACATATTTGTTTTTATTGAAATTTATGGTATTCCTTGTTTTTGAGATAAATACAAGTTTAATGAACCAATGCATTTGACTTTATCATCTTCCTAAGAATATCACTGATTAGAGGAACTCATAGAATTTTAATGCATTAAGTTAGGTCTGTGAGCCTAAAATTGTGGAGTTCTTAGAAATGACATTTCCTTTTCTACGTGATCCTACTTTTGTCAATATATTCCTTCCTGTGAAATTTCACTTTTTCTTTGTAAAAAATTGCATTATTGGATTTTCTGCATGGATGAAAATATTGCAGATGGACGATAAAATTAGCCAGTTAAAAACTAAACTACACTCATGGAACATAATTTCTAAAATTTATCATCATTTTTCCTAATTGTTGTGTAAGCATATGTTTTTTTGTCAGACCTGCTCTTTTCTGCATTGGATCAGGAACTTGGTTCAGGATGAAAGCATTGAACTTCGTGTTTTCTTTTCTTGCTGTTTAGAAAAGGACATTTGTTATTTGTACAATTATCATCAGTTTGGACATAGCGGGTTTATTTAAAACCAGATGATGAGTGCCATCTGGTATTTGTGCTAATGGATTCGTAGTTTTTGAACTCTATATATTTGGTGGCCTGAAATTTTATGTTCATTGGGCTTGTTGGATAGCAGTTTCTTTATGTAGAGGTTAGTGATTCCTGGGCATCAAACTCCCTTGTTTTGCTTTCGTTCGTTAGTGAAAAGAATGTAGAGTATCTTTTTGCAGGTTTACTATATGTTTAGAGGCTTGCCATCCTTGGACTTTTCCTGTTAAACATTGGGATTGTTTTTTTTTTTTTGATGATATTGGTTTGATAAATATATGGAAATCATTGACAATATCGAGGATTGAATCAATGGGATACTGACTATGAAATTGCTATCTTGTTTTTAATGGTTTTGCAAAACACTGGCTTTTACTTGACTAATAACGTAAGAATGGAAAATCATAGGGTTACGTCTTTTACCCCAGAAAGAAGAACTAGCATGCTGATTTTGTCTCATAGTCAACACCTATAACATATTTCCTAGGTAATAAAATCTCAGATCGAGGCTGAATACCTAACTCATCTAGGAAGACATGAAAAGCCATGTTACTAAATTCTCTTTTAAAGGCATTATAGGTGACCTCACATACCAATTTCCAGTGGGGAAGGAGACCAGAAAGCTGTGTAACATCTAAATGATCCAAACAGTCTACAAAACTAGGGATTGCATATAAGACTGCCCTCCAATTGACAGGCTGACAAAATATACTGGAAATCAATGGATTAGACGAAGCAAAAGCTCACTGTATTTTCCATTTAGGTTTGACATTCTAGAGTACCACCTTAATTTTATTTTCATCATCAATAATTTTTGTTGCTTCTGCATAAATTGTCTCCTAGAAATATTCCTCTTAAGATAACCAATCATCATTCTTAGAATCCCATAGGCCATGCAATTTACATAACCAATCATCCCTCTTAGAATCTTATAGGTCGTGAAATTTACATATTCTTTTCTTTGAAAAAACTTTATTAGTCAATCTAGAAATGGAACCAAGAGAACCAACACTGGTTCGGGGGCTCCAGATGCCACTGTCACCTGAATCCCAACTATATGTGAAGCCTTGAGCATTCTACCTATGGCGAGATGAGAGTTTTGGTTGATATTTCTAGATTCTTTTCAAGACAGCAGTTCCTTGGACCCTTAATACCAAAGACGTTCTTCTTGATATACTAGATAGAATGCGATGCCTGATCAAAATGTATGGCCCAACTTGTGGGATTAAAGCCCAGGACTGGCTCCCTGACAAAACCCTGTACCATGACATCCACAAGTTCCAGGCCTGCCCGCTCTTTTACTAGAGTGCAAATATCCCACCTAACTAGAGGCAAATCTCTTTTCCTCCAGCTGAACCCAGGTGCAGTTTGTAAAGATTCTCTGTTTGCTCTTTGCAGCCAACTGTATCACAAGGGAACTAACAAGAATGATAGTAAACGTGGGTGGCTGCTAAGATCCGAGAAATACCAAGAAGTTTACCTGCAAATGAAATTTCCCTACGGTATAAATTTTGGGTTTGGTTTTCAATGTTGCAAGCACCTAATCCTGCACAACCTTAGTCGAGACCTTAGTGGCAAAAGAAATGACCAGGCACCTCACGACATTATCATCTAGGGTCCATTTTCCATGATCCATGTAGAAAAAATGTCAAAAAGCATGATCCAAAATTCATTTTATTGGTCACAAACTCTGCCCTTTAATGTGTGTAAAACATCTCCAAGTATTCTGAAGTCCTTGATGGTGAATGTTGTGCTAGTTTGGGAGAGAGCTAAATCACCTATGAAGTACTCAACAAGCATCTTGCAACCATTTGGTAAACTGATTCCCCTGAATTCATTCTAGACTCTAGTTTGCAAAACAATATGTTTATTCATTAGCAAACACATAAACGAAGCCTCAAGGTTGAAAAAAGAAGCCTCTTGACCATTCACTTGACTTTGATTGAGGCATTAGAAAACTGGTTCGTCACAACAAACCTAAAATTTGGGTTAAACCCAGGCCAAAGTAACATATCTCAGAAATTCCATAGATCCAGTTAAAGGTTTTAGCAAAATCAATTTAAAGAAACAGTGCCTTACGCATCAGATTTTTGGTCCACACTAAGATTAAGATAATTTCTTGGTCCACACACTGGATGCTGTGGTAGAAACAATCCTCATCGAACAGGTAATTTTTAGACTGTCAAACTTTAAGATCTTTCTATTTTCTCCAAACTCTTGAAAACTTAATTGTTCTGCGACTGATTCCCATGGAGTCCACCCTCCATACTTTGGGTTTGCGTACAAGCTTCCTTACTAATTTAATAGCTTTCTTGCAGATCTCTGAAGCCAAATGAGAGACATTTAACTTGAATGAATGTATCTATTCAAGATGAGAGATTCAAAGACGTAAAAACTGGTAAGTGACTATTCAAAGATCTATAATTCCTGAAAAAGGTCTGGGCAACCATAGAACCTATCTAGTTTGACAAGAATCTTGGGTCTGTCCATTGCTCGTTTGTCTGATTAAATTGACACATCTTTATCTAAATCTGTTTCGAGTTGAGATCAGTAATGTGCAAGGATTGTTTGCATCGGTTTCATTCTTGTTGTTTGCATTTTGGATAAATTTTCCAGAATCGTGCACCCTATCGCCAACCCATTCAACCTCCCAACGGGTTTTGTTGGGAGGAAATTATCAGCAATCCTCTCCTGTAACTATATTCACTTGTATGCAATGTTAGGCGTATAAACCAAGAGTATGATTGACCGAGACAGCTGTACATCATAAACACTTTGTTTGAACTAAGTCTCCCATCCCTATATGCTGGCATGGTTGTCACTCAACATTACACACATGTGCCTTAGTAACCTTTATTGCTCCGACCAATCTCCTATATATACTGGCATGGTCGACATTCAACATTACACACACATCTGCCCTAGTAACCTTTATTATTGCTGTCCAATCTCTTATGGTTTCAGAACAGTCATAGTTGACATAATTCCTATCATCCCAAAACAGCCACAATACTACGGTTGCATTAAAAACCTTCTAATGAAGTTTGGAACTACCCTGTGTTAGTAAGAGCCCGTGCATTCCTATGGGGAGCATGCATTACGTGGTTGGATGCAAAATATGACTCATCATTTATAATGCAGGAAAACAGCTCATTAAGATAAATTCCACCAAATTTCAGAATAATTCAGAATTTCTTCTATCCTGCATTCACAATGGAATTATAGTTCAGAATGTTTTAGTTCTCATTAGCATCTATGAGTCATAATCTATTTGCTCAAATAAATTTAAGCCCTTTCTATGAATTTCAAGCATTTTTTTATATATAGGAGTACATTTTCCTGTCCTTCGTAGATACTTTTCCTTATTTCCCTTTTTTCCATACTCTCGCACCTAGGCCTAGAGATTTCTTTGCTATTGGGTTACAAGAATTATCATATTGACTTACGATTGTTTCCATTGATTTTTTATATTTGTAACACTTTCATCTATAGTCACCTAGACTATTGGTACGTACCTTGATTTAATTTGGTTGCTAGGTGTTTTTGATTGGTAAATGGAAGGTTTCTATTGAGGCCTCACCCTTTTTGGCATTAAAAGAAATGTTTAAACCTTCAAACTTTAACTTATAATATACTCCTTGAGAAGCCTTTGAAGAGAAATAGAGGAATGTAAGAAAGCGATTGAGAGTAGAGGAAGAAAATAATGTTGGAAATATTACAAAATTTTAGACTTTTTGGGAGCTAACTATTTCTGAATGTATACAAAAATTCAGATGATATTTTATCTATCCATACCAAAAATAGAGTGTATTTCCTGCACCCCATTCTTCTGGCTCTGTTTTCACTGTGGCATACTTGGCATATAATTTTTCAGTTCTGCTGTAGAACTCCATTGGCATTTCCTGGGCTCCCAAAAGGCAAGTGACTTCTGGGCAAAAGCTGCTGTCATGTTGTATTTCACTATGAGCTGTTCAGAGAATTTATACAGGCCAAAGAGAATATCTCGAAGGTGGAGTTTTGCTGGAGGTTGCCCCAAATGAGTTGTCTTCCATGTTTCCCCATTGATAATCCCCGCTGGATGCATGCATTTTCCTTGCTTTCTTGGAGGGACAGTGGGTGTTGAACCGGAGGAACACAAGCAGCCTTAGCAGGAGAAGGGGAGCCAAAACTCACTCTTGATATTTGTGCTTCTAAGGAGGGGAGATTACAGTACCCAATTGGCATGAGAATTGAAAAGCTTTTTACCCAAAGGAGAGCATCCCGAGACTCCAAATACACCAGACAAGACAAAGGAGGAAGACTTTTGGCTTCCTTGATTCCCATGACAGGGGATGGCAATTTACTTGCCAAGAAAGCATACATCAAGAATTCCACTTCTGAGTTAGGCGGTGGGTCTCTAAATCCAACAAGAATTGCCACCAAGTTGTCTACCCCCAAAGTGCCATTTCTACCTAGAACAGCCATAATAAAATATTCAGTAAGGCCATACGAAAAAATCTCTTGAATGGAGTCTTTGTAATTGGGGCTAGGGAGAGTGGGGTTGATGACAATGGACCATAGCTAGCCATACTTCACCCCCAAAAAAGAAATGGCAATGAGAGACGAGAAAGAAGCTGAGCAGTGTTGTGGAGAAATGAGAATGGAGGAGGGATAAAAAGGGAAGGATGGGGAGACCGAAAGCTTGGCATGGATGGACATGACTGAAATGTAAGTTGATTTGGGAATGATGGAAGTGAATGCAGCAGAGGCAGGTGAAACAATTAGAATGAGAGGGGGTGTGGAGGGGAGAATGACAAGTTAAATTCCACTTGTGGCAAAGGGATGGGAAAACAAGTTAATGATATTTGTAAGTGTTAGATTATGGTACTTCAGAATGCATCCTCCAACAAGGCGCACGTGCAAAACCTTGGCGTACCTCAGTAGAGTGTACAGTCATAGAGAACAACAGTCCTATTCTTGGCTGTCTAGATTTAGCAGTTGCTTTTATGTAGTTTGTTTTCCAGTTTTAGAATAACAATTCTTTATTTAGCAGTTTGCTTTTGTAAAGTTTGACTGTCTATTTAAGGGCGTAAATCCCTAGGATAAAATTAGGTCAAGGATTAATTTAATTTTGGGATGGATCCAGTTTTAGGATCCGGGCTTTTTTAGGTTTCTTCTTCAGCTATAAAAGAAGGCCTAGGGTAGGTGTTTTATTCATTCAATTTTTCATAGTATGTATTTTTCTTGAGTGTGTTCCAAAGCATTGTAGCTTCTATTTTCTGATTAATAAAATAGTGATGTGATTTGGAGCAGATCTGAGTATTTTTCAGTTAGTGTCTCTACTATATGTGATTGTAGATTCTAGCATTTAAAGTTCAACAGTTTTTATTGGCTTTTAGTTTTGAGCTATCTAGTTGAGGGTTCTTTAAGATCAGAGTCTGATTATCATGGTATAGAGGAATTTTCAATTTGTATTAGAGCTCAGCTTTTGAAATCTTCTAGATTTCGTGTATGGAGAGGCTAGGTTGTCTCGAGTAGAGAGCTATTGGATGTTTAGTGGGCTACTTATGTCCAAGCTTCGGAGATCGAAGCGGAATTGTGTTAGTAATCGACACTTTGGACTGTGAAGGGTTGTGGGGTGTGAAATTGTAGTTGATCCAATGATCATAGATTGAAGCTTGTTCGAACAGTTACAACAATGGCAATTCCCAGTATGCGAGAGAGTCACTTGTTGGAGGGATCCTCTAACTATGTTTTGTGGAAGTTAAGATTGCAAAATATCCTGGAAGAAACAAAATTATGGTACCTTGTGGAGAAGAAGGTTATGCTTTTCACAAATCCCAAGGATCTCGCAGAGGACAACGAGAAGAACGTGAAGGCGAAGCGAACCTTGTTGGATTTGGTGAAGCACCATTTGATCTCTCATATTGTTATCAAGAAAACTACCAAGGAGATGTACAATGCCTTGGGAACCTTGTACCACAATGTGAATGTATCTAGGGGATGCTTCTGAGAAACAAGTTCAATATGACGTGAATGTGAAGCAAACTCTGTTGGATTCGGTGAAGGATGATCTGATCCCTCATATCGCCATCAAGGAGACTGCCAAGAACATGTACGATACCTTGGAACCTTGTACGAAAATTGTGAATGTATCCAAGGTGACACTTTTGAGGGACAAGCTCAACACTACCTGCATAAGTGACACAATTACAATGGAAAACTACCTAATGAAGCTAGGAAAGCTTAGAGATCAAATTGGTGGAGTTGGTGGTGGAGGCAAAGATAACGAGTTATTCCAAATTGATTTGAATGGCTTTAGTCCATTACGGCTTAACTTTGTTCAAAGTTATCTCGTAGTCGGGAGAATTTATCTGATTTCGAGCAAGTTGTGGGATGTTTTCATTGGAGAAGAGATGAGACTACAACTCAAACAATTTGAATGATGATGTTCCAAGTCCTCATCGGGAAGATGAGGAAGTGAGGAAAGAAAGGTTTTAGGAATGGTCAAAAGAAGAAAGAAGACTTAGGGTTTTCTAATCACTAAAGAAGGGTTTGAGTCATATCAAGTGCTTCAATTGCAATAAGCATGGCCATTATGCTTCCCATTGTGTAGAGAAGAAGAAAGGGGAGGACAAACAACAATTGTATAAATAGTTTGTAGGAAGTGCAGAAGCTTTAGGAGTAGACAAGTTGATTGCCAGGCTTGACACAACCTTTGCCAAGGTGTCATGCCTTTCCACCAACACAATCTTAGGTGTTGGGTGGTATGTTGATAGTGGAGCCTCGAGACATATGACTTCGAATAGGGTAGCTTTCTTCAAATTGAAGGAATAATATACTAGCACGTGTGTGGGTAGAGATTAGCGACGATGCCAAGTATTAAGTGATTGGGATAGTATCTATATCATTCCGCATACCAACATGAGTTGTTTTGGAGCAACATAAGGTACTATATGTTCTTGGTATGACTAAGAATCTCCTTTTAGTTTCTTGTCTAACAAATTTGAAATGTAGGGCTGAGTTTGATGATCAACAAGTAATCATAAGGACACATACCTATGAGCTTGGTGAATCTTGGCCAAGGGAGTTTTAGAGGGTGGGCCTTATAGGCTACTAGAAAATTTAGGGAAGTAGAAAGCTTTGTTGACCAAAGAGTGACAATTCGTGTTAGTTTCGGCACAAAAGATTTGGGCACTGAACTATGGATCGTTGCCTCTTCTGAAGGACATGGTGGAGAAGAGAGGGGTGTGCACTTGGCAAGCATGCTAAAGCCTCTTTTTTGAGCAAAGTGAGCATAGGTCAAGGGGGATTCTAGATCTGATTCATTCAGATGTCTGTGGACCTATGTCATCAACCTCATTGATAGGTAATTTATCGTGCATGTTAATTTTATTGATGATTCTCTAGAAAGACCTAGATTTATTTTATGAAGATCAAGGATGAGGTCTTCAACAAGTTCGAGGATTTCAAAGTATATTAGGCATACTCTCTGAGCACTCGTGAGTTTATTTGAAATCAGTATTTTTGCCCAAACTCGCAAGTCCCGTGTAATTGAATTTTGGCATTTTTGACATACTCGCTTGCAATTATTTCGACAAAGATTCTACGAGTTTTGGCAATACTCTTCACTTTATGTTTTTAAGGGAATTTTAGTATTTTTAAAGTTGTCGAGTTTCGCTAAGTCGGAAATTTTTGGTTTGTTGACTATGAGTCGAGTCTAAGTATGCTAACTATGGTTCAAAGCCATTATTGAGAGCGAGACAAGTAGGAAGATCAAGGAATTGAGATTAGACAAAGGAGAGGAGTATGCATGCAATGACTTTGATTCGTTTTAAGAAGTAGGGATCAGGAGGGAGTTTATAGTACCATACAACTTGCATTAGAATGGGGTTGTAGAGAGAAAGAACAAGTCCATGGTAGAGACAACTTAAGTCTATGGTTCATGATTTGCATATGTTATTTTTTGTAGAAGCTTTTGGTGATGTAGTCCACAACTTGAACATGTGTCCTCTAACAAAGTGTTGAAGGACAAGACTCCAGAGGAAGCTTTTACAGGGGAGAAACTAGATGTTTCTCATTTCAGAATGTTTGGGAGTCTAGTTTTCATTCATGTTCCATACGAGAAGCGAACGAAGCTTGAACCCTCTAGTTTGAAGGGGATTTAAGTGAGCTACAATGAGAGCTCTAAAATTTACAATATCTATGTTCTGTTTGAGAGGAAGATAGTAGCGAGTGAGGATGTGAAGGTTGATGAGGATGTAGGTCTTCAAGGTCTCAAGAGCTTCTAACAACACTTGAGGAGAAGACAACACTTGCTACCCCAAGTGTTGATCCATAGGTTTTAGGGAGTACACACGTTGTGATCAGATCGTAGTTCTAATATTGGTACATAAACAACTTTATCCCACGCATAGTCAAGAAGCCTAAATGACGTCAATATACATTGTTGGAGGCAAAGGAGCAAGTTGGTGCTCCAAATAATTCTTTTTGGGTAAGTCATCCTCCTAAGAAGCTTCCCAATTATGTTTGCAGACCGATATCTTCCATCATTGATGTAGAGCCTTCTAGTTATGAGGAGGCAACAAGTCAGTAGGTATGGCAAGATGCCATGGTGGAGTACAATTCCATCATGAAGAATGATGTGTGGGAAATAGTTTCGAGACCAAGTTGGAAAATTAGTGTTGGATTCTAGTTGGTTGTACAAGTTGAAGCATGTAGTTGATGGTAACATAGTTGTAGTGCCCAAAAAGGTTAGACATAGAATAAGTGCTAATATTTTTTTGTTAATTTAATACATTTAACTACATAGATTTAGTTGTGGTGGGAACTAAAACATGCAAATGATCAACAATTAGGTCTATCATTTAATTGTTGTTCATAATTAATACTCAACCTCTTATTCTCATTTTGATTATCTCTCTTCCTTCGTTTGCAAACTCAAGTTTAAACAACAAAGATTGGCTCACTTCCAAGCTTTAGGTGTATATACTCATCCATTTGTCTCGGAAAAAATTATTTTGTTCCCGTTTTGTGGATTATCTAATTTTTGCTTACTCATTTTATTGGTTGCTTGAAACTCTCCCATAAAGGATTTCACATCTTGAGGTTATGGATGTATATACATAGTAAATACACCCTCAACTGACATTTAATTACTTCGCAATTTTGTTTAAGTTTAATTGTAAAGGAAGAGGGAGAGAAACCATGTGGAAGAAATATCTTGTTTGAACACCTCCCACAATTTGAAATATACTAAGGTAGAGTTTTGATTTACTTGAGGAACCTAATTCTTTGCACAAGATCTTGGCGTGCTTACGCAACCAAGATCCTGCGCAAGACCTTGGTGGGGTTTTGGGGTTGTGCAAGTAGGGAAAATCTCCGCCCAAGACCTAGGTGGAACTTCGCCTTGCTCACGCACCTAAAAAGTATGTCGAACACTGCGTGAGTGTATGGAAGGGGGTCCCGAAGGTGAGCGTGCAACTTGCAGTCAAACTGCAAAAGTGCACGGGGTTTCAAAATCCAACATACACTATATCGAGACACTTTCGTGGATTTAGGGCATAATTTGGGTGTGTTTGAAAGTTCCAAAACTCCAACCAAGACTACATCGGATCTAGAGGTCGACAAACATTTTGCATGACTTTTGCAAACATGCACAAGAAGTTCGAAATTCCAAATTATACTAAGTCGAGACCTTCCGGAAGTGGGGTTCGGATGCATTTTGCATGCGAAATGCAAACTTGCATCAAACCTTCAAAAGTCCGAAACACAAAGGGCTAGTGTATTTTGGGTTTCGAACTTTAGGAGGAATTTGTAACTAAGTTGCAAATGTGCTCCGAAAGTCCGAAATACAAAGGGCAAGTGTATTTTGGGTTTCGAACTTCAAGAGCAATTTACAACTAAGTTGCAAATGTGCTTGGGAAGTCCTTAAGTCCAAAATACAATGACACAAGACCAAATTGGGATTAAGAATTCATAATGCAATTTTCCTGGAAAATGAAAACTTGCTTCAATCTCCGAAAGTCCGACAAACAAAGGGAAAGACCAAGTCGGGAACCAACAATTTGGGAGGATTTTACAATTTGCAAAATTGCTCGAAAAGTCCAAAACTTGATTTAGCCCGATTTTCACAGATTTTCTAGCAGCTTAATTAAAATTTGATTTATTATTGATTCACAACAACATTGTTTTATTTTGTTTGGAAATCTAATATGTAATGTTGTACATCAAAATCTATTCTCATTCATCTAATCATTTTCAAGTTGAGTTTTTACCCTCGTTTGTTATCTTCACTATGCATGCCTTTTCCACAACTTCAACAAGGGTTTGTGGGAAAGGCATATACACGACTCCACCATTGCCTAAATTCAGCCCTTGATGAAACAATGTATCCGCACACACTTATCTTGCATATAATCCACATATTGAGGTCAATTTTTTTCCTTTATATTCCACCATTGTATTATTTTCTTGCATTAGATCGTGAAATTCATTGATGCACCGTTGTAAAAAGCACTGGAATTGTAGTATAACTTGAATTGCTCTTGAAAGAGCTCCAAAGTGACGGTATCGAGTTCGAATGGAGCTTCGCTTCTCTTGGCGCCACCAAATTCCCGCCCCATCTCTTAGCTAATGGATGGCTACACGAGTCTTGGTGTTGCTTGCGTAAGGGTTGAATTTAAAACATCTAGTCAAATGGACCAACCATACCTCAACCCGAAATCTAGTAATGTCTCTCGGAATAGGTTGGTGGGTGGAGTCTCAAAATATCTCTAATGTGGTCGGCGGTGTTCTTCTCGTCTGTGTCTAGATCTCTCCTTTGATCTCTATGTCTCTTCTTGTTGTCAAACTTGAATGGAACTCCTAGTCCCGTCTTTGCATCCGGAAGAAACCTCTATAACATTATGCGAGGGGGACCCATGATCCTCTTGTGAAGGTTGGGGTGAGCGCTCCATACACCCAAAGGCCTCTTATATACTCTCTCCTTAAGTATCGTTGCTACATCTTGTTGGGCTTGCAAGATCTCGAGTTTGTAACACGACCTTATCCCGCTCGAGTGGGGTTGATGGTCCACTTTGAGGGTTTTCCTATCCGATAAATCTATGGGTTATCCCGCATAGACGAGTTTAACACATTGAGGAAGCAATAAAGCAATTTATATCTATACATTTATTCCCTAAAGGTCTTTGTGTTGTAGCCATGCTCTAATACCAAAGTGTATTGCCCAAAATTTCATTGACTAGATTAACCCGATATTATTCCATTTAGTCGAATAATTGCTAATATTTTTTTTTGTCAATTCTATACATTCAACTACATAGATTTTGTCATGTAGGAAACTAAAACATGCAAAGGACCAACAATTACTAATTAGGTTTATCATTTATCTATTGTTCAAAATTGAAGCTTAGCCTCTTGTTCTCATTTTGATTATCTCTATTCCTTCGTTTGCAGACTCAAGTTTAAACAACGGAGAATGGTTCACTTTCAGTGTTGGGTGTATATACAACGTATATACACATGTAGTTGTCTCAGGTAGAGTTTATTTTGTTCATGTTTTGTTGGTTATCTTTTGTCTTTCTTACTCATGTTACCGGTTGCTTAAAACTCTCCCATAGTGAATTTTACATTTTGAGGTTCGTGATGTATATACACTTTTTTTGCAATTTTGTTTTAAGTTTAATGACAATGAAGAGGGAGGAAAACCATGTGGGAGAATCTTTTGCTTAAACATATCCCATGACCTGGAATACACTAAGGAAAAGTTTTGATGTGCTTGAGCAACCTAATTCTTGCACAACACCTTGGCGGGCTTTTGGCATGCTTATGCGGCTAAGATCCCTATCGCAAGACCTCAAAAGGGTTTTTGGGGTTGCACGAGCAGGAAGATTTCTGCCCAAGACCTAGGCGAGAACTTCACTTTGCCCTCGCACTGGAAAGTATGCCAAATAGTAGGCGAGTGTATGGCGAGTCTTGAGGTCAACGTGCAACTTGTAGTCAAATTGCAAAAGTGCACTTGGGTTTCGAAAGTGTGACATACACTTTGTGTTGAGACCATTTTGGGATTTGGGGTTTGTGGCACAAATTGCATGTAAATTGCATGCGTGTGTGAAAGTTCAAAACTTTGACCAAGACTACGTAGGGATCTCGGAGGTTGCCAAACATTTTGCACGACTTTTGCAAACATGTGCGAGATGTCCGAAAGTCCGGCTTACACTAAGCCAAGACCTTTCCGGAAGTGGGGGTTTGGATGCATTTTACTTGTGAAATGCAAACTTGTATCGAACCTTTGAAAGTCCGAAATACAAAGGCCAAGTGTATTTCTGGTTTGCAATTTGCAACTAAGTTGCTCATGTGCTTGGGAATTCTGAAGTACAAAGGGCAAGTGTATTTCAGGAACTTCAAGAGCAATTTGTAACTAAGTTGCAAATGTGCTCAAGAAGTCTTAAAGTCCAAAATACAAAGGTGCTAGATGAAATCGGGATTCAAGTTCTGAATGTGATTTGGATGCAAAATGCAAACTTGCTCCATATCTCCGACAAACAAAGAGAGACCAAGTTGGCAATTGGAACTTTGGGAACATTTTCCAACTTGTAAAATTGCTTGAAAAGTCCGAAAACCTGATTTACCCTGATTTTCACGGATTTTCTAAAACTTAGCCAAATTTTGATTTATTATTAATGCATAGCAATATTGTTCCATTTTGTTTGTAAATCTAGTGTGTAATTTTGTAAAGCAAAATTTATTCTTATGCATCCATTCATTTTCAAATTCCAAACAAGCACATTTGTACATTTGCATATCCAATACTGTTATATCAATTTCAGCTTACATTCAAAATTTCCGGCATTCCATCATTTAAATGCAGCTTTTCAACAACTTTCACAAAGAAAATAAATTTACATACATGTTACAACTTTCTCAACTTCTCCCCCATTTCAACAATTTATACAACACAAGGAATTTACAATAATATCAAGTCCCTTTAAGACACAATACATTTCAACAATTTTCTAGCCTTTTCAAAGGCATCAAAATAACACTTGAGCTACCTCTCATACTTCCATATTCATAACTAAAAAGGAAAGAATCCAATGACATTTACCTCCTAACCACGTGACGAGGCATGATTTTCTCCTCATTACCCCACTAAACCCCAATTCAATAGGGGCCAAAGAGCCAACACCCAAATGCATGACAAGGAATATAACATGCATCCAAAATACATACACAATGCATTCTATGCAATCAAATTCAGAATTTTGCTTGAGACGAGAAAGATGACAATACACCAAAAATGAAGACAAAACACACCACCAGATCTACTAATAAGAGTTGCAAATGGGAAAGATTATCATTGACCCTTCTTTTCACTCCAATGAAGGAGTCACGATGGTGCCCTTGTTTCCTTTAGGTGAGATAACACATAACATGTCAAGATCCCCTTTTCTCTCCAACAAAATAAAACTAACCCTTTTCCTCCAACAATGGCAGACTGTGCACTCCCTTGATTCCTTTAGGCCTGAAAACAACATGTACAAATACTTATTCGTCCTTTAAGTAACCAACCCTTTTTCCTCCAACTGGAATGATAACTCTCACCCCTCACACACAATCACTCTTGCATGCCTACAATGGTGCAATGCAAGTTCACCACATTCAAATGCAATTCTAACTCATGCTCTAAAGAGCAACATAAATACATCATATCAACAATTCAATAGAGAGAGGGAAGAGTGATGTTTCTTACAAATAGTAAGCCAAACGGGTAGAGCCTTCCTCTTGCTCATCTTGTCCCAAGTCTCCAAGCAATTCTCACACAATCCACAAGCCAATGCAAACTTCAAACACACTCCAATTCCGCAAAAGCTCAAATAATAAAATTACATAACCCCCAAAATCTACAAAACTGTCATAAATAACATAACAACAAAAATGAGCATCTAATAGGAGGTTGCCAAGTGGCAAGCTCTCACATTCCAAGTCTCCAAAATCCCCAACCATAAACTTTGAATGCAGTTACAAATCACACGGGCACCCCACAACTTCCTTGCAAAAGCTATGACATTGATTGTTGACATAAACCTCAAAGGCGATAACGAAGTCCTTTTGAGTTTTTGAAAATGGACAAAGAGGCTCAAAGGCCACCTACCCCATGGGTAGGTGTAAGCATAAGTTTTGAGAGTGTGGGACAAGTGTTGCTTGTTCCACACACCTAAATTTGAGGCCAAAGACAAAATCCGAAATTTGCTAAAAATGGAAAGTGTCAGCCACTTGACAAGCTACAAACAAACCCAAAAATGGGAAGAAATTAAACTAGTTGACCAAGAACTTAAATTAATGTAAAACAAAGTTAAATAAACTTAATTAAGCAATACAAAGGCTCCAAATGAACACGCTTGTCCCACACACTCCTAAATTTGAGGCCAAAGACAAAATCCGAAATTTGCTAAAAATGGGAAGTGTCAGCCATGACAAGCTACAAACAGACCCAAAAATGGGAAGAAATTAAAGTAGTTGACCAAGAACTTAAATTAATGTAAAGCAAAGTTAAATAAACTTAATTAAGCAATACAAAAGCTCCAAATGAATGAAAAGACTCCACAAAACTTGGAAATTAAAACAAATAAACATTCACACTAAATAAATGGCTACTCTACAATGCTAAAGTTTACACACATGCATTGGGTAACCCCATGTTGGTTAGTGAGACGTTGATGAGTTGGTCCTGCTTCATCCTCAATTTGGTATGAATGTATTTAATTGTATATACTTGTTTCCATTTACATACTCGATGCACAGTCATACCTGCCCAAACTAATAGTGCTATAAAATCAAATACAAGTATACCAAGAAACATAAAAACATCTACTTCCACGTATCAAACTCATTCACATCACGGATATAATTTTATGACATTTAATTTTAGTCTACACAATAAAAATAGCAGTTTTCTACGTGTTCAAACGCCTAACTGGATCATCATAATATGAAATCACGTCTATAAAACATCACCATCAACGCATGCACAATCCAATAATCACTACAAATTAAATTCAACACTAAGAATACTGGTGTATAGGAAGTTGATGGGGTCCTTGATGTATCTAGTTAATACCATACTAGATATATGTTTTTAGTGAACACTTTAATCTAGTTCATGGTTGAGCCAAGGCAAATTCACTGGTTGCTACAAAGAATGTGCTTCCATATTTGAAGGGCACAATACTTTTTTTTTTCCCGAGGTATGCCGGGATGATGAGTTGATGCTGCATGGATTCGTTGATTTTGACTAGGAGATGCAGGTGACAAGAAGAGTACTTCAGATGTTGCTTCAGTTTGGGTTCGGGGTCATATCCTAATTGAGCAGAAGAAAACTTCGGTGGCATTGGGTTCGGTAGAGGCAAAGTACATGATAACCAACACCTTGTTAGATGTGAAGTCATCCGCTTCGCTAATTGATTATATAACCGACAGTGAGAAAATGGAGCTTATAATCATTTATTAAGACAATCAAAGTTGTATCATTGAGAATCTAGTATTTCATGACTTCTCCAAGCACATTGATATTAGACATCACTTTTTTAGAGAAAAACTTCATAAGGGAGCAATTGCTCTATACTATGTTCTCGACATCATTAGGTAGTCGATACTCCGACGAAACCCGTAGCTTAGGGGAGTTCAATGTTTTGGGAGAGATTGGGATTGGTAGAGAGCACATTCCTCAGTAAGAGCGAGTGTTAGATTATGACACTTCAGAATGCGTCTTCTAGCAATGTATATGTGTGGAACTTGGGTGCACTTCAACAAAGCAGACAATTATAGAGAACACCATTCCTATTCTCGACTGTCCTATTCTTGGCTGTCCAGATTTAGTAATTGCTTTTATGTAGTTTGTTTTCCAGTTTTAGAATAGCAGTTATTTATTTAGCAATTTACTTTTGTAAAGTTTGATTTTGTCTATTCAAGGGTGTAAATCCCTAGGATAAAAGTAGGTCAAGGGTTGATTTAATTTTGGGATGGATCCAATGTTAGTATTCAGGCTATTTTTAGTGTCTCTTCTTCACCTATAAAGGACTAGGGTAGATGTTTTATTCATTTGGTTTTTCATTCGAGTGAGTGTTTTTCTAGAGTGTGTTCCAAAGTATTGTAGCTTTTGTTTTTTAATTAATAAAACTGTGATGTGATTTGGAGCAGATTGAGTATTTTTCAGTTAGTGTTTCTCTACTGTATGTGATTGTAGATTCTAGCATTTAAAGTTCAGCAGTTTTGATTGGCTTTCAGTTTTGAGCTATCTAGTCGAGGGTTCTTTAAGATCAATATCAACTTACCATGGTGTAGAGGAGTTTTCAACACTAAGTCCAAAATCATCCTTTGAATTGATTTCGATGGTGGAAAGACCTCATTCTATGAACTCAAATTTGCTAGGTGGTCTTTTGCCTTATTTGCTTCCCGAAAATAGTGATTTATTTCGAATCGAGAAAAAATTGCATTAGGGGAAGATATGGATGTAAGAGAGAATTTAATTTCCACCGCTTGTGCTTCCATTTTTAAGGCCTTGACTATTGTGATAAGAGAGTGGCCTTCGATTTCAAGAAGCTATATGTTCCTATCTTTATCTAGCATGATCCGTGTTTGTAATGCTTGAAATTCAAACTCATTGTTTGTCACCGTGGGAGCGAAAGTTGTTGAAGTTGCGCAAAGAGATCCCTAGAATGAGATTGAAGGATACATCCCAGCTTGGCTTGTCCAAGGTTCCCTTTGGACGCTCCATCAAAATTCAGTTTGGCCCAACCTAGAGGTGGAGGAAAACCAGCTAGAGTTTTTCTTTTATTTATTTTTACCTTGGTTACCAATACGGCACCCCTGGATCCCTTGGAGCGGGTACGGAGCGTGCAGGATACGGATACGGCGACGGATACGGATTGGGAGCGGGTAGGAAACGGCAGGGGTTTTTGCGTGCAATGTTTGATCCTCCATGTCCTCCAACCTCCTACGAAGATGTGCCTGCGTGCATTTCCAGTTTTTCAAAGTGTTTAATTAAATTAATATATACATGCCCGTAAGACTTTGTCTTTAGTATAGTCGGTGTTTATTATTTAATCATGTGTAATATTAGTAACAATTTAACTTTAGGACTTTAGTGACAGTTTTTAAAAAGTGTTTCTTTTATTAATCATGTGCAATATTAAACATATATATGTCTAGTCTTTTATTTTATTATTATATGTGTAGTTGGTGTTAATATAGTCGGTGCTATATTAAAGTAAAACTAGTAAGCTTTTATTATATTTATAGATTACCCCTTTTTTAATATAATATCTTAGGATTTAATTTATTTAATTTAAAGTGGTTTAATTTTATTTTATTATTAAGTTATAATTTAATTTTTATATATTTTTTGTACTGCCGTATCCTACGCCGTATCCGGGCTCAATTTTTTTTTTGCCGTTTCCGCGTATTGGATACTCCGTACCCGCTCCCGTATCCAAAACGTATCGCTACTTAGATTTTTACTTGTACCCATTAACGAAGGGAATTTGGTTGCTAGGGTGTTATTGCGGCAAAATATTTGTTTACATATTATCATTGAGTTATTTGATTTTTTGAAACATTTTGGTTAAATACTATATTTTACATCTTTTCCTCTTCCATGTTTCCTCGGCTACAACTTGAAGCATTTTGGATGTGCTTCACTGAAAAGCTGAATTTTAGGGTTCTGGTTTCTTTATTTAACTTTTTGTTGTTTTGGCAGTGTTCCATTTACCTTTTTAAAAAGAGTTTTAAGTATAATATATTGATAATAAGGTATTACAACAGCCATTTTTGTTAACAAAATCAAAAGCTGCTATTTGTCATCTAAAAATATTTTCAATACTTCTTGCTGGAGATGGAATTCCTATTCCACCCAACTATTTACTAAACCTATAACAGATTAACATATCTGCAAAACTAACCTTCACTATGTCGACTATGGTATATATTATTTACATCAAAAGACATCAACCTATAACCTAGAACTTGCATTAAACAAGGGATTAGAAGAAACATATTCGTGACAAGTTTCTCATGCAATGGAATGGTCAGGGCATTTATTTACAATATTGTTCTTTTACAATAACTCGTACTGAGATTTATGTTCACACTTCTGTTTCTTATTGGATTATATGTCTTTTGACAAAGGCATTCTTTAAGCATGGCGAAAGTTTCTAACATTCAATGATGTCATAATGTATTGCAGCAGCATCAAGTGAAATTCAAACCTTTTGAAGGATGAGGAACTCCAGAAGATGATATTAAAAATTGATTCCTCCTCAAATGCAGAGGAGGTGGTTTATTTTTTCTTTCCCTTACATTGGCATGCATCATTTTTGTATATTTACACTTACCTTTATGTGAGGGTAGGATTGCATGCCAGTTGCACTCACAAAAACACACTAAAAATTACTCTCTTTTTAGGAACTTGATAAAGCCATGGAAGGGCCGCTTTTTAGAGAGTTCACAAACAAGGTATGCCTTCCACATGTTTAGCCATCTTAATTGTAACTTAAACTTAAAATATGAAATCTATAGTTTTGAATTCATAATTAATGGAAATAACATTTGTACATAACTTTACCATGTAGATTTCATCAATTATCAATCTAGAGGAGCAATCGCTTGTAACCCAAGCTTGATGGTGGTAGGTTCCACTTCAATTATCCTATTATATGCTAACAGTCGTGGAATAACAAAATCTTAGATAGTAATTTAATTATTTGTGCTGTTTTTGTCCTCGTATTCTCCCAGGTTGAAGTGGGATTGAATACTCTCCAGTCATAGAAATCCCAACCCAAGTTGTACGTATTCTAATATAAACAACAGATGCCTTTGTCTAGCTTTGCAGCATTGTGGACTGTCAGATCATTGCATTAATTCAGTGGGCATCTAGCTTAAATTTATGGCTGGGTTTCCTGTGTTTATAGGCATCATTTAATTAATATAAGCCTAAATATTATGATGTGTTTCTTTTGTTGAATTTTCAAAGAGGGTCCGAATCCCTGTTAATAAATGTAATCTAATGGATATAGGGAACTCTATTTAGTATTTATGCTTAAAGAAACCTCATTTAAGTAATTAATCTAGAATTCTGGCTTCGATTGTGGAAATTCCCTAAATAAATTTTTGTGAAAAGATTTATTAGATTTATTAGCATTGGATTTATGGTTTTGGGTATCATTCTTTTGATTGTTGTGAGCTTCATAAAATGCTCATTCATATTATAAATTTTGATTGCTTGAATGAACTATTAGGGTGAATTTCTAGCATTGCTAGGAACATATCATTCAATGGCAGACTCAATAAAGAAGACATTCAATGGCTTTGTTGCTATTTTACATTATACAAGACTCTAGATTGTGTATACACACAGAGACATCTTGACAAATGACACGCTTGTGAAAGTGAACACATAGCAATGCGGCTCAAAGATATAATGGCGAGTTTCATGGCAGGCCCCCATCTTTGCTAGTTGTGGGTGGTGGAGACACGTGGACAACCTTTCCATTTGCAATGTTCTAAACTTGGTTGCTCTTGGGTATAGGGTATGTATGTCTCAGATGTGAAGCACGTTTAGGCGCCTTCTGCATATTGGGAGTAAGAGTTGGTTTCATATGTTGTAAGCTACCATGTACACTGAGAGCTAAGTGCCTGACATTGTGGACCTTAAAAAGGCCTTTCGTTTTCTTATACTTGCACCTTATGTTGGTATTATTTTTGTTCTGACAAACACATCAGTGCTTCTCAATAAAACATTACCTTGACAGGTCATGCTGGTATAAGTATTCTTTCTATATGAGGTAATGTAGCAACAAAATATTACAATAAAGCAATGTAAACAAGT
Organism: Taxus wallichiana var. yunnanensis; assembly: GCA_018340775.1. Lineage (NCBI taxonomy): Eukaryota > Viridiplantae > Streptophyta > Pinopsida > Cupressales > Taxaceae > Taxus > Taxus wallichiana. Next base: position 316,456,333 of record CM031243.1, on the reverse strand, counting down.
CGTTCACCACACACAAATAGGTAAATTATCTTTGAGAAAATATGCAATATCTTATGCAATAATAAACACAACATAGTATGAGAAAGTACGAATGTCTTCATTAATATCTTCAATAATTTACATGATCCCCAAATATACCTAGGGATCTCACGTATTATATCCAATAGACTTGCAGAGGGAGAACTTTGTTTGGACAATCCAATCCATATATGTGAGAGTGGCGATGGTAGGTAACAATTGATTATTACAATTATCTAATCATATGTAACCTTACCAACCCATTATCAATCCAAATGAAATTATAACTATATTACATGCATGCATAACCGTTCTTTATTAATTACTTACTTTATTCACTATTGCTCTTGGGTAGCGTATGTATGCCTCGTATTTGAGGCACAGTTAGGTGCCTTTTGCATAGTTGGAGTGCGAGATGGTCTCATATGCTGTAAGCTACCCTATAAACCCAAAGCAGGGCATAGGCATCGTGAACCTTAAAAAGGCATTTGCTTTTCTTATACTTGCACCTTATGTTATTATTTTTGTTCTCACAAATGCTTTTGATCTGGATGAGTGTTTGGAGCAAGACCGACCATGTCAACATTCAAAGAAGGATGTGTGAAAGTCTATTTTTAGAAAGTAATGAAATCTATTTTCAGCAATGAATGATCGAGATGAGTGTTCAGAGCAATATCAACAATCAGAGCAAGATTTCTAAAAGGTCTATTTTTAGTAAGTCTTGAAATTCATATTTATTAGGTTTTGAATAAGTTTTAGTATTTTGCATTTTTGTGGGTCATCAGAGCATTGCTGGGATTTGGATTATGCGGTGATAGACGAAGTGCTATTTTCGTCAGAATCACACTTTTCAATTTTGCTTAGTCATCTTTCCAAAGATTCGTCGGGTTCATGAATTTGATCAATGGGCTAGGAGATTATTATTTTCAGATTTTGTCCAGTTCTACCTATATTCAATTTCACCTAAAAGGTGAATACATGTCATTTCCTTGTAGGATGACCTTTCGGTTCCCATTGGGAACCCTTCATTATTATTTCTGGCAACCTTTCATCTTCTCAATTGTTTCAATATAAAGAAGATGGTCTCAAAGGAAGACACAAGTTTTGCAAGTTGGAAGGTTTTTTTTTCGTAGACATAAGTTGCCTGTTGCAGGTTTGCAAGTTTTGAGGCATACATTTCTCCTATAGAGTTTGCCCATTTGTATACATCTTCATTTGTAGGGAATTGCGAGACTTACATCTCTTCTATAAAATTTGTCTGTTCCATATACATTCTTGACTGCAAAGATAATAGGCACACACCTCTCGTATAGAGTTTGCCCAATTTGTATACATTACCATTTATAATAAAATACTTTTATTTCTGCAATTAAAGTTCTTTCTGTAACAAGACATTTTTAATTTTTTGCAACACAGTTCTTTTATTCTGCAATTTCAGTTATTCATTACAAATGTATTGCCATACCACATTATGTGTTGTCCGCTGAATTCCAAAAATAATTCGGACAGCTTTAGCGTTTCTCAATAAAACAGTACCTTGAGATGGCATGTTACAATAAAGCACTGTGAACAATAAAGTTATGTAGCTACAAAATATTACAATAAAGCAATGTAAATAAGCCATTCACCACACAAAAATATGTAAACAGTATTCGGGAAAATATACAATATCATATGCAATAATGAACATAACATAGTATGAGAGTAGGAATATCTACATTAATATCTTCAATAATACATGGTCTCAAAAAATGTATAGGGATCTCACATATTATACTCAATAGACTCACGGATGGAGAACTTTGATGGGGCAATCTGATCCGTATACGTGAGTGGTGATGGTAGATACCCAGTGACTCTTGCAATCGTCTAATCATATGTAACCTTTTAAACGCATTATTAATGCAAATGAATTTATGACAGCTATATTACATTATGCGGGCAACATTTCATTATTAATTACTTGTTATATTCATGGTTATGTATGACAAGAGCTGTGGCTAGTCTCTGCAATTTATTACATATTTAAATTGTAGACGATCTATGTTTCAATTACAATTTATATCTATATTGAATTGAACAAAAATAATATATATAAATTTATTGATATAAGCAATAGGAGTATAAATTGTCTAAAGTAACCTCATAGTAAGATTAAATTCTACCTTGGTAGTAAATACAAGCAGTAGAAGTCTACTTTGATTTTGTGGAAGCAAGAGAATGATGCACAATGCACACCACCTAGTACAAAATCGAAATAAGTGAGATTTCAGGAAATTAAATTTAAAGATTGATAATGCTATTTTTATTTTTGAAACCTCCAATCTCCACCTTTGTCATCTACCTTAACAAAGTGTCATGACATGGTGTCAAAATTGTGTAATCGTTTACTAGTTTATGTAGTTTGTAGGGTCTAGGTTAGAGCTAATATTATGCAAAATGTTCGTGAACTACTCAAAGCGTAAATTCTCTCATTAACATTTATATGTTATGAAACACTATGGGAAGGCCACCATTCAAGGTAGGTTTCCATGGAAGTAGGAGAATGATGCACATACCGAACTTTCAGCCAAGATCATTGACGAAGAATGCTTGCACACATGTAGTTGCACAAATTCTAAGAATGATCTAACAAGTAATGCAATATGAAATTAACTCACAAACACAAGAATGGTGCAAAATCTGGAACCTCACAATAGCTCAAGTGGTGTGTACAAATAGGAGAATGATAAGTAACTCCCTCATAAGAATAATAGTCACGACTTCAAGAAGTTACATTCCCAAAATAATGGATCAAATGTAACTCCTATGATAGCCTATGACAAGTCATGTAACTCCTATGATATAAATGCCACTAAGTAAGATGAGTCACCATGTGTGGGAAACATTCCAAGTAAATAAATAAATACATGGAAAATGATTTCCTACACCAACACCCCCAAGTGTAGTTTAGGTGGGTTCAAGCAATAAGACCTGATGAGGTACTTGAGTACATTGTTACTCTCGAAAGTGGAGAAAAGGAGAAAATCTAGTGGGAAAAATGCCCCCAAAAGACTAATACCAAACTTTGTCAAAATCAATACTAAAACTAATGATACAAAACAATACTAAAACTAATGATTCTCGAAATTATTTATTTTAAACTAAATTGAACAAACCAATTTCTCAGCCACTAGCCCGAAACAATTTACATTTATTTAATCATTATTAGGTTTATTATGGACAACTTGAAATGAGACCACACTCTTTTTGTTTAGTTAATTGGATTTTCCCCCTTTTATTTTAATTGCCCACATGCACACCTCTTAAACTTTATTTTCCATTCACATTTAAAAACACTTGACTCCAAAAGAATGTAGGATTGATTGTGAGCCATAGGATCAGAGCTATCTCAGCCCTAGATCTAAGTTGCCCTAAAAATGCCCTAAATTTTCCTTATCCTCTCCTTTTACCTTCATTTGAATTTCTTTCTTTCTTGTCATTTGAAGGTTTCCTTCTTATTTTCCTTTTTCTTTTTTTTTCTCCTCTCATTGGTTTTGTTTGATCTTTTGCAGGGGAAGAAGCTATGGAATTTTATTTGATTTGCTTTGCATTATTAGATTCAAAACTATAGATCCTCCCTTATTATTATATTTATATTTTGTAAAGAAAACCTGAGTGCAAATTTATTTTGAAGAAACCCCAAAGGGGTTGGCCGCACTAGGGAGGGAGGCGGCGGATCAGGTCGTGGTAGGGACAGTGGTGGCGGATTTGAGGAGGCTGTGTGAGGTGGGGCGATAGGAGAGTGGCCGCGGCGCAGAGATCTGGGGGAGATAGGCGCGGGGAGGGGGAGAACAGGCAGGGGGAAAATGGGGTAGGGCGCGGAGGAGGTGGCGCGCCGGGCGGGGAAGATGGCGCCGCGGGAGGGGGCGGGGGACGAGAGGGCGCAGGGGCGGCGCGGTTTTGTGCGGAGACAGGCGGTCAGGGGGGGGGGGGCCGACCCTCCCCCATTTCAACTCTTTTTTTTTTTTTAATAAAACTGCATGCGGGTTTGGGGGCCGAACCCCCAAACATTATTATTTTTTTTTTGTTTTGATTTTTAAAACTGTACACTAATAAAAACGTTTTTATTTTTATTTTTATTTATTTTATCTTAAACGTGTTTAGCTACAAAATTATATCTGTGCGTGAGTAAATATATATGTGTATATAAAATTCATATTCCATTATAAGTGTATTTCAGTTTATATATATAAATCTGCAATGAAATACTATGTTAGTAAAACCATTAAGTTAAGACTTTCATAGACTAGAATACAGTTACATTTAGAAAAAGTATTGAAATAGATAAATTCTGAGTGAGATAATTTGTACACAATAAAAAAGGAAATAAATATTTCATACTATGAAGACTTCATTCTTAGTTTATTAACTTGGAAAGACAGAATTTACAACTTGTGCTATAACTATTTAAGTTATGATGATTTACATATTTGAGATAAAAATAAATAAATGTAACAAAGTATTTCCAACCAAAAAAGAGACTTATGTCTTAAAAATTTCAAAGGAGATTACCTATTCAAGTATGATTTATTAATAAGAACAACTCATTAAATTTCACATGGAAGGAAAATAATGAAAGAAGTGTAATATCTTCTTACAAGGTTAACCCTAAAATTCCATAACATACTAACTTTCTTTTAAAAAGGCTGCCATCAATTTCCTATTAAATAGATCAAACTTGTTACAACATTGTTTTCCAAGGAGCTTGAGCTCTCAACCACACCATGATTCCAAAATGTTTAAAATACATAAGGGTTCAAACTTTCAAGTTCTCTTTCCAAGAATGAAGAAATGTCACAACAACATATGTAAATCAAGATTACATGAGAATTTCAACTTTCGAGAGGGAGAATTTCCAAAACAAGAGGGGAGTCAAATAAGACCATGCCACCAAAGATACACAGCACACCTCAAGTACAAGGCTCCAATCTTCGAATGCTATACAAGGATTCAACTTCAAGAGAACAAGGCTTGTTTAACCTCCCAACCTTCAGGCATCATTACATGCCTTTCCAAGGGTTGGAAGACATGCTAGCCTCCCCCAAGCCCATGGGAGAGAGAGCTAGCTTCCACAACTTGAGCACAAGATCTTTAGGGAGACAAACACCACAATACACTCACAAACAAGACCAAACCATGCACAAAGGAAAAACACAACATTGAGCAATAAAAGAAAAGAGGAGAAACCATATTCATCCTCTAAATTTGGGGAAGAGTAGATGAGATACCCGAAAGTGACATAAGGTGTGATCTAACAAAAGAATGCACACATCAAACTTCCTTCTCCACCTTATTTCTCCGAAGTCAACAAGATCCTCCTTATTACTCCATCCATTCACCAAAATCCTTCTTGGGAGGATTTTCAAACCCCTTGGGTTTCCTCTCCAAGAATGGGAAAGGGGTTCAAACCAAATGAACCCCTTTACCCACCTCAAACCATATGAGGGGAGTAAAGAAACCGACATGGCTTGCCCATCAAGCCATGGGGTTTGAGAGGGAAAATCCCTCTCTCTTCCCCCAAATAACTCAAACATCCATCAAACCATATGATGGATGGAGTAAAACAATACACAAATATACTCAAGCAACAAACCTATACAAGCAACTAAACAATTAAACCAACTATGAGCAAGCTAAGATTTAGCAAAGGAACATACCACATAAATGAGCTCAAGAGGTTACCTCTAATAGCTCTCCAAAATAAGATTTTGCAACTTTCTTCCTCAAGCAATCCTCAAGCTCCAAATTTCTCAAGCACCAAGCCAAAGCTTCCAAAAAAAAAGAAGAAGAACCAACCCAAAAAGAAGAAGAAGAAGAAGCTCCTCACTATTCCCATGGATGGGAATTTGAAGAGGAGAGAGCAAGCATCCTCACAAATGAGGGGGTGACATGTGTCACCCCTCTCCCTCATCAAGGTCAAAGATGCTAAAACAAAAGAGAGAAAGGGTAAAATTATCTTTTTGCCCTTTTCTCCCAAATTCCCTAAAATGTTAGCAAGACAAAATAAGAGCAACTTTTGATAAATACACAAATCCACATCCCTTACATGGATGTGACAAAACAAGGGTAGAAAGGGAGGGAAAACTCCCTCAAGCCTTGAAAATAAGCCCCCCTACCCATTAGGTAGGGTCCAAGGGCTCATTTTTGTGTTGGGGGAACTCCCAAGCTATAAAGGGACCCCCAAAAATGCCCAAAATACCCTAATTTCGGGTTTTGCATTTTTGGCACAAGGGTAGAGGGTGTGGGGACCACCCAAGGGTCTCACATGTGACCCTAAACCCTTGTGATTAAGTGACACATTAAACATAATCAACAATTTAAAAGAAAGAGGAGTTATTAACTCCCAAAACAAGTTTACATCATAACCAACTACCCTAACCAAAATTAATAAATCAAAACACAATATTTTACATACATTGGGGTCACCCATAGTGCCCAAAATAATAATCACCTATACTAAGGCTTCACACAAAGAACATGGCTAGGACTCAGCCCGTGGGCTGCTTGTGCAAGATTGTGTAGCTAGTCTGAATCCCACGTTCTCCTATGACCTGTCACCTGCACACTCATTGCACACATTAACCGCATCTGTCCAATACAAGAGTAAACTAGCTGCTCACTAAGTGAATAGATTCAAACATGTAAATTAATGATATCACCATCATCAATGTGGAATGCACAATCTCACACAATTCGTCGTATGTTAGGTATTACAATACATATCATGTCATATCACCATGTCATCATGTATCCTTATCAGCAAAACGAATACGTTACAAAATCAAGGTATGTGACTAACTAATTATCCAACATGTATCAATTTGACCTAAATCACATAGAAAAGTGTTAGTGTCCACAATATCAAATAAAAGGTGTCAACCTACTAATTTAGTTAAATTAGCGCTACGCGCTCCAAATCACCATACGTGTTCATGAAAGCAAACCAACATATCCAAAATCCATAACTGTGGTTTAAGAATTCAGCAGATCATAGAGGCTAGAAAAAGGTGGGCACTACATCCCCCTCTCCTAAAATTAGACTTCCTCCGGGAAGTCACTGGAAGAGCTAGGGATAAGATTTTATTGGATATCACATCGTAGTGTGAGTACTACATTAAGATCATTTTTAAAGGAACTAACATATTATTTATTTTTTTTTTTTTTTTTTTTTTTGTCTTAACAACATGTCTTTTGAAAGCGTAACTAGGTCCAAGAACAAGTATATTTCAAATAGGGTAGTATTCACCAAAGGGGAGTGTATAAACCGAATTTCATTTTCCTCATCATCTATCTTTCCTAGAAGGGTCGAAATAAGAGGATATACAACATAAGGTCCCAAACGATGGATGAGCGAAGGAAACATAAATGTTGTTTCAAAATGAATTTAAAAGTTTTTGAATATTAATTGTGTACTATAACACTTTAAGGAAACTATCCAAGGTGTCACACATATCACACACTGAGAAAGAAAAAGTTTCAAGTTCCGTGAGGTCTCATCTCCTAACTCATCATCACTCTAACTATTGAAAAAGGAAGGTTCACGAGTCCTTTTAAAATGGTTCAATAATCGACATTATTCACTAAGATCAAGGAAGAATATTCACATACTATCAAACATAGTTAAAGGAGTTGTCTTAATTTGGTCTTTATTTATTAATTTCTTAATTTATTTATTTTTGTTCGCTAAATGATTGTAAGAAAAATAAAATAAAATTTGTGGGTGGAATATATAGTCCACTACTAGGTTAGAATTAGCTTTCTAATTTGTTTTCCAAGGTTTCATAGCATGTACCGTTTATAAAACATTCCTATTCCGAGCCAAGATTGCTTTAGAAGTCTCATAAACAAAAATAAATTTATTATGGTTTGTAACTTGGTTTATATGAGTCCTCATTATGACAATGCAATTTAGAACTTTCTACGCCCCAAACAAGACATAACTTCTTAATGAAACAACAAACCAAAATTTTCCAGTTCAATACGATATAAGAAAAGTTTTACTTAAATTTATCATTTCTTAATTACTATAATCACAAGAAATCATGAATGAGTTGCGCAAAAACAAAATCCATTTAAAGAGAGTGTTTACTAAATCATATCAACATACTTTATCAAAATTTACAAAATACCAACATGATGGGATGCAAAAACTTTTCCGTCCATACTTTCCTCAAGCATGCAAAAGTTAAACACTCATTTTCCTTTAATGAAAGGTAAGGTCTAATTTTTTTTAAGATTTCTGACTTACGTTAACTTTTACTTAACAATTATTTGGTCAAATTTGGCCCATTAGGTCACAAAATAATTACACTTATTAACAAGGGTGGAATTCGTATTACACAAAGAAATTTGAATTACGCCACCCTATTTGAGTGGTGATAAAAATTAGAAAATAGAACCATGTTTTCAAGAGGACCCCAACATAAGTTCAATTTATCTGTATACATATATTTTAAAAGTAGTGTTTATGCTGATTACAAAGGACGTCTTTACCCACGGTAGATGGAAGGCTAGTTCGTCATTATTTTTAGTCCTTGTAATAAGGTCTCTCATCATTTACATTATAATAACATACTAAGAGTTCTTCTATGTGGATGAATCTTATAAAGGAGTTTCCTAAGAATCTAATTGGTCAGAGCATAACGGATTTGCGAGATCACCACAACCATTCTATCAATCGTGATAACTCTCTCACCTAGATTTTAGGAGACAAAACAATACCTAAGTTTCTTACAGACTTTCCAACATTAAGTGTGTAAACCATATGAACATCACAAGACAAAAATTAGTAACCAACGCCTATCACAACTAAAGCAATAATTTTAGAATCGCCACAAATTTTAGCTTTTTGAGGGGTAACAATGATTAACATTGTTTATCCAACCAACATTGTTTAATTATATATATAACGAGTTTTCCAAGATACAAATAATTACAATATTCCATTATTGTTTATAAGGTAAGTGCTCACAATTGTGCTTTTAGATTTATAAATAAATATATACTACTTTTGTGGATTTTGAGACATTACTTTCACCCACAAAGGACCACATTACTTGCTCTTTCACAATCAACACCATCATCGATACAACATAGTGCCTAACCAAGAAAGTGTTCAACACTTAATTCATTTCATTTTATTTTCTTTCCAAGAGGGATACAATATCGTTGTTTATATTTATTATAGATATAAAAATTTTGCATGACCATTGATCTTATAAGTCCACTAATTTGAGGTTAGAAGAGGGTAATTCCCTTATTTCTACACATAAGTACAAGCATTATAAACATGATTAACTCATAACATTTTAAATCAACTTGAGGAGAGTTGAATTCACATGTGTAATTACTAAAGTAAGAAGGTTTTAACTAAGTTACCATGCAACAAAACTTAATAAGAGGTTAAGGTATGAAAATAGGTTTATCGAGCTCCAAAGGGATTAAGAAAATTAACTAGATCATTTCCGAAGTTAACTCTAAAATTTATACCAAGAGCTTCGATAATAATTTTAAGTTGTGAAACTAGGTTTGTTTTATAATCGCACAATGAGTATTCCTACGTTACGTGAAGAGGATAAATTAGCTAAGAAATATCACTTCAAGCAACACCACCATATAAAAAAAGACACTAAATTTCCTTCCCTTTATCATTTATTGTTTAGAGAAGAGATAGCAATTATTTTCATTCAATTATACTTAATTTTAAATCACAATTTTAAAAAGGCAACAACAAGAACATATGAACATTTGGTAAATTTCCTTATAAAAGGGTTATGAAATTAAGATTAACAATAGAAACAAGAGGAGTCGAAATCATTTCAAATTTCCTAGTAATGAAATATCAAGACGTGAAAGACTATTTTATCACATTGGGTGGTTTATACAAGATACAGACATTTATATTTACACCCATACCAAAAGGTTTCATTAGATCTAAAGAGGCTCCTCTAACACGACAGTTGATATTCCCAAGAAACAAAGGATCACTTAGACAAGAAACAACCAATCAAATGTCATAACAAATTTCCTATATCAAGGTAACAATTTCACATTCTTATCTCGACCTACTTATTATTTTCGACACCAACAACTAGACCTTTGATGACCAAAAGACATACCTAACCAAGGTCGCTAGCAAAATAAAATGACTTGTTGTACAAAATTTATTTTGGGTCCTAGCATTCAACCTAGAACACGTAGCTTAAAACAATAACCATATTGTAACATGTTTCACTCCCAAAGGTGTTCTAAGAAACCTATTTGTTTATAAGACCTAATTTTCTTGTTCCACAAACTAGAGAAAAGGCTACAAAGGGATCCTGCCAAGACATGTACCCAACACCCACATGGTGAAACAAAACTTCATTCAATTCTCTATTATACAGAGAGTCAGACAAGACGTACATTTCTAATTACTGGTGAATAGGTTTCAAATTGGAAGCACTATCTCGAGGCCAACTATTACAGTTTTACTATTGTATACCAGCATATTTATAGTGACAAAAGGCTACAAAAAGGATCTTGAAAATAAGTAATCCCAATTCAAAAATGAGTTCTAACAGCTTGACTCTATTCTTCTATAAATAGAGAACCCGACGCAACTCACAAAATGAAAAACTGATGATCGAAACTCTAGATATGGCATACTTTCCGGGGCTAAATAATGTTATTTACAAGTTTGTATTTTGAACAAAACATCTAGAGGCCTTCTAAACACACTTGACAACTAATTATCTATTCCTTTTTCTCGAATCTAATCATTGTAACCAGTGGACAAGGAGAAATACTACAAGTTAGAAGCCAAAATTTTAATTTCCTACTAACGCTTTCCACTTTACAAGTCCACATCGAAACGATTTTACTCCAATTTTAAGATGTTGTACCAAACCATATGCGATTAAAAGAGCTCAAAAATTATTTTATCTATATGATCAAAGGGTTTTAAAAGTTGATTTTAAAAGTTGATGCGGCTTCACAAGTTACTAGGAAACAAGATTATCCCATCCATTACTACTATGGAGAACAAAAGCCATTTTGCACGTCATCTAAACACGACATTTCTCTTAAGTTTTACTGATTATTTTAAACAAATTAAGTGATCGCAATGTGCCTACCATCTATTGTCTTAGCAACATTTCACTCCAAGTGGTTATTCGAGAGATAAGTTTACCCATGGAATACTTTAGCGGAAACGATTTTAATTGTTTTACTTTTAATATTATGAAAACATTTATAACCAGTTAAAAGTTCTACCCAGAGCGTCCGCGTGTGCGAACCATCGCTCTGATACCAAATGTAATGCCCCATCCGGGACACAAAAAAAACCAGACCAAAATATAGCAACAATTTAGGGTAAATTTTTTTTTTTTTTTTAAAGTGATTACTAACAATACTAAAACTAATGATACAAAACTGATTCTCGAAATTATTTATTTTAAACTAAATTGAACAAACCAATTTCTCAACCACTAGCCCGAAACAATTTACATTTATTTAATCATTATTAGGTTTATTATGGACAACTTGAAATGAGACCACACTCTTTTTGTTTAGTTAATTGGATTTTCCCCCTTTTATTTTAATTGCCCACATGCACACCTCTTAAACTTTATTTTCCATTCACATTTAAAAACACTTGACTCCAAAAGAATGTAGGATTGATTGTGAGCCATAGGATCGAGCTATCTCAGCCCTAGATCTAAGTTGCCCTAAAAATGCCCTAAATTTTCCTTATCCTCTCCTTTTACCTTCATTTGAATTTCTTTCTTTCTTGTCATTTGAAGGTTTCCTTCTTATTTTCCTTCTTCTCTTTTCTTTTCTCCTCTCATTGGTTTTGTTTGATCTTTTGGGGGAAGAAGCTATGGGATTTTATTTGATTTATTTTCAAAATCAAAATATATATATTATTATTATTCAAAACTATAGATCCTCCCTTATTATTATATTTATATTTTGTAAAGAAAACCCGATTTATGCAAATTTATTTTGAAGAAACCCCCAAAGGGGGCGGCCGCCGCACTAGGGAGGGAGGCGGCGGATCGGGGTCGTGGTAGGGACAGGGTGGCGGATTTGAGGAGGCTGTGGTGAGGTGGGGCGATAGGAGAGTGGCGCGGCGCAGAGATCCGGGGGAGATAGGCGCGGGGACAGGGGGAGAACAGGGCGCAGGGGGAAGATGGGGTAGGGGCGGAGGAGGAGGTGGCGCCGAGGGGGGGGAAGATGGCGGCGGGGGGGGCAAAGGGGCAGAGGAGGCAGGGGGCGGCGGCTGCTTTTTGTGCGGGAGAGATCGGGCATGGGGGGGGGGCCGACCCTCCCCATTTCAACTCTTTTTTTTTTTAATAAAACTTTGCAGAGTTTGGGGGCCGAACCCCCAAACATTTTTTTTTTTTTTTTGATTTTTAAAATCGTACACTAATAAAAACGTTTTTATTTTTATTTTTTTTTATTTTATCTTAAACGTGTTTAGCTACAAAATTATATATATATATATATATGAGTAAATATATATGTGTATATAAAAAAATTCATATTCCATTATATGTGTATTTCAGTTTATATATATAAATCTGCAATAAAATACTATATTAGTATAACAATTAAGTTAAGACTTTCATTGACTATAATACAGTTACATTTAGAAAAAGTACTGAAATAGATAAATTCTGAGTGAGATAATTTGTACACAATGAAAAGGAAATAAATATTTCATACTATGAAGACTTCAATCTTAGTTTATTAACTTGGAAAGACAGAATTTACAACTTTTGCTATAACTATTTATGTTATGATGATTTACATATTTGAGATAAAAATAAATAAATGTAACAAAGTATTTCCAACAAGAAAAGAGACTTATGTCTTAGAATTTTCAAAGGAGATTACCTATTCAAGTATGATTTATTAATAAGAACAACTCATTAAATTTCACATGGAAGGAAAATAATGAAAGAAGTGTAATATCTTCTTACAAGGTTAACCCTAAAATTCCATAATATACTAACTTTCTTTCAAAAAAGGTTGCCATCAATTTCCTATTAAATAGATCAAACTTGTTATAACATTGTTTTTCAAGGAGCTTGAGCTCTCAACCACACCATGATTCCAAAATGTTTAAAATACATAAGGGTTCAAACATTCAAGTTCTCTTTCCAAGAATGAAGCAATGTCACAACAACATATGTAAATCAAGATTACATGAGAATTTCAACTTTCAAGAGGAAAATTTCCAAGACAAGAAGAGAGTCAAATAAGACCATGCCACCAAAGATACTCCAGCACACCTCAAGGACAAGGCTCCAACTTCGAATGCTATACAAGGATTCAACTTCAAGAGAACAAGGCTTGTTTAACCTCCCAACCTTCAGGCATCATTACATGCCTTTCCAAGGGTTGGAAGACATGCTAGCCTCCCCCAAGCCCATGGGAGAGAGAGCTAGCTTCCACAACTTGAGCACAAGATCTTTAGGGAGACAAACACCACAATACACTCACAAACAAGACCAAACTATGCACAAAGGAAAAACACAACATTGAGCAATAAAAGAAAAGAGGAGAAACCATATTCATCCTCTAAATTTGGGGAAGAGTAGATGAGATACCCGAAAATGACATAAGGTGTGATCTAACAAAAGAGTGCACACAACAAACTTCCTTCTCCACCTTATTTCTCCGAAGTCAACAAGATCCTCCTTATTACTCCATCCATTCTCCAAAATCCTTCTTGGGAGGATTTTCAAACCCCTTGGGTTTCCTCTCCAAGAATGGGAAAGGGGTTCAAACCAAATGAACCCCTTTACCCACCTCAAACCATATGAGGGGAGTAAAGAAACCGACATGGCTTGCCCATCAAGCCATGGGGTTTGAGAGGGAAAATCCCTCTCTCTTCCCCCAAATAACTCAAACATCCATCAAACCATATGATGGATGGAGTAAAACAATGCACAAATATACTCAAGCAACAAACCATACAAGCAACTAAACAAATAAATCAACTATGAGCAAGCTAAGATTTAGTAAAGGAACATACCACATAAATGAGCTCAAGAGGTTACCTCTAATAGCTCTCCAAAACAAGATTTTGCAACTTTCTTCCTCAAGCAATCCTCAAGCTCCAAATTTCTCAAGCACCAAGCCAAAGCTTCCAAAAAAAGAAGAACCAACCCAAAAAAGAAGAAGAAGAAGAAGAAGCTCCTCACTATTCCCATGGATGGGAATTTGAAGAGGAGAGAGCAAGCATCCTCACAAATGAGGGGGTGACATGTGTCACCCCTCTCCCTCATCAAGGTCAAAGATGCTAAAACAAAAGAGAGAAAGGGTAAAATTATCTTTTTGCCCTTTTCTCCCAAATTCCCTAAAATGTTAGCAAGACAAAATAAGAGCAACTTTTGATAAATACACAAATCCACATCCCTTACATGGATGTGACAAAACAAGGGTAGAAAGGGAGGGAAAACTCCCTCAAGCCTTGAAAATAAGCCCCCTACCCATTAGGTAGGGTCCAAGGGCTCATTTTTGTGTTGGGGGAACTCCCAAGCTACAAAGGGGTCCCCAAAAATGCCCAAAATACCCTAATTTCGGGTTTTGCATTTTTGGCACAAGGGTAGAGGGTGTGGGGACCACCCAAGGGTCTCACATGTGACCCTAAACCCTTGTGCTTAAGTGACACATTAAACATAATCAACAAATTAAAAGAAAGAGGAGTTATTAACTCCCAAAACAAGTTTACATCATAACCAACTACCCTAACCAAAATTAATAATTCAAAACACAATACATTACATACATTGGGGTCACCCATAGTGCCCAAAATAATAATCACCTATACTAAGGCTTCACACAAAGAACATGGCTAGGACTCAGCCCGTGGGCTGCTTGTGCAAGATTGTGTAGCTAGTCTGAATCCCACGTTCTCCTATGACCTGTCACCTGCACACTCATTGCACACATTAACCGCATCATCGTCCAATACAAGAGTAAACTAGCTGCTTGCTCACTAAGTGAATAGATTCAAACATGTAAATTAATGATATCACCATCATCAATGTGGAATGCACAATCTCACACAATTCGTCGTATGTTAGGTATTACAATACATATCATGTCATATCACCATGTCATCATGTATCTTTATCAAAAAAAACAATACGTTACAAAATCAAGGTATGTAACTAACTAATTATCCAACATGAATCAATTTGACCTAAATCACATAGAAAAGTGTTAGTGTCCACAATATCAAATAAAAGGTGTCAACCTACTAATTTAGTTAAATTTCCAAATCACCATACGCGTTCATCCCAAATCACCATACGTGTTCATGAAAGCAAACCAACATATCAGTATATGATAAATCAATGAGATTAGGCCTACTACATATGAAACGTGGGATCTAGTGTGTCAGTAAAACCCCAAATATATAAGGATCCTTTTAGTTTGCTTTCAACGCATCTCATGAGGCTCTGTGCAGAACCTAGAGATTAGGCCTACTACATCAAACTATCTAGTGGTGAAATATATAAGTTGTCTACAAGTCAGTAGATACTAACATCAACTAATGGTGAAGCTTCGACTCAAGCTTGACTCCGAATAGAAAGGGAGACGGAGTTGGCGTCTGATTAGCCATGTGAAATCGAGTAAATAAATCAAGAGCATACTTAGGTTGTGTAATGGATATCCTTGAGTTAGACTGTGAAATTTGAATCCCAAGGAAGTAATGCAACAAACCCAAGTCAGTTATAGAAAATTTGTCTTATAGAGCTTCTTTCATCGTTCTTATGGACAATGAAGACCACCAACATAAAGTACCGAGAATCGAAGTGAATCACTCTTTTGCAAAATGTAGACATTTGGATCATAGTGACATATAGTGAACCCTATAGTGAGAAGAAAAGAATCCATCTTGGCATACCAAGCCCGAGGGGCTTGTTTGAGGCCATAGATATATTTCCTATGCCTGCATACTAAAGAATAATCTTGAACAAAACCCTATGGCTACTCCATATAGATCTCCTCCTCTAGGTCACCGTGAAGAAAGACACTCTTCACATCCATTTGATGAACATCCCAACGATGTGTTGTAAAGAATGGCAAGAGTGAGTGAAGTTCATTTTGGCGAATGGTGCAAATGTCTCGATCTAGTCATTACCTTGAACCTTTGAAAAACCTTTTGTAACCAATCGTGCTATGAACTTATCAACAAACTCATACGCTGTACTTGGTCCGATATATCCACCGCATCGAACCGTGTTTTTTTCTCTTATAAAGGTGTGATAAATCCAAAGTGTTGTTCCTAATTAAGGAACTATACTCCTCCTACATAGTTGTGTCCCACTCGGGATTGTCAGATGCCTCTTGAAAGGTATATGGATCGGAGGTAGAGGCAAGGAAAGCATGTGTCCCACCTCTGAACTCAGAACGCATTTGTTTGACATCCGTAGGATCCCCCGCCCAAGTACATGCACTCTGCCCGATGTTTGCCTAGCCCAAAGAAGGCCGGAAGTTGGAGAGTCGAGAATAGATTCTTCATCGTTTGAGTTGTGGCCAGATGTGGAAGGAGATGAAGCTCCATCACTACTCTCACTTTGTTAGTGCTAGAAGAAGAGTCTTTGGTAGCGATCTTCTCGGGAACTTGCTCAGAATTCACCTAGGCTCATCGAATGTGCCTCGAGAAAATCCAAGTGCGATCGATGGAAGTGGAGAAATGTTATGTGTAGAATTTGGTGGACCTTCCTTGAATTTGACACTTCTCTTAATAAACAACTCATGGGTGGTCGGATGAAGAAGCCTATATCCCTTAACACCATTTGGGTATCCCATAAATATGCAAGGCCGACTCTGAGGTTCCATAGCCTTACATTTCTTTTTAGGGATGCAATCCATAACTAGAAATCCAAAGACTCTAAAGTTCTTAACTGACGGTTTTCGACCATGCCAAGATTCAAAAGGAGTGACTCCTTTCAAGGCTTTGTGAGGGACACGGTTTTGGATGTAATTCACACAATTAATAGCTTCAACCCAATATTGCGGTGCCAATGATTTAGAGTGAAGCATATAGTTGGCCATCTCTTTCAAGAACTTGTTCTTTCGTTCTGCAACTCCATTCTGTGAAGGATTGTATGAAATTGTTCATTGTAACTCAATCCCTTTTGTAGTGTTGAATCACTCAAACCTCACAGTTATTGATATATTCCCTACCATTATCTATTCGTAGAATCTTGATGACTTTCCCTAACTTTTTCTCTGCAAGAGCCTTGAAAATTTGATAAAAATCGTAAACATCTAACTTCACGAAGAAGGAAATAGACCCAAGTGTACCTTGAGAAATCATCAATAAAGGTGAGAATGTATCGTGCCCTAGTAAAGGAAGGTTTGGGGAATGATCCCTGAGATGTCACGGTGTATCAACTCCAATACCTATGTAGCTCTCCAAGCTTTTCCTTTGTCAAATTTCTCTTTCGGATGCTTCCCAAGGGCACAACCCTCACAAAGACCTTTAGAAAAACTAACTTTAGGAAAGCCTTCGACCATATTATGTTTGCTCAATTGTTCCAAGTAGCGATAGTTAAGGTGGCCAAATTACTCATGCCATAGTTTTCTAACCCCATCGAGTGAGTGAACAATGTAGTTGGAGAAATGTCGAGCAAAAATGAGAGAAGGTTTATAACCGTGATTGGTGATCAACCCTTCCCTTTGCAACTATATTACCACTATGTAGCTTTATGATGATATATGAATCTGAGTTAAATTCAACTCTCATTCCCTTTCTAATATGAGTGATCTGGTACACTGATAGTAAATTGGTGGAAAGTGTTGGAACACTTAGAACATTATTGAATGTTCCACCATTTACTTCAACTGACCCACTCCCTACAATCACATTCTGGAGGTGTCATCACCTAATGCGATAGTGGACATACAACATGGCTCCATAGAAGAAAAATGAACTTGCGAGGAACCCTCATGGTGTGGCGCATCAAAGTCAATAACCCATGATGAAGTTGGAGCCACTACTGACTAAAGCTTTGCCCTTCTTCTCTTTATTGTTGTCTTTTTCCTTAGAAGAATCTTGACTAGATGAAGTTGATTTGATAGATTTAGGGACCCCTATGTTATTCTTCTCCAAAAATATAAGGTGGTCAATCTACTTTTTCATACACTTGTGTTCATCATGCCCAAGTTTCTTGCAATAGGCACACTTCACCCTTTCCTTCTTAGGTTTAGCTTCGAGAGGAAGTGGGTTTAGTGTTGGTTTTTGGTTGGGACAGGTTTCTGATCTTTTTTGTCCTTGATCCTTCTTCTCTTGTTTCTTCTCCTTGTTAGTAGCCTTAGGTTTCCCATTCCCTACAATCAAGGCATGTGATTTAGAAGACTTCAATGTGCCCATTTATATTAACTTGTCTTGTTCCCTAGTCAATTGACCAACAAACACATCAAAAGAGGGCATCTTCCATGTTGCTCCAAGTGCATCTTTGGTGGCATGAAAGGTGGAGACGAACACTGAGTATTCGGACCTAGTTTTGAAAGGATAGAAATGATAAGTTGTGAGTCATTTTTTCAATTCCACATCCCTTCAACTACAATCTTACTAATTTGAACTTTGTGAAGAAGTCCTAGAAGTGTGTCAAAATTGTTAGGGCTCAGGCTAATAAGCTCATTTTCTAATTCATGCCCTCTCATTTCATTTGTTTTCCCAAAGAGGCTTTCTAATATGGTCCAAACTTTGTTAGGAGATTTGGTAGATTCAACGTGAAAGAGAGATTTGGAGACACATAAAGATACAATAATCCAAAGGCTTCATCACAATGGTTGTACCATTTCACTTTCTTTGCATCGAGTCGGTCCAGCTTTTAAGCCCCAATTGTTATCCGATGTAGTCCCTTACCCATAAGAATGAGTTGAATCTTGGACTTCCATTCGTGACAATAAAGGGTGTGAGTAGATTTATAGAATTTATTTCCATTTTAAGCAGAACAAGAAGTGTAGAAGATAGAATGCAAATTAAAATGTAGAAAGACACAACACAATACACTCGTAAAACTTATTGAGGTTTGATTTTACAATGAACGAGAATACCTCCAATGCCTAGAGCTCAAAAAAACTCCACTTCCAAAAAAAGTGGTACCTCAAAAGGAGATGCTTGCTAAAAGTTATAGCAAATCGGAGTTTTGACCTTGCTAAACACCTTGGAAAACCCAAAATGCACTAAGTCGGATTTTTCGCTTGCTTAACACTTCAAAAAACTTGAAATGGTCTTGGTCGGGGTTTTGGTCTTGCTCAATGATGTGAAATCTTGAAATGCACTTGGGTGGGGTTTTGGACTTGCTCGAGCATGTGTTAGAGCCCGAAGCTTTCTTAACATTTGTTGGAACTCAAAACTTGTTGAGCATGTGTCGAAACTTGAAGCTTGTTGAGCATGCGTCGAAACTAGGAGCTTCTTGAGCATGAACAAACATCTAAAATACAATGTGTTGACCGGGGTTGGGGTTTGACCTCAAGTTTCATGTCGAAGTGTTGAGATGTTTCAAAGTCCTAAAAACCTGAAACACTAGGTGTTGACTGGGGTTCGAAGGTTTGACCGCATATTGCAAAATACATTGAAATGCAGAGATGTCTTGAAGTCTTGAAAATCTGAAACACTTTGGGTCATAAATTTTGATTTGTTAAGCACTTCAAAAACCCGATACACTATGTCGAGTTTAGCACTTGTCAAACACTCTATAAATCTCGAAATACACACATATGGCAAGAAAATTGCAGGGAACAACCCAAATCGTGAAAAACCCCTATTCTTTTTCCTAGTCGCTTTGAGCAACTCGAGGATTTAAAAAAATCCAGGGTTTTGAGATTTTTTTCGAGAGACCCCAGATATTTCATAACCCCTTAATAACAAACTTAGCACAATATTCTTAAATGGAGAAAATATCTTTGCACATACCCTATCAAATTAAAAAACTTGAATAATGCCACAACTAATGAAAACAGACAAGCATTTTACTAGCATTGCCTTGATTACCATCCGAGTATCAACCATAATCACGACAAATAATGCTTGCACACATATAGCTACACAAATCCTAAGAATGATCTAACAAGTAATGCAATATGTGTTAGGAAATCATTGTTTAGTGTTCACATTAAAGGGCTATTTGATATTTATAGTAGAGTAAATTATACTTACAATTATATTGTTATTTGGGTTGTTTGTAATATTGTTGTGGTTACAACAATATTACATAGATAGGTTACATGAATATTTTGAGGGGTGATTTGTTATAACAACCTCCTTAATTATAGGAGTTGCATCCCTATATAATTGTATGGTGTCCTATATGAAATAATAGAGACACTGATTATTATTTATGTGATTAAAATTACTTTATTGTTTGTTCGACTCCATTGCATGAGATAAATCTTTGCATAGGATCCACTAATCCCTATTAGTGGTATCGGAGCAGAAGAACATGGATAGTAGTTTTTAATAATCTTTCAAAGGGCGTTGCCATTATGTTATTTCCCTAAGTAATGATATTCATGATTTAGTTTGATTGTGTTCACAACCTTTTTAGTTTGTTTTAAGTTGCCCATGATATATAATTACCTATATCCTGAGTAATTTACTTTGCATTATTATCTTTCTTGGCATTATTCTACGCTAGTATAAAAGTTCCACTCAAATAGCACAATAAAAGCGTGGAGATAGAACAAACCAATTATTTTGGGCAACTATATTCTCGTTGGAGTAAACACTGCATGAAGAATTGTCACAAAGAAGCTTTCCATATTTCATGTCTCCATACACGGTTCCAAAGGTGTGAAGGAGGTTCATTATTGCTTCTTATTTTATATTGCTATTTATTCACTTGTAAATCAATCTTGTGCACTTCGTTCGTGGTAAAAATATGCATTGGAATGCATGAATGGTGTCTCATAAGCGGCCGGGCCTATCTCTCACGCAAGTTTGCACAAAGCCAAAAAGTATTTTCCGTCACGTCGTCGTTAGTTTTTTCGCGTCGCCGTTAGTTTTGATGGAATAGGTAACAATGTATTACGTTGTTACCTATATAGGTAACAACGTAATATGTTGTTACCTATTCCGTCAAATTTCCATTTGCAGTTTTATAAAAAGAACCGGTGCCGCAGTCTTTCATACGTGAATGCACAACAAGATGGTGGGGCATGGGAAATAAGGCGTGGGGGTCGTGGGTTCGAGGCTAGCTGGGTGTAAGGATAGATCGCACTAGTCAACTTTTGTGCAGGTTCATGTTGACTACGAGCCTGCGTGATGGATAGGTTGATCATCTCGGTGCACGCATGACGCAGAGTATTCAAAATTGTCAATCCTATGCCGGATGCGTTGACTTTGCACTTTGTTCAGAACTACTCATAAATTTATTCTGAGTTCCTTCAGCTTCAAATCAATTCCTAAGCTCACTCCTACATATCCGGAAGAAAAAAACCTACTAGCTACACTGTTTCCAAATGAATCGTGAAAGTCATGATATCTTGGATGCTTTGGATTCACATCTTTCATCTTGCTCCAGCTCTAAGTCTCGGTCAACACAACCACGCACAACTTCATCCCCACGACATTCAGATTTAAAATACAAAGTATGTTAAGATTCTCTTTAGTTATTTTAAAAGTCTATTATCAAAAGTCGATAGGGACTTATTGGTTATAAGTCTTGAATCTAAAGTTTGTCAATTTCATATAGATTAAGTCGATTCATACATTTTTTTAAGTCTTGTCTTAAGTTGTTTTAAATTGGGTTTCAAGTCTAGTTGGATGGTAAAAAGTATTATAAGGATTAAATGTAATTTTACCATATTCCAAAATAAGTATTGTCATGGTTTAGTGTATTAGGGTCATTGTGAAATTTAGCAAAGATTGTCAACATATAGAGTTAGTGTCATTCAAAAATTGTCATTGTCTTGTTAAAATTTATCATGGGTTCTTTACCAAATTGAGTCATTTTCAATGTCTTTGTAAAAGTCGTGTCATTGTGAGTCAAAGTCGAAAGTTCGAAAAATTAAAAAAAGTCTCATAGATGCATTTTCAGTGTTACCTGACATCCAAAATAAACGATTTATCATTGTGGGGGGGAATAATAAACAATGTGGAAATTATTTTGAACATCATGATCACATTCATTGAGGTAAAGCAACATCATACATGAGGACAAAGACATCGGAGGAAGGATGTCAATCAACTACCTCTCATCAGTCACCACGATGGGGCCACACGAAGCTGTGGTGGCATTTTGTGGTGTGATTTTACTTTCTGCTATGATTTGAGTTTCAGTTTTTGGTCTTCTTCGTTTTCGATTGTGTAGAGTGTGATTTAGTTTTAGAATTCCTATTTTGTGTTGAATAAGTGGAAAATTCACATTGAGGGGGGAACATGATCTCAATGTTCCATTTCCATTTCGCCTCCTTTTTCAAGTTTGTATTCAGTGAGTAGTATTTCCTACATAATTCCCTGAAGGAAAAACATAGTGGAAAGATGAAAGCACAAAGAAAAGCAACATCATGATATTTGGGTTGTTGGTTGTCTTGTAAAACCATCTGTATGTTTTGGGTTGTTGGTTGTCCTATAAAACCATCTATATGTTTTGGGTTGTTGGTTGTCTTGTAAAACCATCCTTGCAGGTTGTTGGTTGTCCTTGGAAAACCATCCTTGTTGAGGTTGTTGGCTATCTTGAAAAACCATCCAGATCATGAGCACGCATAGGCAGCAAGCTATAGAAGACGTGTGATTGTTTTCCTACCATGTTCACACTAAGGGGGAATGTTAGGATATCATTGTTTAGTGTTCATATTAGAGGGGTATGTGATATTTACCGTAGAGTAAATTATACTTACAGTTATATTGTTATTTGGGTTGTTTGTAATATTGTTGTGGTTACAACAATATTACGTAGATAGGTTACTGAGGAATATTTTGAGGGGTGATTTGTTATAGCATCCTCCTTAATTATAGAAGTTACATCCCTATATAATTGTATGGTGTCATGTATGAAATAATAGAGAAGATGATTATTATTTGTGTGATTAAAATTACTTTGTTGTTTGTTCGGCTCCATTGCATGAGATAAATCTTTGCATAGGATCCACTAATCCCAATCAATATGAAATTAACTCACAAGCACAAGAATGATGCAAAATATGGAACCTCACATTAGCTCAAGTGGTGTGTACAAATAAGAGAATGATAAATAAGTCCCTCACAAGAGTAGCAAATCATGGCTTGAAGAAGGAGTTGCATTCCCGGATAGCCGATCAAATGTAACTCCTATGACACATTATGACAACCTATGACAAGTCATGTAACTCCTATGACACAAATGACACCTAAACAAGATGAGTCACCATGTGTAGGAAATATTCCAAGTAAATAAATAAATACAAAGAAAATAATATCCTACACCAAGAATGCAATACATGCCAAATCGTATCAAATTGAAATAAATGAGAATGCATGTAGATTAAGGTTTAAATATTCATAACATTTTATGAATTACTTGAAATTGACCATCTTGTAAGGGCTAGTTATTGCCATAATCATGTAAGGACTAATTACTACTTTGTCATCTTTGTAATTCACATATGAATGGGTAGACTTGGCTATCTTGCACGTATGTTAGAACATACCAATTACTATGTTATTGTTGTAATAGATTTGGTCTTCAAATGATTAATGTATTCATTTCTGTATATATCCACCTTTGATATTATATGCAATTGCAAAAAATCATCAATTTTTAAAAAATAAAGTAGATGTTTATCACCTTTGATGCTTATCGGTGTCTGCAACAATGCCTTCGATATTATATCCGATCGAAAAAACATCAATTTTTAGAGTAAATCGGTACTCAACACTTGCCTTATAATGAATAGATAAATAAATGATATTGGCAAGGTTGTGCACATTATAATATAACTATTAAAGTTTCATGACTAGGTTCACAAATGTCTAGTTGATTTAAAATCTCGCATCCAAATGAACTCACCTCTATTGTTATATAACTTATAAGAATCAATTAAGATTAGCTACACTACTATGTTTTAACAATCTTTGAAGAAATAAAATTTATTGGAAGTATATGTCTCCAATAATAACAATATATGCACAAATGCCAAGTTTTAAGTGGCCATACATTTGAATGATCAACATGAACAATAGTAAGGTTAGGATCTAAGGATAGACATAAATGTAAATAAATAAGGGTATGATTTAAGGATGTGCATGAACTTAAATAAACAAAGTAAGGATTTATAGATAATTTTAATGCATAAGGTTAGGATTTGTAACTGTTGGTAGTGACAAAAAGTGGGATGCCATTTTTAACTGATACTCTTGTCATGGGGCGTGGATTCATATTAATAAGGTATTTTTGAAAATAAGTAGATATAAATTTGTGCCTCACCGACCTGCGTCTCTTAATATTATAGGTAAGTTTTGCCTCCAGATCTGTGAGAGCATTTCATGGAGGAGAGTTTTGTATTACTCAAGGTAATGTTAGTTTAAAGCTAACGTTTAGAATGGCAATGATGACATATTAAAAAAACTCATTTTTATTCAAAGTGGATAAGCGTAATCAAGAACAACACTAAAATAAGGAGAGTCAGAACATGCAAAAAAACACTAAAATCAGTGCAGTTGGAACATGCAATTTGCAAAGTATGTAACTTGATCTAGGGTACATGGAGGCTAGATTTTTAGAGGAAGTGCAAATTCAAATTCAGCTATACATGCTCAAGGACATTCTCTATGTGACACAAACACACACCACTATCAAGTAAAATTAAATCGTCGGAGATGCTCAAAATGTAAAAAATACAATATTTTATACAAGGATTTTTACATGTTTGTTTTAGCCATATCAAGTAAGTGACGGGAACTCCATTTTGAAATAAAGCACCATTTTTTTACAAAGAAACAAAAGCATTTAGGTAGCTCCCATGGTTTTGATAATGTTTGTGAAGAGTTATATTTGGACCAGGCCTACCAATTCCTCCATAGTAAAATAATAGAAAATTTCTTCAAAAAATTAAGAATAAAGAATTAAATATTTTTTTCCTTCAACTATACTCACTTCTACTAGATACACTAGTGACACTATAAAATATACATTAACCTTTTTGTAAAACAAACTACACACCTACATAATTTAGAGCTATATCAAATAATAGGTAACAATACCAACAAAATCATATGTGTTTATAAATATGTGATATTTTTTTACTTGCAAAAATATTACAAAACTTTTTTATTTACATGCATGAAATTTATGTTACTATATTATAATATCTATAAATAGGTTGATCAATATTAAATCTTTAGATAAATTGTTTTAAAGCTAAGTTCTAAAATTAATTAACAAAAAGGAAATTTTTAGATTCAGGCACCCCCTTACTATTGGCGCCCTAGGCAACTGCCTAGTTTGCCTAGGGCTTAATCCCCCTCTGTCACTATATTGCATTTCCAAACAAATTTTGATTCAAAGTCTTTTTTTACACCAAAGTGGCTTATTAGGAATGGAAATTTCGACCATTTATTTTTTTCAAGAACTATAGTCTTTTCCATGGACAAGAGCTCCCTCTTAATTTTTTTGTATGATTGTCAAGCGCCACCGAAAATGCATTCATTTCATAAAGTATGGGGTTTGATATACAACATTTAATAATTCTTTTACTTAAGGTGTTTTACTGAGCTAATTTGTTCATGTTGGAAATGTTTCACCTTATAACTTGATTTGAATAAAAGTTTTTGAATTACCTTGATTAACGACTCTTTAATCTAGAAAATAATTTATTCATGCAAATTAATGATGCAAAGACCAAATTACCTCCAAAAATGAATTTGACATGCTATAACATATAATCTAGAAAAGTGGCGATTTCTAACTCTATCTCAACAAAAAGATATATAACTAACAATGGCTCATGACTTGCAATCTACGCTAGAGAGGATAACAATGTTTACTTTGTCGGAGTTGTAATTTGTGGTGAAATGTATGTTCTCTTAAACTCTTTTAAGTTTGTGTGATGGGGAGGAGATGACACTATAGTAACTTTCGGCGTAAAAACATTGTCTATTATGCCTTGATGGATGTCCATACGTTGCTATAAACCTCTTATTTTGCTATGGTCCACACATGTGTTAATAAAGGTGAGTTGATCGGGGTGAATATACATTTGTTTCATTTGATGGAACAGTCAATGGCTCTTGACGATGACCATGTCTTCTGCAAGATGCAATTATGATATTCATTGAAAAGATAACATGTTCTATCATTTGGTTGAACACTTGGTGTTTATCTACAAAAGCTCCAATTTTGGCATTTAAATGTTCCCAAAACGTAGAAAACAATCCCATTTTTCAATATCCTTCAATCATTGTATTCCATGAGATGGCATATCTCTCTAGGGAATTTTATCTAACAATTCACATGCCTTGTGTATGTTTCCACATTTGACATACTTATTAAATAGCCCCCTACAATACAACATCCTAGGAAAAAAACTTCCTATTATTTCTCAATGGATGTTTATTCGTTGCATTTGGTGAAACCATTTCAATGGTTCATACCAAGGGTTAAGCTAAACAATTTGCATGACTGAAATAGGGTCACCTATGACCTCAGAACAATGGATGGGGTTGGGCGCCACTACTATACATTCTAAATTCTCAATCATATGGCACCTATCCATCGTACTAACCAAAAATACAATAGGAGTTGGCCATATGGATGACATATTCTGGTATCACTTGTAAGGAAAATGTTTTGAACTTGAATAAGGTATTGCCGCTCTTTACTTGTCGTAACAAATTTTTGTTCTCGTCTCTCTGATAATGTTGACATCTTATGTTTGTGTAAAAGGAAGGAATTAGAGCCCATTTTATTATAACTAGAAATAGTAATGCAACAATAGTCCCTTTGGTAAATATTGTTATCAATTGTATTGAAGGAGGGTGTTTGGATAAGACCAACATTAATTCCCACCTTAAATAGCTTATTCTTGTTGCCAATAATTACCTCGGTCATAAGATACGTGTTGTTCGAGTTGTTTGGGGGAGTATAAGTATAGGGAAGTTTTGCATTTGTTACTGAAGTATAGTCACTATTTTCATGGAAGGTGTATTGATGCATGGTTGAGGTTGAATAAGTCATGTCTTGTTTGGATAACAACGTCTCCATTATTGTCATCATTAGACACATGTTCCTACGCCTCTCTCTGAGCTCATTCCTCTTGCAAGGCATTCATTCGATTTCAACAACTGGGAGGAGATAAAGGTGGTGCTTTCCCTCGGCATGTCAATTGACCTAATCGTGTATGCCAATCCCTATAAAGTGCCCAAATATGTGGTTTGTGTCATTTTTAATTTGATCACATTCGACCCCAAAACTATATTAGTAGAAAAGGAAACATGCCATATACTCGAAATGATAACAATAAAAGACCAAAATTTTATTAAATTATGTAAGAAACGATTAGACAACATATAATATTTTATATATACTTACCAAATATTTTTATTTACACACTCACTTGTTTCTTTTAAAAAAATCATTCACCCATTTTATTTGTGCCTTTTCAATTTTGAAAATAATCATACTAAGATGT
Source organism: Taxus wallichiana var. yunnanensis (assembly GCA_018340775.1). Classification (NCBI taxonomy): domain Eukaryota; kingdom Viridiplantae; phylum Streptophyta; class Pinopsida; order Cupressales; family Taxaceae; genus Taxus; species Taxus wallichiana. Next base: position 316,428,652 of record CM031243.1, on the reverse strand, counting down.
TGATACAATATATGTTATTCTTAGTTAATAGTAGTATTGACATCAATTATAGTCATAATTTGTGCGGGCATAACATTTAAAATCCAAAAATAAAATAATTTTACCAACACATATTGTATTGTAAATCTTTAAAAGCTAGAAACTAAAATGACTCAACATGTGGACCAAACATCCCGATTTCTACAATAGAGTTTAGGAGTGGTGGAAAACCAAGTAAGCATGGATTGACAATGTACACTTTGGTTCAAAAGCTCAAAAATGTAAAGAAATATGTTAAGCTCTGGAACAAATAATTTTTGGCAACATTTTTAGAAGAAAAAGAAAATAACCAAGGAGCTAGAAATTTTGGAATTAAAGATTCAGAAGGATGGAATGGATGTGAATGATTACTACAAAGAAAAATAACTTCTCGTGGAATTGCACAATCTCAGAACCTATGAAGAAATACACTAGAGACAAAAATCTAGAGTTGTTTGGTTGAAGGAAGGAAATACAAACACTAAATTTTCCACCTAACTACTATGAAACATCATAGTCACAATAAAATAAGTGTCATCGTGGACAACGTAGGGCGGAAATAAGGTTTTTAGCTACCATAAAATAGGAGGCCATACAGTTCTACAAGAAACTTCTTACTAAGGAGGAGAAGGGAAATGAAGACAACATCAAATTCCTTCTTGATTTCATCTCTCGAAGCATTACAATTCAAGAGGAATCTAATAGGATTCTTATGCCGGTGGACATAGAAGAATTAAAAATATAGTCTTCTCTCTTGAAGGGGAAAAATCTCCGACCTGATGGGTTCCTAGCATGCTTCTTTCAAATTTACTGGGAGGTTTGCAAAGATGATTTGTTAAGGGCCACCAATGAATTCCTAAGAATTGCTAAAAGAAGTCAATAACAATTTTATTGTGCTCAGCCCTAAAAGAGCCGAAGCTAAATACTTCAAAGAGTTCCTTCCTATAAGTCTTTCTAACACCATTTATAAATTTTTTACAAAGACTATTGCTTCAAGATTACAACCCTCTTTAAAAAATCTCATATCTTGGCAACATGGAGGATTTGTTCAGGGAGACAAATTCATGACGAAATAGTGGTTGTCCACGAAACGTTACACTCCATGGAAAAAAGCAAGAAGACAGGTATGATTATCAATCTAGACATGACCAAGGCTCTTGACAGGGGTTTCTTGGGATTTTTGGACAAAGCCCTAGAAAAAATCAGATTTAATCCCCATTTCAAGAATTCATAACGACCCCTATGTTCTCTGTTCTTTTAAACGACACACCTACTATATTCTTTAAGAAGACAAGGAGAATTAGATAGGGTGATCCCCTTTCTCCCATTATCTTTATTCGAATGGCTGAAAGTCTCAATAGAGCTATACATAAACACATGGAAGTGGGCCTTCTACAAGGCTACAAGCCTTCTTCTAAGCCATTTGCTATTTCACATCAGCAATTCGTTGGCGACGCTATTTTTCTTTCCATTTACTCATTAAAGAAGCCAAACAATTAAAGTTCATCCTAAATTGTTATGAGATGGCTTATGGGAAACTCATAAATTGTGGGAATAGCTCATTTTACTTTATCAACACCCCGATGATTGGTAAGGAAGATTGCAAAAATCCTTGGTGTGTTATTAAACCTTTTCCTGCAAATTACTTGGGTATGCCTTTGTTCAAAGGCAATCTCCCTATCTCTGTTTGGAATCAAGCAGTGGACGGGTTTCAAGCTAAACTAGTTGGATGGAAAGGGGCGATCCTTTCCGGTATGCGCAACTAAGGTCACAATGATCAAGAACACCCTCCAAAATTTGTCGGTATATCTACTCTCCCTTTTTAAAATGCCACAAAAATTGATAGAATAGAAAAGATCCAAAAGATATTTCTCTAGTCGGTGTTGAAGAACACAAATAATTCCATCTTGTTGCCCAAAAAAATTTTTGTAAGCCAAAAGCTCATGGAGGGTTAGGCATAAGAAACATCAAGCAAATGAATAATGCCCTCCTGGATAAAATGGGATGGAGGTTAATGAAAGAAGATGCCCCATGGTGCAACATCATCGACAAAAATACTTGCAAGATGGCAACATGCATAAATTCATCTCAGAGGAAGGGTTGCCCAATGGATCTTACATTTGGAATTCTCTTGTCAAAGTGAGAGAGTTAATTAGGAAAGGTGTTAAGTGGGAATTGGGGGATGAAAACAAGATAAAAATATAGGATGATAAGTGGAATTTGGGCCTCATTAAACATCAACGAACTGATATGCACATTTAGATTAGAACACTTCATTTAAAATATAGAGAAACCGTTAAGGAATACATTGAAAACATATATGGGAAACCAGTTGGGAAATGCTTGTCACTCGAGGAGAGTAATGAGCAAGAAAGGCAAAAACTCACACTCATACAAGATTTTTTTTTAAAATTTACATCCCCAAAGAACATGCCCTAGGATGAGTTGATATGGCAGGACATAGAGTATGACAACTACATCGTCAAATCAGTACATGACAGCCAGGTCTAGACTCACACCATTCATAGTTGTTGGAAGAAAGTGTGGAATAAAGAACTAATTCCCAAGATTACTTTATTTTGGTGTCTAATGATTCAAAACAAGATCAACATCGTTGATAATCTAAGGAAGAAAGGGCACATTATTATTAATTGGTGCATTTTATGCAAGGAGCAAGAAGAAACATTCAATCATTTACTCATTCATTGCAAGTTTGCTTTCAACATTTGGGGATTTATGTTTAACAAGATGGACATCAAATGGGTCCACCCTGATACTATCTAAGAGCTAAAGGAAAACTAGCACCACCCCACTAAAAATGTGTTAATCATACTTCTTTGGGACCTCTTTCTCCCCACACGGTATGGGCCATCTGGAAAGAGATAAATCAACGAATTTTTAAAGGGGAAATGTTGAAGGTGGAGGCTTTCTTAAAACATCTAGTTAGTTTTATCATTGAGAACTTCAAACTAGCCATCAAAAATAGTAAAGGAACTCTTAAGGACTCTGACATCATTTTCTTAAGCAAATGGAAACTCCATCTTGAACAAGATCCTAAAGTTCTAAACAATAAAATTGCCAGGAGTAAGACCATTTGGACCCAACCTCAAGAGGGATGAAAAAAACTGAATTTTGATGGGGAGGCTAAAGGAAATCCAGGCATTGCAGGGGGAGGAGGAATAATTAGAAATGAAAAAGGATATAACACAACTGCTTATGTTGGTTATATGGGTGAGAAGACTAATCATTACACCGAAGCGTTAACAATAGTACAGGGGATTCAACTGGTCAATTCCTTGAATATTCACAAACTTTGGGTGGAAGGAGACTCAATGAACATTATCCAATGCCTGCAAAAGACGACCTCTCCTAGTTGGACTATTAAAAAAATCATTGAGGATATTATTTTAGTCTTACAAGAACTCCCCAATTTTAAATTTTCTCGCATATTTAGGGAAGGAAATTCAGTGGCGGACCTGTGTGCTAATATAGGGGTCAAAATGGAAGATTACAACACTGGATAGGTGTGGATAACATACCGGTTGAAATCAAAGCTGCTGTTGAAAAAGACAAAACTAATATCACTAGGGGGAATCAAATTAATTCTCCAGTAGGGATGTTTTTTCCACTGGATTGATTTTTTCTATGTCTGTGCTTCTGGCTGTCTTCTAGTTTTGTGTTGGTTCGGGATGGTTCTTTTGCTAGTTTTGTGCTGGATCTTTCTTCTCTCCATATTTTTCATATTTAGTATTTTTTTGGGCTCATGGGATACTCATTGTAATATCTGGATTGTTGATCCTTGTTGTAACAGAGTAGGGTCCTTGCCAAAACCCTCTTTTTACCAAATATAAAAAAATGACTCAAACTTTATATTATGGCTTCATATATTTTTGTTCTGTGTGGACCATGGAATTTTTCAGGTGAAACAGAAGCCGAAAGAAAACACACATGGATTTCCACAGAGATAAAGGGCTTAGGAATTCTTAGGTTTTTTCTACACGTAATTAAAAATATAGGTTATGTTTTTCTGAGCTTATGGATTCATCTACTTTGAAAAATTTAGTTTTGATCATAATTATTTTCCTAAACAATATTTAAATAAAATCATGTCGCAGTTCAACTTTAAAAATATCAAAAAAACATTTAATCCAAAGAAACGACAGAGTGTTTCCAATCTTGTGCGAAATGTGTCCACAGAGCTTTAAAAATGGTTTGATCCATTTACAACCACGTTTTCTATTGTGAAGGGATTGCAAACCAAAATCCCAGGTTGCATGTCGGCTACATAGAGGAGATGGACAAAATTTTTCATGTGAGCTCACTCACATTTGTACATTTGATGTTGTCTCCTGGGTGGCATCTGACTCAGCAAGCACCCAAATAAAACTGAGAATAAATAAAACAAACTAATTTTTCACTGCACATAAATGACAATCAAACACAGTTAACCTCGTTAGGTGGATGGTTCAGATGGGGCCAGAAAGTTTATCCTACAGGCATCCAGAAAGGATAATCCGAGAAGAGATGCTGAAATTTGACACTTCCGAGAAAAGGTATCTTCAAAGGTGGATATCTTTTGACGAATTAATACCATTCCAACACATGACATAGGAATATTTGGGTATATTGTAAATGTTTAAAATTTGCTAATTTTTAAGTAAGACTTTGGAATTTTATATAGGAAACTCTAAATTTCTATAAAAATTAAAAAATTTATAATAAATCTACATTCGTCTACTTTTTCAAACACCTTGAAGTGCCTCACTATTGCACTTGCTCACATGATCCTCTTGTGCCCACTTCTTCAAATTTATAATATTGTTACAATATTTGGCTTGGGTCCATCATATAAGGTGAAAAAATTAATGACGTTTTGAGTAGAATGTGTACCTATCTTGGGAGAGAACTCTTATTTCACCCCAAAGACACATATTGTACTCAATTTTTCTTTTTACATTACGCAATGGATTTGGAAGCAAATTTTTTTAACCTAATTCATCATGAACAGCTTCTTAATCTTACACCAATAAAGAGACTTCTCTGCTAAAATTCTATATGCTCTTCTTTTGCCTCTCAGGGGCCTAGTTGAAGCCAATCCTTTCTATTAATTTTTCTATTGTGGAAAGTACAAAACACCACACACAAAAACACATTCTCACTTGTCACGTCTTCTCTCGTTTTGACCAACACATTCCCATGCTTGTAAGTGGTGCCAAATCAAATATGGGGCTTCAACAATACGCCACTCAAAATGCCTCACAAATAAATATACTTGGTTGCATCAATATATTTTTGATTGTTAAGAAAAACCATGCATGTAGGGGAGGGGTCAATACTTGAACATGATCCAATAGTGGATATGGGTCTTAATCACACAATACCATCTAATTTTCATAGTACCACCTTATAGTCTCCATAAAACCATCTCTTCGTTATTTAATTTTGACATAATAATGGCTTAGAGTAGTTAATCACATCATGACATGTAATACTTACATATATTAAATACCCAATGTACAACAATTATCACTCATGTATAAGTATTGGTCTCCACCATAATTTTAGTACAACTCAAATTTGTTATTTCATATAAATTCAATATATGGCTTTTCCTCCAATTAAACATAAAGTAAAATGCAAGTTAAGAAAATATCTCCCTACATGTCGATGCAAAATTTGCGATTCTACATGGCATACAATTGAAGTTGTGGATCCCTAAGCTTAGGTGCACCACTAGTGGCCCCTCTCCTCTATGCATTATTTCCCTTGTATAATTGATGTGCTTATTAATTTTTTTTGTCAACAAAGCAATAAATTTTATTCACGACAAATAAACCAAAGGTCAAAATTTATATCCTTATATCGACATCTTCATATATGGCATTCATAATGCATATCAATCATTTCATTTTTTAGACCATAAGAAAATAACTTATACATGCTTTAACAAGCTCTCTATGCTTCGACACCAAATTTTAGAAATATTTAATTTGTATTATATTTTACTCGTTAATTAAAGGACATTTATACAACTCATAGCTTTGTATGATCATTTTTATACAATGCAAACCGATATCTCTTTGCATTTATCCTTCAACCGTTTCTATCTACATTAATGACTCAACAACCTAATTAATCAAATTTAAATAAATTATTTGAACTTAACAACTTTTAAACTAACTTTATTTAATGGAGTGTGTATATATATATTGTGGTCTTAACCATTTTTATGTACATTAATGTCTCAACAACCAAACTAATTAAATTTAAAGAAATTATTTGAACTTAAGAACTCTTGAACCAACTTTATTTAATGGAGTATATATATAATCAATAAAATATTGTGGTTTAAAAAATACCCTAATATATATAGAATATGCATATTTTCTTGTTATGAATGCATGAGTTGGTTGATGAATGTAATGTCATTCATAATTGCATATGACCCTCACAATTAGTGAGCAGCACACACATATATTGAGCTATATTTTAACCACATTGTGTTGAAGTATGCATATATAGTTACAAATCATTGTCACACTCAAATCATATGCACAAACTTAACACTCATGCACTCCTTGCTAATTTTATTACAAGAATGGACAACACTTTCAAAAACACTCTATAAATGCTAATCACTACATATATATCATACACATAGGCGTCACAACCGATTTGGGGTGAAGAGACTATTTTTGTATGGTTATCCTCACCCTCAAGATTTCCATGTGAATTTAGACTTTTGTGAGTTCACAATTTCAAACAAGATGTTTATATTTTTTAGATAACAAAATTTACATTTTAGAGAAATACAACTTTAGAGTAATGCAAAAACACTTCGATTCTCAATATAGATTGGTTTTTTAGATGTTTAGGCATCAACCTCTCCAGCCTTGAAGAAAAATTAAGTTTGTGTTGCATTGGAATTGAGAGACTTAAAGCCTCGTGTTTCCCTTTAGAGATTGGTTTTGTGCATTGGGTGAAGGAAATAATATGGCGAAAGGTGGATAATTGAGGTTGTCAAAGCATAATTGACTTCTCTTCTCTTCCTTCTTCTATTTTGCATGATAATATGCCCTTTTAATTTGTGTGTGTTTACCATTATAACGAGAAAGGTGACAAATTGAGGTTGTCGAAGCATAATTGAACTCTCTTCTCTTCTTTCTTCTATTTGGCATGATAATATGCCATTTTCATTTGTGGGCCTATTTAGCATTATAACCATAATGACCCAACTTCTCTTCATGTTGTTTTGTTGGGCTAAGGACGTCTCCTTAAATAAATTTAGCAAAAACATATATTGTGGTGTAATATTAATCCTAACAAATACTTGCGTTATAGTTAAGTTCATGGTTTAGACTCAACATTTATGATCATCATTCCTACCATATAGTAAATATTTAGCTATTTTGAAAATTGTTTTTTTTTTGTAACACCATTTTGTTTTGTCTAAAAGGAAACCAAAATTTCACATCTAATGTTAAAAAAGCAGACATTGAATTTACTACTACAAGTCACACCATTATTAGTATGCCAAATTCTTATTGACATCAATAAAAGAAAAAAACTATAATTGAGTTTGTTAAGCCTCCAATATTCTATCTTCACAAATGTAATAAGGATATGGAGTGGTCGACTTGTGGGACACATAACATTTATCTTCTCATACATAAGTTTAAGATGTTTCTTTAGGTCAACCTAATTGAGTTTGTGGGTCGTCCCTACCTAATGATGCCTATAAATAAGGATAGACATGCTTTCCTAGATCATCATAAGTTGTATTTTCAATTTCCTTTCATTATTATTTTACATTATGGAGGTTTCCCCCTTGAAGTGAATTTATATTTTATTAAGCCATATGACTTCACCTATCAATTGTGTATCATTATCTTTGAATTTTTGCTCCTTTTTTACATGCAAGTGAATATCCTATTGTTGTTTTAGCTTATTTCGATGAAATATCCTAACAAGTGGTATAAGAGTTGCAATTTGGGTAAAGTGGGAGGATGTTTTTGGGTAGGTTGTGATTAATATTTTAGATTTGTTTTTTGAGAAAGTGTCTATCTTGTAGAGGTTCGTTCTCTTTACACGAGTAATTGGTTGAGGCATTTTTTTCCTATTGAAAAAATATTTTTGAGACATTTCCAAAAAAATGGTCACAATAAAAGTTTTAAGCAATATGGAGGGAGCTATCGCTGTATAAGTTTGACCACGTGAACATGTTTTTTTTACTTACTACTTTAGTGTGAAAATAGGGCGAAGGCAATTGGATTCAAATATATTGTTCTCCCTTCTAGATTTTATGTTTGTTTTTAATTTATTTCCACACCATTAGAAAGAGAGTTTTGATTCATTTTTAAAAAGAGGTTACACTAAAACTTTTGAGAAATATGGAGGAAGTTGTGACCATCCAAAGATTGATCTCTGAAATTATAGATTTGTCATTTTTCCAAGGAGTGACCCTAAAATGATATTTACATCTCTTATCCCGAGTAAGCAAATAAAGTTTTAGTTTTTGGAATTCAAAGAAATATTTAGATTCATTTTTCAATTGATATTTTTCTTAGAAAAAGGTAAGAAAGGAGATTTAGTGCATACAAGTTTCTTGAAGCCTTAATTTTTATTGTGAGAAATTTTGTTTAAGTCCCCAATAATGCTTGTTTTTGCCACCAAACACTATATTTTTATGGTCACAACTTACGCCAAGTACTTTCCACCCCTACACAACCACAAATTTAGAACTAAGAAACTGACCACATCTACAACGCCATAGTCTAAGCTTAATGGACCAAAGGATACTTCTACAATCAATGATAATGATAAATCCCTTTATTGTCCACCACAAAACCTAACGAGAAGCATTCTTGTAGGTTATGAAGCGTTGGTAACTTTCATCAAGTATAATATATTTACCACCTTTTCTTTCTCGATAAACGAGGGCTTGGCTAGGATTAAGCAACTCATGTCTTATTTGAATCATCGACGCCCAAATTTATCCAAGATTTGTCATTTTTCAAGGAGCGATCCTTGGTAAAAATTTTATCTCTTATTTTGAGTAAACAAATCAAATGTTATTTTTGGAATTAAAAGGAAATAAATAGATTCATTTGTTAATTGATATTTTTCTCTTAACTAAGGTAAGAAATGGGATCTAATGCATACAAGTTTTCTTGCAAACTTAATTTTCATTGTGAGAAGTTTTTATAAGTCCCCAATAATGTTTGTTTTGGCCACCAAACCCTATAGTTTTATGGTATCAACTCATATCAAGTACATTCCACCCATGCATGATCACAAATCTAGAACTAAGAAACCAACCTTATCTACAACAATGTCATCTTTGTGAGACCAATGGACCAAATGATACTTCTACAATTAATGATAATGATGAAGTCCTTTATTGTTCACTAAAAAACCTAATGGGAAGCATTCTTATGGGTTGTGAAGAAGTGGTAACCTTTATCAAGGATCACGTATTTACCACTTTTGCTTCCTTGCTACATGAGAGTTTGGATACATTTAAGTAAGTCATGTTTGATTTGAATCATCGACTCTCAAATCCACCCAAAATAAACATAATTATGGATTTGGTCTAAATATGTTGACCAATAATATGAAGTTGAACAACCAGGATGGATACAACCTTATCAAACAAAATCAAGGAATGGGGCATCATTCCCAAGGAAAAATATTACGCTTGCCCAAAATAGACATTCACAAGTGTAATGGTAAAAATTTAAATTCTTAAATAAGGCTCGTGCTTTAAGCTTCATAACATACCAAGGTTGACAAAGCCTCACTAATTTCACATTTGAAACCTATCAAATGGCACTAGTCAATCATGATTTGAATATTGAGAAATGGGCTTCATTAGGATGTCTTTACTTGTGAATTAGGATCCCACCATTAGAAATCATGGAAGGGAAACTATTTTATCCAATTGACAAAGATGAAACAAATAGGATATATAGGAAATTAAATGTTGTTGGTGTATCCGACTTTCCTCCTCGTCATTTGGTGTGTTGTCCACCACTTATGGTTATTCATCTCACTTAGTAAGATCATAGGTCATTAGGGTTTCATGTGTCCATGTGTCATGCACAAGAGTTACACAACACTCCTATATGTACCTTCTTTTTTGATCTATGAAAACGCTAAACCATGTTTCTTTCATGTTTGATTCTCATTTTTGATTCGAGTTTTTGCCTACTACTTGAAGTGTTCATGTCACCATTGGAAGTACAACCTCTTCAATGTGCATGAGGGTCTCGGATTGATCCTCGTAGAATAATCCGATATGGTATCAGAGCTATTGTTTGGTAAATGTGCACTTTGATTCTCGGTTGTTAATTATTTCATTTTTGGGTTTTTGTGGTTCTCATGTAAGTTTTCAATCATCCTTTGGAATCCTTTTAACATGTTTAACCATCTCATTTTTAAGAGTTTGTGATGGTTTTATGGTTGTGCATGTGCAGTTTCGTGTTTCGCACTGAGATCCAAGTATTTGCAACTAAGTTTGAAGGAATAAGTATTTAGAGGTAGGTTTTGCATTTATGGTTTTATCGGTTTTAATTGAAAGTAATTTTTAAAAAAGAACCCATGTTTGGACCTCTGGTTTTGGCCTCCTCCTGTTGGTTTTTATTTTTCCACCGCTGGTGCTCCTTTCACCTCTGCCGACCACCTGGCCGAGATCCGATAGTGATCGGCGAGATGTCTCCTCCTTGGCCGAGTTTGATCTTAACATCAACGAGTTGGGAATTTTACGTTGTTTTTTTACCGTGAGCTCATCTTTCCTTCCTTGCCCCAGAGATGTCTAGTTTTGTATGTGTGAGTTGTTTGTGTTGCTTTTTGCTTTAGCCGTGTTAGCTATGCATTAACCTAGGTAGTTTTTACATCTTTGAGTTTGAAATCAAGCTCTTTTAGAGTTTCTCAGATTGCATTGCGTCGGACCATGGTGGTCTCCTTGTGTTTTAATCTTGCATTTTGATTTGTTGAACCCTTGACCTATGTGTTTTTCACATTCAACCTACATTACCTATGTCCTGGATTTGACTTGGTTGTTTGGCCCTTGACCTTGCTCCATGTGAGCTCATCCCAAGCTCCCTATTTGACCCTACCCTTTGAGTATGCCTGTTGCATTACCTCGGCCTTGGTCGTTCTTTGCTTTTTGTTGAATCACTTTGCACTCTGCATTTGAGTCTCAGAGAACACACCCACGAATCACTTATCTTGCGAACTCGCTTCAACAACCAAGTATTTATCTCGTGTTGCATATCCTCCACCTTGGTCAAGTCCTCATGTCTTATCCCATCTCGGGCTCCTCAACCATCTTGTCTCTCCCACTCCTACCTTTGACCGAGCCTTTTTTCCCGCTAGTTTTTAAACATAGTTTTTTTAATAAAGGTTAGTTTATATTAACAACAATATGTTTTTTTTTTTATAGATAATAATTTGGAAAAAGGATCCAAAGGACCAATTACAAAAAAATATATTACAATAAGTTTCAAACGATACTTAATATCTATAAAAAAACAAACTAAAAGAAAACAGGGCAGGATCAACGGAAAAATTGATCCACAAAAAGCCCAACCAAAACCAGCAAAAACAACTATACAAAAAACCACCAGTCAGCACAAAGGCCACAAAAGAACCTATTTATTCCTGGCCCTAGTACGAGAGCTTGGCCCAGCTCCTTCCACACCTCCCACATAGCTGTCTTCCTCCTCAGAGGATGAAATGATCAACTATCTCTTTTTACTTGTAACGCTCGCCACCAAACCTTGAAGGGTATCCACCCTATTCTCCAAAGCTCTGATCTCCCCATTTGACCTCTGCATTCCCCTAAGAAAATTCTATTTGGAGCTTTTACTTGGGTTACAGATTCTTCCAAGGCTTCTAATTTACTAGCCAAAAAAACAAAGACCGAATCTTTCTCCCCTTCTTCCACCTTCTCACCAGCTAAATCCTGCAAAGCCGACACTGCATTTAGCTCCTTCACAACCCTCTCCTTGATTTTCAAAAGTTTGGCTCGATCAGCCAATGGAATGTAATCTTCCCAATCACTACCTAGATGCCCACTGACCCCCTTAGTATTCAGAATAGGTTTTCCAGCTCTAACCAACAGCATAATTAAACCTTGATGCAAAATCAGCTCAATTTTCTTCTCTTTGAATTTTTTAACAGAGGCACTCAGAGAGTTGAAAATATAAAATGGAATACTAATCTTTCTATTTCACCTGAAATGGTTTAGCAGCATAAGATGTTGAGAATGTACCTTCCTGTATCTAGCCATCCAGTATGTAATATATTTCATAAGATGAAAACAAACCTCTGCCCACCAACCTGGCAAAGAGTTACGAGCAATTCCATCCTCCATAAAACAAATTCTTTCCTCATTTTCCAAGAAAATATGTACCTCTTCCTGAAGACGAGATCTATCCTTATAAACTTTGCTATAACATTCCCATTTTAAGACTTTAGAAACAAGGGATTTTTTTAAAATAATGTTCTTTGTTCTAAATTCATAATTTAGAACACACATTCTTTATCAACCATTCATATAACAGATAACCATATGCAACTATAATGACTCGGTGTGCTACCGATCTATTCATTTCATGACTCGGTATACTACCGATCTATTCATGTTTAACATTAAGTATTGAATACTTTTCCGTATACTACGTATACTTGGTTCTCTCTCCCTATTCAGGGTATTGAGTGATCTGTCTAAGGAACCTATCTAAATATTTGTTACCAATATTCATCTGCATCATGAACCTTAGACTAGGTGACATAGGACAACGCAACCAACAACTTGTGATACTTTGGCCAAAGATTTCTAACATATTGTTCATATTACTATTCCTTGACGACATACTCGTCAATCTGGAATACGTCCTTCACCCCACTCTATTGTTATCTAGAATGTCCTTTACTAACTTTCATCAGTCCACTTACCCAAGGTTTAACCCTAGTTCGAGTTAATAACATACATTATGATAGGGAGGCTCACTAAGACTTAGGGTAAGTTGGCATACTGGGTCAACCTAAGTCAACCCCATGTGCCAAGGTATCTTGAGTCTTAGGGGGCTACCCCATATCTTAGACATGTTACTAACCAGACCTAGAGAGAAACTAAGATCAAGTCCCAAGTGTGTAGATCTAGATGATCAATGCAGAAGGGTGTTGCCACATGTCAACTACATCGTTGTATCCTCGAGAAGATCCTAATCTTCTCGAAGGTACAACCCTACAGTTGGCGTGTGCCAGCATCCTATAAAACAACCTCATCGAGATTTACATACCTCAAGGAGTTTATTATAAATTTATTTAATTTAGATTATTAAAAATAGATTTCAGCAACCTTGCCTAACCCTAATCCAACACTCCTTAAGTTCTTCTCTACAATAGATTCAATTGGTTGTTAAAGAAATTTCATAGCTTAAGATTGCCTTTAATGTTATTTACTAGACTTAACAACCATCAACCATAATCAGGATATCAACATCATAAGTTCCATTTATTGTGACTTAACCATTCAAGGAAGTGTAACAACCATCTAGGTTGTAACTAAGTAGACTTTATTAAATGAAGTCTAATAATTAGGAATCACGTCTTCCATTTTATTTGCATTCTTAAGATAGAGGAAGAATCTTCCTTTACATGATTAAGTGCTAGGGCCTAGCACCCCTAAAAATCATTACAAATTCAATAGTTATTACTGAATGTTCATTCCATATAATATTACTATATTGAATTGTTTAGTTATGACATCAAATTCTACAACTTAAGAAGTTGCATCCTATTTAGGGAAATTAGTCCAATTCCCACTGTCAAACTTATCTAAGAATACTCTATTAAGCATATAAATAATATGGAGAATATCAACAAGATAGGATTCCATCTATGCAATGAAAGTACAAGATAATATACACACCCACTGTAAATAAATTCTCAACATTTAATTCATCTCTAAAACTTATACATTTAGGTATGCTACAAGACAACCACCTTCATTACAAAAGAATACTACTTTTTCTTTTTCAATACAATCTCAAGAACGATTCAGAGTTCTTCACAAAAATCAGACTTAAATCAGCCAATGATCACATAAGTTTATGCCTTCCTTTTCACTTACGAAGTCCATCTGTAAAAATTGCTAGCACGGTCAGTTCAATGAACTGAGCATGATAAGCACTAAGCCTTAAAAAGAAGTGCATTCCAATAATTGTTCCATTAAAACAACTCGCTTTAATGAGACAATTATTACATCATATAATCAATATATCAAAAGCAACGGAAAAGAAGTACATTTTAAACAATTGATTTCACTTCCAAGAAAAGGACAAAATATAATCCACCATGTCAGCCTTACAAATTAGAGTCTAATTGATCCTATCAATTATCCTTAGGAAAACAACATATCATAACATCTCATTGTTCCCAATCTTTCATAAAAGAAAACAACATTTATCTTTGCTTCAAGCTAAAGGAAGAATTTAAAGCATGGTTCAGATTAGGATGACTCATCTAACTCCTAAACGAAAGAAGAAGAAGAACCATTACAAACTATGCCCAAACACAAAACATCCAAGAATCGAACAGATTCAAAACGTGATTTAACTGTTTCTTTCAAAAGACAACTACCTTAAAACTTAACATTTAAGATATTCATCTGAACAAAATTTCCATTTAATCCAAGAAGGAATAGAGGATCAATCGGTCTACCTGCAAGTTTAAATCTATTTCCACATATAGAAGTTAACTTTTAAAGATCTGAAACAACGTTCAAAAATCAAGGTAGACTCATATAGGAGTTATTCTCTACTCTAGTTCATCCAAGGAGAATTCTTAAAAAGATAGAGTGCAAGAGACAAACTCACTCATCTCAAACCAAACAAGTAAAGTCTTGTCAAACAACAATCTATCAAACAAGATGGCATTTCCAGCTCAATAAAACTGAATAATATAATCTCTTCCAACATCATTTCTACAAATGATTGGGTAAAGGAAGACAAACAACTCATAAAGAAAACTTCATTTCAAAGGAGAATCAAAACAGAAGTTCAACCAATGATCTATACAGTAAGAAGAAGCACACTGCCATATTCTTTACACTTCTTTACTTTTAATGAACATGAGTTTCAATTCCCTACTTAGAATGAAATACAATTAGCAGTCCTAGAACACAGTCTGTTCTAAAGGAATCACATTCCTTTCTTTTATAACGACACAAGGTGTATTAACTATACCCAACAAGAAATAGAAAAATAACCGATCAATAATTTAAACATGATCAAGTATCAACAAACTCAAACAGAAATCCCATTGTCAGGTTTCATTATTGCATTACAAAAGAGTAATCAGTTCCTGATTCAATAAGTATTGTAATACAAAAATTATTCGAACAGAGACATATAATCTTTTCATAACAATTTCAGAGTACTAAATTAATTAAACTCATCTTTTAAATGAAACCCTGATCTTATTTTAAAAGATCTGAAGATGCAAGTTTCTATGAAACAAAGGGGAAAAGAATACCCTCAATAAAACACCATTGCCATCTCAAACAAGATGAAACAGTTCACAGAAAAGAATTACCAAACCCATTCATCAACAAAGACGTTTTCAGTTGAGATCTTAAGAGTTTATCCAACAACTCAGCCAACTATTTTCCCCATTTTCCTTGATCAATGGTTCAATGAAAGAGTTATCGATTTAAACGTTTAAAACAAATAAAACCCAACTCAAAATACCATAAAAAAGTTGACACAAAGTCTCAACTAAAGTTCAGACTACACAAGTAACAAAATACGAGTGTTGTGTAAATCATGAATCTTCAATAACAGTTCCAAACTTCCCAAAAAGTATAAAACACGGGTACAAAGCCACATACGGCTTCAACAATAGTCTGAGTTACCCAAGATTTCAACACTGGCTTAGAACAACTAAAGGCTCCAACACAATTCATATCAAAACGTGAAGTCCAATATTATCCCCCAATGGAACTCAAGTTTCTCACCAAAGTTCGAGCCCAAAAATGAGTAATAACATACAAGTACCAGTGTACATTATGAACTGATAGTAACAGTTCGATTATCATAAGGAACTAAGACACAAGCACCGAGCTATATACGGGCTTCAACAAATTCAGGATATCCAAGATTCCAACACGATTCAGAACAACAAGAACCTCTATCAATAGTTCTTAACAAACACAAAACCAGAACCAAGTTCCAAACCAAATACGAGCTCGAAAACAAGCTCTACTTAAAACACAAGCTCAACACAAGCTCACGATCAAACAAAACACAAACTCCAACAAGATCAGACGGAACCCAAGGTTCCCAAAAAAAAACTCTGAACCATATCCAAATAGCAACGAAGGTTTTCTAAATAGAATACTTCCATTACCCATTCCAGAATGAAAAAGCCAAGCTACAATGAATAAGTTTTTGCATGCATTCTCTTTTTAAGAACTATACATGGTAAGTTTCCAAACAGAACATCATTTACCAAGGATTCAAAACCAATATCACAAGATTTAATAAACCCAACAAGCAAATAACCAGATAAGATGTGCAATCCAAGAATCTCAAAAGAGTAGAATCGTTTTAATGAAACATTTATAAGAAAGCATGAGATCTTAAAGTTTAGAGCCTATCATGCCTGATAGCACTTCATCAAATCGAAGAGAACCTCCAGCCGAGCTCATAGCTTCTCCTCTTCTCCACGAAAGATCAAACAAAAATATTCTTTTTCCACCATGCCTCTTATATATTCCACGAACCGAAAATAGGTCTAAAATCTCAAGAATAGCCATTAAGTGCAGTTCAATCTGCTAGTTCGAAAAACCAGAGAGCATGCAGAGCAAAAATTACAAAACATGCAAGGTGAAATGACCCCATACAAACCCGTTTGCATGCTTTCCAAAACGGTTCGAGCACAAAAACCAAAAACAATAAATTCCATTAATTCCTATTTTCCGCCTATCCTTCCTTGCCACCGCCTTCCAAGTTTAGCGAATGCCAAATCAAATTTAACAAGGAATTCCATTTTAGTGAAGTTTCCACATAAGCCTCTGCCAAGTCAACTAGCCCCTGCCACATTGGTGGTATGTGAGATTTTAAAAACCTTATCAACAACTTAAATGCCTTGGAACCATCACCTGTGATACATGTGACCACCAATTCCCCTTCATGCCCATTAGTTTAGGGTAGACATAATTGCTTAGGTTAGATCTTAGGTTAGCTTAGGATATGTAACCTTAGGACATAACCCAATCAATAAATCACCACCTTAGGTAGTTTCCACATAGGTTAGATTAATTCCAACACAATAGTTTTTAGGCATTAGGTTAGATCATCACACAACCATTAAGCATTAGGTTTTAGGATAATTTCAATAACCTAGAAACCTCTCCATAATCCTTTAGTAAAATCTTAGGTTAGGATAAAATTTAATTAATTAACATAGCTAGGTAATATATATATTCTTACCTAGCTTAGGATTCCGTAGGACAGTCCCTTTAGTTTTAGGAACCAGAATGTTTCCTATGCCGTGAACAGGCTATAGTTTGTTTGCGTCAGCATTTTCCTGCCATGATCAAACTGAAAAGATCCAAGCACAACATACGACTGAATAGAAACACATTCACACAACAATCAAAGAACTTGTAATCAATCAAGTTCAGTCATACGTCTTTTAATTCATGGAATGTCGATTTACCATTCGTTCACAAAGAAGATTTAAAACATTCCTTGGATCACTGAAATTGATCCAAGGATGAGTCAGATTAATAGATAAGTTTACAATTCTTAAACCAGATTGCAACTCACCTACAAGAAGTGAAAAATGGATTCAAGGAAGCCATTCCAATTCAGTCAAAGGATTTTAATAACAGAAGATGATTTATCCATATCAAGCATGATCTCCAAAAATCAAAAGAACATATCTTTATAAGGAAAATCACATGTCAACACTTGAAATGTAGAGGAAAATAACAAGTGTCAAGGGTGTTACATTTGCTACCTTCACAATCCATTTTGGTTACGTTACCAATTAAATCTTCAGACACTAAAAAACTTACCCCTCTCATCGAAACCAGACCCTTATTCCAGGATAGAGAAAACTCTCGTGAAATAACATCATCCGAACCCCTCAAACTTTGAATAAAGTAGGAAATACCACCCTCTTTGAATAGACCCCAAATAAAAGCATCCCGTTGCAGACAGGAAGAGGATGACGGCTCCACCCTAACCCTAGCACCCCCCATCTTTGTCTAGCCTTCTAAAAAAGGGAAGCAAATACATACCAGAACTCTTAACCAGACATTTTAAAAGCCACCTCCCACCCACGGCAGTCGGACTAATGATTTGAAAGGATAAATACACCCATAATGAATTTATTTCCCAAATCACAAGCACTCCCAAACTCAAGCACGAATCCTCCTTTCTGCATAAAGTTTGTCCTTTGTACTTAGCGGTAACCCTCCCTCATCCCGCCACCATTTTTTATGATTAGCTAAAATACCAAAATTAGCTAATGTGTCCGCGCATTCATTTTCTTCCCGAAACACGTGCTTAAACATAATATCTTCAAAACTTGACATTATAGATTTTGCATCCCTTATTCAATGATATGTTTTTCATATTTAAAGGGTCCATGTTTATTAAGGTGGATTTTTTTTTTTTAAATGGTGGGTTTTAAAGTTGAGTGGTGTTTTAATAAGTTTGCGGTGCATTTCTTAATTAAAGCTAGGGTGTTTAATTAAGTTTAAGGTGGTCTATTTTTAGTTAAGAGGACATTTTTTAATTTAATTTAAACTAGATCATTGTTTATAAGTTAGGTCTTGTTTGTTAAAATAAGATCTAATGTTATATAGCTAATTAATTAGATCTTAATTACTAGGGTTTAATTAATGAGGGGTTAATTATTTTTAATTAGCTTCTTATTTAAAATACTTAGTAGTTTTAATCATTTAATCCAACGTTATAGTCATTTTTTCCCTTTAATTTTTCAAATTAGACCGATAGGAAAATTCAAAGAACGATTTTATAGTGTTATTGGGTGTTTTTACTAATAACTATTTGTTGGAGTGTGTAGTGACATTCTTAGCATTTTTCCGCCTTGCCGGAGATCTTGCTTCGTCACCTGAAGTCCTTGGACTCATCTTGAGCCCATTTTTTCATTGTAATCACCCTTGTTATTACTTGAGGACTTGTGAGTACGTCTACCACGAGTCTTTCAAAGAAGGGGTTTCTCTTTACGATGTGAGACATTTTTTCTCACACCAAACTTTGTTTTGTCCCCTTGTTCCTTGCTTATACCCTTTTTTGTGTGGTTACATGTTGTTACTCTTCTTCCGACTGAGACTTATTGTGGCCTCCACTCTTGCACGATTCGTCTCTCATGCCGTAAGGTGAGTCATCAACTATCCCATGTCACACAAACACACCTTATTTTAATCAACACACTTCTTATAAAGTGTCGCAAATAGGGGGTTTATCATTTTTCTTGGGTGTTGTATTACATGCAAATGCATTCTTGGCTGAGTCTGATGTCTTGCAACCTTGTGTGTATTCTTGCACCCTTATTTTTTGCATTTTGCACTTCTTGATTTTTTTGTGGATGCACCATGGAGATTTATTTTCCCAAACCTATGATTTATATGAATGTTTCTGTGTTACACTCACTGTCTCTTCCTCTTGGTAGGGCTAACTATGCACTGTGGTGTTCGAGCATGGAATGTTTTATTATTCACGATGACCTTTATCTCTACTTGTATGGACGAGTACCTACCCCCAATGATCCTGATAAATATGAGGACTGGCTTCACTTATAGCATGGTCGTTGGTCATTTGTTGATGTAAATTTCCAGGCCTCTTCACCATCAGGTGGCACACATAGAGTGTCCTCACATTGTTTGGAGGTTTATTCAGTCCTTATTTGGAGACCCTTTACAAAGTAACACCGTTATTTATCCTACTTACAAAATTTTCTCCTCTCCTTCTTCATGTGATGAAAGTCTTGCTAACACATACGTGTTTGTTCTTATCCATGTTGATAAGGATCGTTTTTCTAGTTTTGATGTCGAGAGTACTTGATAGGACTCCTTTCCTCATTCTCTTGTCCACAATTCAGGGTATGTCAACACTCTTCCCTTCCCATCAGACATCGGGAAGTCTTGTTCCCAGCCTCATACCATCATTGCATCTGCCTCCTTTCCACTTCCAGTGTGTGAGGCCATTTTCACTCCTCCTCCTTCATGTGTTGATGATTCATACCTATCAGACATCACTCTTCTATTTGTTAAGCCACCCTCTTGGGATGAGTATCTATTACACCTTGATCGTCTCTTCGCAGTGCTTACTTTTGATGCAGTATAGGAGTTTCTCATCCTTCTATAGGTGTTTCGAGAGGATTCCTTCATCTCCTTTGTTGGGAGTGCCCCTTTTGGGACTCTTATCACTTCCACTTTTTGGAGACCATCACTAATCCACCCTTTCTTATGGATCCTCTTTATATTGTTGTGGGGTTGCTACTTTGCCTTCACTTCACTTAGGCATCCTTTCAGCGGATGTTCCTCTCTCATACTCTGATAGTTCTATATTCATGGAATTACCTTCGGTTATTGTGCATTCACTTATTAGACCTTTGTCACATTCTAATGGACCAGATTCGGAGTTCTTCATATTGTTTCCTTCGTGCTTCCTTCATGGAGTGGGAAGACTTCCAATATTCCATTTCTATTCTTCCTAAGGAAAGAACATTTTTGATGCGGATGGACCTTCTTCAGTCTACATGTGGAAGACCACATCATTAACACTCTTCTTGGAGACTTCATAGAGTTGTAGAATACAAATCTAGTTGTAGAATTATTTACCGAACCCTTCACTGAAGCAAAGTATCCTTTCTTGTGCTCTTGTATTGCGTGAGGTATATTATATATTCTCATCTTCTCTTATATCTCTTGTCTCCTTCCTCTCTTCTCTTCTCCTTCTTCCAGAGAGATTGTAGTTTGTACATGGGTACCTTATTAGGCCTTTAGTTTCCGAGGACCCATATGACACATATTTCTTAGGTTGTTTAGGGGAGTATTTTATCTCTTGTAAGTGGATGTTTTTCCCTTAGGGATTTTCCTCCATTACTTGAGATCCTTATTATACATGGTACCTCATCGGCCTAGTTATCGGGGCCCATTTTTCTCCTCTTATTATTTTACACAGAGATGTTGTTTATACATGGGTAATTTATCAAGCCTTTAGTCTCCGGGCCCTATTGACACATATTTCTTATTTTTCTAGGGAGTTATCCTTGTGTTTTGACTTACCATGACCTCTACCTTAGCTTCGATAAAGGGGGTGTTGGTGTATGTGACTTGCCTCATTGTCATTCGGTGTGTTGTCCACCACATATGGTTAGTCATCTCACTTAGTGAGATCATAGGTCATTAGGGTTAGTTAGGGTTTCATGTGTCCATGTGTCATGCACAGGAGTTACACAACACTCCTATATGTACCTTATTTTTGATCTATGAGAATGCTAGACTTTTTTCTTTCATGTTTGATTCTTATTTTTGGTTCGAGTTCTTGCTTACTACTTGTAACGTTCACGTCACCATTGGAAGTACAACCTCTTTGTTGTGCACAAGGTTTTGTATTGATCCTCGCAGAACACTCGATAAATGCCAAGTATATAAGGTTCGTGATCATAACTCCATGCATGAAAACTTATCAAAAATTCAATTCTACATCGATGGTCTTGGTGACTAGATTAAGCATGATGGTCATTTTTGGGAACCCATAAAATGCTATAAAGAAATTTTTACACATTGAGGAACAAAAATTTTCCATTAGGGGATTCACATAAGGTCAAACCGTGAGATGAAAAGACATATATGTGGCCAATAATTTTGATGGTATTGTGACCAATACATTTAACCAAAGGAAAATTATTAATCTATCTCCCCAACATGAGGTGGATAAAATAAAATAAAATAATGTTGGAATTTGGATAAAAATGGTCCAAAGGTAATAAATGTGCAATGGTTAGAAACAACCACATATTATTAAGAATGAGAGTATAGAGTAAGTAGCTACAAAAGGCCCAATCACGAGAACACGAGACTGAGCACTTATAGGATGAATAAAGTCCGTAAATTTAGTTACATATGGTAAATGAGATAATCACACCACAAAGCTCAAAGTGGTAGGGTATACCAAGAATATGACGGAAACAATGTTGGGCGATAAAACTTCATTGTCAAAATGTTAGAAAATGAACTCATCTTTAATATGTTTTCCACTTTATTGTTTTCAAGTTATGATTCTTGATGGAAATCAAACCTCTTGTGGGGGTAGATGTCATCACATCCAATATTCAATGGGGACTATCGGTTGGAATAAAAATGTTCTTCATTCCTATGAGCTAAACAAGCATAATTTTGGGAGTATAATGGCTAAAATAATTAGGCACCATATCCTTCAATTTTTAGGACCTATTTATGTATTTCAAAGTCTGCAAATAGAAAAATGTTCAAAATTGTAGGGACAATCACCTCGAGAAAAATAATTAGCTCTCATATAAGTTGGAAAAAATTTCTAAAAACAAATCTCATGTTATAGATGCACAATTACATTCATTAGAATCACATGAGATTGAATTTGCAAGCCACCATGGGCTTCGAGAAATCATTCAACATCACCAGAAATTTTTTATTGAACCTAAGGGCATACCTCGAGTTAGATATCGTGATCATCAAATTGAATTGATTCCAAGAAGTACATGTCCTAAAACATGCCATATTGTTACCTTATGAATAAAGTTGGAAAATTGAAATGTTGGTCAAGGAAATGCCACCTTCTGAATTGTTTGTCCCAAAAATTGACTATTCATCCTTGGTGGTCATGGTTAAAGAGGAAAAGTCATGGAGAATGTATCTTGATTACGTAAAACTCGACAAGTTCGCCTCAAAGATAAGTTTCATATTTATGTTATTGATGAATTTTAGGATGGATTGATTGGTGTTGTTTTCCTTACAAGTTAGATATGCACTTAGGTGATCATCAAATCCAAGTCAAGGAGGAGGATGTACATAATATGACATTTAAGACACATTAAGGTCATTATGAATTCTTATTTATGCCTCTTTGGTCTCAATAATACTCCACCGAATTTTTAGTCTCATAAACTCAATGATTTGTCCTTTCCTTCGGAAATTTGTGGGGGTTTTCTTTAATAATATTGTAAGCTAAAGTAAAATGTGGGAAGAGCATTTGTAGCACGTGGAAAATTTATTATAAGTATTGGAAGAAAACCAAATCTATGCCCAAAAATTCCAAATGTGTCTTTGGAGTAAAAAGTGGAGTACTTGGGAAATGTGACATCATATGAAGGTGTTATCATGGATCCTAAGAACATTGTAGATATTAAATATTAGCCAACAACTATAAACATCGGGGTTTGAGCGGATTCTTGGGAAAATATACTACTATTTAATATTTGTCTATAACTTTGCTCACATGGATGTTCCCTAACAACCTTACTTGAATAAAGATTATTTTTCATGGTCGAAGGCAATCACCTAAGCTTTCCACATTTTTAAGTAAGTTCTTACTTCCACTTGGGTGTTAGCTACCTCTAATTTATCAAAGAGATGTGGTAAAAAACAATACCTTTGGACATGACATTGGATCAATATTGATGAAAGAAGGGGATCCCCGTAATTTGAGAGTTGTCAACTGAAATACAAGGATTTGGTATGACCCACATATAAGGAAATGTTAGCTATCATTCATGTAAATAAATATTGGTGACAATGCCTCATGGTGTGTGTTTTAGAATCAAAACAAATGAGTGTCTTAAGAATTCCCTGAGCAAGTGTTTTTCATTAGAGGATCATAAATGGATCACCAAGATGTTTGGTTATGAATTTGAAATTATTTACAAAAAGGGGAAGGAAATATCACAATGCATGTTCTCTCTTGACATGATGATGAGGCAAAAATTCGTGCCATCTCATTATTATAGTCGAAATGGGTGGAAGTTGGACAAATAGAATGGAATTATGATGCGATAACATGGAATATCATTCAAAAATTTAGCAATAACTCTCTTTTTCAAATAATTAATATACTTAGAAGGAGATTCCATATGGTATAAAGGTGGGTTGTATTTGCACATAAAATTACGATTGAAAGCTAGTGTTTAGATCATACACATGAATTTCCTATAAGACATTTAACATTCTTGAAGATGTATTTTTAACAGGGGATTTGAGGGGACATACACAAAAATTGTAGCCAAATTTTTGATATGTCAACAACATAAAGGAGAAATAGTCAAATCTCTAGGTCTCATACAACCATTATCCATTTCAACACAATGTTAGGAGGATATATCAATACGATTTATTACATGGTTGCCAAATTCATATAATTTGGATGTGATATTGGTATGCACAATTTTTTGGACTCTATCATACATTTCAAGTTACTACTATGAAAAAGGTACATAAACTCCATGGCATACAAAAATTCATAATGAGTGATCATGATCTTATATTCACTAGCATTTCTAGAGTGACCTATTTAGTAGATAGTGCATAAAGCTAACACAGTTCATCTTAACATCCACAATCACATGGAAAAATATAATCATGATTTTTTTTGGGAAGGTATCTATATTACTTTGCCTAATTAAAGTAATCACAATGGTCAATTGGGATTTTCATGGCGAATAGTGGTATAAAACAACAAAGATGATGTCATTTGAGGTTCTTCATGGCTATATTTTACCATCCAATACTTACTTACATGGTCATCTTAAAACCCATGTAGTGGAGGATCATATTTAACATCATAATAAAATTCTCCAAGTCCTCAAGGAGAATTTGGTTTTGATCATAATAGGAAGAAACAACAAACAAACCAACATTGAAGTGCTAAAGGAATTTTGAAGGAGATTAGGCCTTCCTTAGATTGCACCGTTATAAAAAAATGCCACTAAATCAACATAAGCACCGCAAGCTAGCACCATAATTTCATGTGACCCTTAAAGTTCTCCAAAGGATTAGTAACATGGCTTAAAGATTGGAGTTTCCGCTTTCTTCAAAAATTCATCTTATATTTCATGTCTCTTTCTTGAAGAAATTCATTGGTAATACTCTTCCAATACAATTAGATATTCCAAGTTAGATGAATAAGAGAAGTAACTAGAAGAAATCATCAAGATGAGAGTCAAGTAGTTTCACAAATGAGTCTTCTCAAAATTTCTAATGAAGTGGATGAATCTACGATCGAGAATACGAAACATGGGAAGATGAAGAGTTCATCCAACAACGTCCCAAACTTGCTAAGCATCAAGGGAAACACTTTTCTAAAGGGGGCATGTTAAGCCCCTATTATTCTATCTACATAAGTGTATTAAGACTATGGAGTGACCAAATTGTGGCACATATAACATTTATCTTTTCATACATTAGCTTTAGATGTTTCTTTGAGTTGACTTAATTGGGATTGTAGGGTCATGTCTACAAATAGGGATAATAGGCTCTCCTAAATCATCATAAGTTGCATTCTTTAATTCCTTTCATTATAATTTTTATCCTTTGGTTCTTGAATAATAAATATGAGTTTTGTTAAGGTAATCATCTACAAAAGGAACAAAATTAATAATTTAAACCTTTATCTTTGCATAACCTTTATCTTTTCATACATTAATTCTATATGAACATTCTTTAGGCTGACTTGTTGGGATTGCGGGTCCTCCCTACCTAATCATGTCTACAAATAATAATAGACATGACCTCCTAAATCATTATAACTTGCATTCACTAATTCCTTTCATTATGATTTTATATTTTGGAGGTTTCCTCTCAAAATTCCCACATATTTAACTTTGTCATATCACTTCACTTGTTTATAGTACATCATTCTCATAATATTTGTGCTTGTTTTTAGATATAATATTGTTTAATTTTATTTAAACAATATTAATGATTTTAATATTTGGTTATAAATAATAAATATGATTTTTTATTACGGTAATCATCTACAAAACTAACAACATTAATTGCACCAATAAATAAAGTTTACTCTTTATTGAGAAAATTACACCAAGAAAGATACACTTTTTGAGTTGTACAAATAGTTTATTCTTTGGCAAAAATCCATTATATGATTTTCTATCCACGTAATAAGAACAAAAATAATCAAAGGGAAACCATGAGTTATGATTTTAATATATTAATGAGTGTATTACCTTTTTGATTCATATATGAGTCTTTCATTGACATAAAGCACTATTAACATAAGCTACAAGGGCACACATTGTAGAAATGTATATGTGGAAAGTGGTTTCACATTACTAATGTGCTATATTTAACCATGATATTGATGTAAATAAATATAATTTAACAAAACAAATTTAATTACAAAATTAATATACTTGGAGCATAGGTGAATTAGAATAGTTGAAATGTTCAACAAATATTTGAGAGAAATAGGGTTTTATAATGATTTTTATCATAATTGAGAGATAGTTATAAAAAACATAAAATATAAAACAAGTTTAGATAAAACTAGACTATTCCTTTAGTGAAACGACAAAAAACCTAAGATAGCACTGAAACTCAATTGATGACCTTGTTTGTTTTTTTAGAGATAAAACACCTTGCCCACTTTTTACAAAATTCATTGCGATTTTTTGGGAAACAACTCTCCTTTCTTTAGAACCATAGCGGGCCTTCAATACCTTACAAAAATGTAAAAATAAGAGGGAGTTAATGAGGGCATGTGTTATCCCTCCATTATTATTAAGATCCTAGGGTTTTGAATAGTTTGGAAACACTAAGTATAATACAATGTAGTAGGAATTCTAGTGTAATACAACCTGTTCCCATCCCTATCATTTTAATTTCTCTAATCGATGCAACAAATAAATGTTGTTTAGATTCTCTAAATGCTTGTAATGTGCTTTTAGTGAGGGGATGCTCTTGAAATAAATGAATTCCTCGGTTTTACAAATTTAATGCTTTCTTATCATTTGTATACTTCCTTGTCCTAAATGCATTTATGTATTCAAAATAATCTTGAATTCAAATGAGGAACCTCTTAGCGTACATGCCAACACACTAGATGGGAAAGGAAAAAAAAGAGGGGCTAAAAACCTTGGGGTACTCTGAACAAGGGTTAGAAGAGCCAACAAACAAGTGATGAGAATTATAGTAGTACAATTCTAGCGAATTGATACTGTGATATCATTATTTTGGAATAAATCTCAGAAAAACATATGATATGAAAATACAAGAATAAATCACACAAGATATTTCCTTTAAAATTTCATTAAGTATGAAATAACACTTGCATATGTATAGAAAATACAAATGTGTGGATAAGGATGACAACTCATATCCAAGATCACTTACAAATAAAAAGATTATCTAAGGAAATCTTAAAATGCATATTGCATGTTAAAATAAAATATCTAGGCTAGGAATTAAAATAGTCTAAATTGAAAATCTAAAAGACTCAACAAGGAAATATGTATCCTAGAGAGTTGTCAAAATATTTCAATATCTTGATTATATGACTTTATTAGAAAATATAGACAAGGAGATAAAACAATTGAACTAGAAAATCTAAAATACTTATCAATGAAAACTCTATCTTAGTGAGTTTTCAAGATATATTAACTTGATTTCATGCTTTTATTAGAAAATTTAGACTAGGAGATAAAACAATTTATCTAGAAAAGCTAAAAGAATCAACAAAGAAATAAATCTATCTTAGTGAATTGTCAAGTTATTTTAATATCTTGATTACAAATATTAAATAATCAAATGTAAATTTTCACGAAGAGAGTAAGCCTTATCAATTCCTCCCTATTTAGAGGAAAGTTTATTCACTTTAGTGAGTTTTCAAGTTATTATAATAATTTGATTACAAATATTAAATAATTAAATGTAGATTCTCATGAAGAGAGTAAACCTTATCAATTCCTCCTGTTTAGAGGGAAGTGACCTCATTTTCTCCATAAGATGGGGGAAAAGCTACTCAAAAGATGATTGTGAGACCCACTTTACTTGGGTTGGTAGTGTACCTTACAACTAACCAAATTGTGTAGTGGTCGTTCTCCACATAGTAGTGTGTGCCTAAACATCAATAATGGTGTCTACATCAAAAGGAGGCGGAAATTTGGAATATTACACTCGGGATAAGAGAGTGGAACTTTGTATTCCAAGTGAAGTGGTTCTACCATTTCAACTGTTTGAAATTAATTACATAATGAATTATTAACCAGATGAGAGATGAAGTTTGAAAGCATTATGTCCTATTTATTGAGTAATGGAATAGGGTCCATATCAAATAGATTTGATTTAATGAAGGTGTTGACCATTGAACATTTTCTTATTTGTATAACTCCATACTTTATCCCTAACATATAAGGAAGAAGGGAGGTGATTATTATCATGGATCTCCCATACTTAGCATGAGAAGTGCATGAATTTTTATCCATTTTTTGAATAAAATGAGAAGATTGAGCTGTCCCTTTTTTTTTTAATTTGATGAGGAAGTTGGAGGAAGAGCAATTAGAATCTCATATGGAATAAGAGGTTGATATACATGACATACATCAAAAGGATAATGGCCTATCAAGACATGTGTAGATTGATTCTAAATGTGCTACAAAATATTAAGATTACTATCCCACTATTTATTAATAGTAATATATCATGAGAAAATGAATTAACATTTGGTTGACAACTTCAATTTGGCCATATGTTTGTGGATGAAAAGATGTGGAATATTGAAGTTAACATCCCAAACAATACCATAGGGGTCTCCAAAAATGTCTCAAAAATACGAATCATGATTAGAAATAATAGAAAGAAGCAAACCAAAATGACACCATACATTCTTGGAAAACAATTATGTAACATTAAGAGCATTAATGGTTTTCTTACAAAGGTAAAAATGGCCATTTTCAAAAATCAACACACCATTGTTGTTTTCAGGTAGTAGGTAACCCACTAATAAAATCCATTAAGATAGACTCCCATGGTAGAGATAGAGTCCCATGGTGGAAAGGGAATAGGAAGTGGTCGATATAAACCAAGTTTGTAATTATCATGCTTAGCCCGACTACAAAAGAAACATTGTTGAATGAAATACTTCATGTGCTTCCTCATGGAGGGCTAATAGGAATATCATTCTAAGTTGCGTAGACTTTATTTGGTACCAAAGTGTCCCCCATAAGAAGAAGAACGTGCCTCCTTAATTAACATCAAACATGTAGTATTGGTAGGAACACACAACTAACTCAACTTATATAATCAACCAACTTGAATGATGTAGTATAATAAAGGGGTTTGGTTCGTTACATTATGATGTTATAGAACATGAATATCTAGTCTAAAATATGCATCAACATAATACAAACCTTTCCAATTATCATATGTTGTAAATGTAACATATAGGATATGCAATACTTTTCTTTCTTTGGTTGGCTCGATAAATAAGCAACTTTATTGGTAGTGTCCTTGTTATATTTAATGACCAAGTGGAACTGTTGAATACATGTGGTCCTTTTCAAATGTTGTTAGTCTTGAATCTTGGACTGAATTCAATAAACATAAGCAACTAATGATCAATATGAAAAATTATTTCCTTACCAAGAATGTAGTGCCTCCATTGTTTCAAGGATTGGACCAAACATAAAACTCTTTGTTGTAGGTGTTATAATT